>SSNS01000112.1:1273872-1393644 GCA_006937985.1 Aphyosemion australe
AGGAGCTTTCTTGAAGAAGGACTTTGGAACTGATACGTTGGGACCGGATTGGGAGCTTTATTATGAAGAAAAGATCAGCTGAGGTGAGTCATAAAAACACTTGGATGCTGGTGTCTAGCTGTTGCGGGCGGGGTTCTCATCATATGCGGCTGCAGAGTGTTGGAAATCAATAAGACCTGACATATTTGATGTGTCTTTTGATTTCATTGTTTGTTATTCAAACTAACAAAGTCCAGCAACAGTGTAACAGCTAGTCTCGTCTCTTCTTAGTTGAATTGTCAGACGCCATGCTTCCACGGCGCACTGCTGCCCTCTGCTGTTTCTTTCAGGTTACAGTCATAGTGCAAACGCGTAACTCAGAGCTCACATGTCCCTAAATAGCTACCGTATTTCAAGATGGAGGATGACCATGGAGCGTCGACCACAATTTATGTATTAAAAACGTAAAATTTGAAGCTGAGAGGAATATTTAGAATTGATGTTGGTGAGAAATATTAATGAAAAGGGACAAGTTTGTGCACTGGATACACAGAATTTGGTAGTAAACAGGTAAAAATATTACACATTGTGGCTTTAAAGGAATTTTCAAAATAAAGTTCTTTTAATTAAATTTTCAATGAAACAAAAACTAATTCTAGTTAGATTATTGATTTAAAACCAATTTATAAAGATTGAAATGTATTTTAAATAATAGCGTTTTGATGTTTTGCTAGATTTTTGATATGAATTAGCTTCTAATTATAATCAGAGCATGCACTAAACTTTACAGAATAAAAAAAATCTAAAAGGGATGTAATTGAGATCTTAGGGGGACACAAGAGGGCACTAAAGAAAAGCTGTTTCTTGTGCACATGAGGTACTGCCTGTTGTTTCTATTGTGCACAAAGAACTGATTTTTCTCTCTGCTTATGTCCCCTTAGGGACACTTTAGCTTCTTATACCTGCCAAATAGTGAGCACAAGAAACCGATTCATTTATTTTTTATTGTCACATCCCTTTGGAAACTCTGTGAAAAAGTTTTTTATCATTACCTTGCATTATTGTTTCCTCATTATTATTATTATTATTACTGTTATTTTATTACAACCTTAAAAAAAAAAAAACTAAGAGCGAACCGTGAAGGCCCGACGAAAACAAAACCACATGACTTTGATAATCACTTGTATTACAGGAAAACGCTGAACAGAAAGACGTTGCACATCCTCGCTGTCGTTCCAAAACTTTGTTCATGATTTGTTTCTGTTTCACAATCACATATTTCCTGCTCCTCCCCAAGTCTGTAATTCATATTTCTGAGCAAAACGTAGTCGACATATCTCGTTCTAAAGCACATATGAAAAAAAAAAAGAAAAATAAAAGTTTTCATCTCTTTATTTTCTGTATTTAAAGCTGGTAAAACCACTGAATCCCCTCTGGGCTACTGCACCAGTAGCTCTCAAACACTAGGTGACTCTAGTGAATAATTCTCCCCATGTTGGCTAATAATCCCATTGGTTAAAATCTCCATGTTCCAAAATTACTTTTGCATAATAAACAGAATATTACCCCTCTCGTTTACTCTTAAGATAAAAAAAAAAGCATAGAAAGGGAATTTTAAGTGACTGTATACCAGTGAGACATGGTGCTGGTGTAATGAAGATTAGACCCGTTTTCAGTGGTTCTGACAGAATCCAGACACCCATGCAGGACTCAAATGGGGAGCAAAAGAGGAAGAGGGCTGCGAGAGGATGTAATCTCTTGTACCCATTAGGCACAGCGGAGAAAGGCTGAGAATGTAGTAAAGCCCAGATGAAGAGGAGGGTGAGGAGGCATAATGTGGAGGTGATTACACGCTGGAAGGATGTGTGAACAGGCGAGGAGGTGGAGAGGTCAGGTGGTCTCTGATGCTGAGTGTTGAGATGTGTCCGTATTGCTGCTGCGTGGGCTAAATGAAAACATGGGATCGTGTTTAAGATGTAACTTTAGCTTTGCAATCTCAGAAGATCTCACAAGCACTTAAAGCTGTTTCGGCCTCTGGCACATCCTGATAATTACAACGTAAACTCACAATCAAAGGCTCTGGATTTACTTCAGGAGGGAGTGTGTGTGTGTGTGTGTGTGTGTGTGTGTGTGTGTGTGTGTGTGTGTGTGTGTGTGTGTGTGTGTGTGTGTGTGTGTGTGTGTGTGTGTGTGTGTGTTGATTATATCTGCATTGTATCAAGCTGAGAAACACAGATTTAGTCTCTGTGTTTTTGGTCTTTATGCTGACAACTTTCAATAAAATCCATCACAAATCCCCCAAAAACAGTAAAAAATACTTTTTAACCACTCATGATGATTTTAAAAGAAAACGTGTTTTTCTACTAATCAGAGGGGCGAAAAATGTCAAATAAAAACACACAACAAACTGTCCACAGGCTGCTGTGGGCACTCGGATGCATTCCTGTCTCATCTTTGTCTGTTTTATGTGAGCGATGCACGAAAACGTAAACATGCGTGTAATTTATTCATAAAAACCAAAGACTGTTTCTTTTTATCTGTTATTCAAATCAAATCTGTGGTTAAATTGTTGAGTTTGTTTCTGGTTTTAAAAAGTAAAATGTAAACTGCACATAAAGCATAAAGTTGGGGATTTGATTTCCTCTGAGGCTTTCTGTCTTTTTGAAAGACACTTAACCCCAGTTGCCACTTTCATCGTGAATACAATAGCTATAGAAATGCAAACAAGCAATTCAATAAGTCAATAAGTTAGTTCAAAATTTTGTTGAAATAACAATAGGGGTGGGAATCGATTAAAAAACTTAATCTAATTAATTAGAGGGTTTGTAATGAATTAATCTTGATTAATTGCATTTTAATCGTTTAAGACCATTTGAGCTCAAGCAATTTGTTTTTTATAAAAAACAATGTCAGTGAGGCACAGATGACATACCCACACTTTAACGGGGATACTTCTGTAACCACAAGGTTTATTTGATTACTTTGGTCTCATTATAAAGGGAACCATTGTTGGATTTGTTGGGATGTGTAAATATTAGTATAAATGTGTTATTGATGAAGTGTAAATGGACATGGAACATTGTAACTGTTGTGTACTGACCTGAACACTAGGTGGCAGCACTGCTAGGAGCACTGCTAATATATACAGAGGTGTAGCGTAGAGTTCTGGGGAAGTTCTGATGAGGGTTACTAGATGAATGCTACGTGTGTTGATCAATGCTACATTCTGCCAGCTAGATAACATAACGGTAAAAAAGTTGATTTTTACCAATTTATTTTCTTCCTTTCTTTTCTTCACGAAGAGTGATTTGTCATGATTCATTAAAAGGAGCATGGGGCAGAATGACGAAACAAAATTCATAAATCCTGCCCCATGCTCAAGGCCGGATTAACCAATGGGCATTATGGGCACGGGCCCAGGGGCCCACGCCCACTAAGGGCCCATGTGAGCAACCCAAGGAAGGGAAATAAAAGAGGTCGAACAGAAAAACATCAGAGAGACATTTATTAACTGACTCAGCTACCGGGCACAACACACACACCGCTAAGATAATCAATTAAAATACTTTATTTTACATGTGGAGTTGCTCCACCTTTTTTTCCAAGTCTGTGCGCCTCTCTTGCTCACTTCACGGAGAGCACCGATTGTTCATGCGCTCCAGATGCTTGTTGTTGACCTGCACACAGCCCCAGTAATATTCTTAAAGTCACAAATGAAAACCATCAACACGCGATCGTTCATGTCTGCTTATATTTTCTCGTACTTTCTCTTCTATTTGTGTCTGACGCGCTCTGCCTCAGCAGAGCTCAGACTATTTTCCTCGGTACAAACGTCAGTACCGCGTGCATTACAATGCATTTTTAACCAGGAATCAATTAGTGGGTTTTCTTCAGGGTTCTAATTACGGTGGAGCCCGAAAAAAAGGTCCACTTTTGATATTACATTGTTTATATGGATTCTAGCGCACCAGGACTTCTTTTGAGCAGAGAGGATGGAGACCGCTGAGTGTTCATGGGCTCCAGCTGCATCCTGCATGCGCCGCGACCTCAGTAACATTCTCAAAGTCACGCCACCAAAAGAAAAGTAGTAGTAGTAGTATTCATATTATTGTAAATTTATTTATTTATTATGTAGAAGGAAAACATTTTCACATGACATTTATTTCTCATTTAGTATCTGATGCTTTAAGGTCAAGGAGGAGGTGTGTCCAGCCGGCCAGTGTTCCTGTGGGGGGTGGGTTTGGGGATGTTTTGCAGTAACGAGTAAGAGGGTCGGGGGGGGGGTCTTTGGCGCCGTTGCACTCATAATCCGGCCTTGCCCATGCTCCTTTAATTGTAGTTTTAGTTGTGTTTGGAGCACGTAAAAAAGGCTTATATGATCTTGTAGCCCAGGCTTTGCAGTGTTGTTAGATATGCAGCTTGATCATATTCATTGATATATAGGGCATACATTGTGATGCTAACCTTTTCCAGCTCCCAATTGGAGGACACTCAGGCTCAAATGGGTAAATATTTAACGAGTTATTTTTTTCTAATTAATTCATCATAATTAACGTGTTAAATTCCCACCAAAGAAAATATTTCATCAAGGCCTTAAAGCTTTTACGTTTTTATTAGTAGTGTAGGCCGTTTATACAGTCACCTGGTGCCATAAGTGTTACACATAACCTGCTAAGCCAGAATTTAGCGAAACTGGTACAAAAACACAAACATGTCTTTGTTTTGGAATTAAAGAGATTTCTAAAGCTTAGTTTGGCCCCTGACAGGAGTCTGTGTGTGTGTTTGTGAACTTTGTGATTCTGAGTTCTCGTCTCTGCTGTGTCTGAACAAGTTTGCACCTCAGCCAAGGTTTACTCTGATCTCAGATATGAGTTTGCATTCATGCAACTGTGTGGAAGGGGGTCTGTTTGTTTATGTGCTACTTTATTTAACATCCAGTGTTCCATTACTCTTAATGGCCACGCATTCATTGGCATGTTCAAGGAACTGCATACTAAGTGGATTTTGTTTTGAACATTTGCAAACCCGTAGAAAAGAGCTGTCTGCATTCTGACGCAGGTGTGTTATCAAAGCCCAGTCTCCCTGAAACTGACCTCCGATCAGTGGATGTTGGAGTGGGGACTTGAACAAAGGTGATTTTTGCTCGGTTATACTGCATCACCTGGATTCCAGCGTAATCTGAGGAAACGGGAAAGAATAAACATAAGAAATAGTTTGATCAAGTTCTACAGAAGGTATTTTTATTCCTTTGTGTGTGTGTGTGTGTGTGCGTGCGTGCGTGCGTGCGTGCGTGCGTGTGTGGCTTTATATTAATCCCTCATAGATAATTTTTAACCAGCTTTAATGGCCAATGTGACTGCCTGAACAAATGATCCAGAGCTGAACAATTTCACCTTGGTGTGTGTGTGTGTGTGTGTGTGTGTGTGTGTGTGTGTGTGTGCGTGTGTGTGTGTGTGTGCGCGTGCGTGTGTGTGTGTGTGTGTGTGTGATTAGTAGTTACTGGAGCAACAGAAACAGCGAGTCACAAACCCTTTTGAGATAAACTCGTCCAGCCCATGGGGCTCCACAACATGGCACTGATGGATTACACTGTTTTTGCTGCCATCCCTCCATCCGTCAGTCAAATTTCCATCTAAGATGAATTAGAAACTCTTGAACCACCGATAACTTACACTTCTACAAAGTGAAGGAGGAACGTATCCGTGATTATGGGAAACTCGGAGAGCGTGTGGTGGATTGTAGTCGAGGGTGCTTGCAGGATCCTTGGTGTTTCTACGGCAACAGGTACGATGAATGTGAGAGAAATGCTGAAAACTGAAACCTCAGTCGGAATCTATTTTCTTTCTGTAAAGTTTTGAGTTTTACACTGATATAAAACAGGTGGTAATAGCAGCAGAAGTCTCTGATTCTGCTGACATGATGTACATCCCGTTTATAAACAGGTTTTGAGAATTTGATTGATTAAATATGTTAAGAGATCAGGTTTTGGAGTGGCCTGGCTGCACTCTTGACCTCTAAGAACACTAAACCCTCTCTCGGCTGATATACAGCGCATATAAAAGCATACTTGGTGGTGCAGGAATCGTTCTTCATCCTCAGTTTTCCTCAGGCTCTTAGGGACCGGTTACAAACGGCACATTAAATCTGCATGGGAGAAAAAATCCTCTGGTTTCTGGCTTTTTTAAAAATTTGAGACTCTTATTTTTTAAATTTAAACAGCTGTAGACACCGAGTATTAACTCAGAGACATGCGCCTGACATCATACCAGCACTTAGTCTCTGTATCCAGCTGGGTTATTGGGCTTAACAGAACAAGCTGTTATACATTTACACCCACAAAACCATTGTGTGCATTGTTTTCACGAGTGTGTGTGATTATGTATGTTTATGGTATGTGTGTGTGTGTGTATGTGCCTCTGTCTGACTGGCTGCCTGTTGACGTGTCTGCGTGTCTGGGTTGGCTCATTAGCCTCTGTGTGTGTGCTGTATAGACATCTAAGCAGGAAGCACGTATATGTTAATTTCCAGCTGAGCTATATGCAGTGTTAATTCCTCAAACACTCCCCCAAAACTACCAGAACCCATTAATCCACTTCCCTCCCCTGTTTTCCCTCCAGTGGAGATTGTATCTCAGAAGTTCTGGAAAATGAGCCAGAGAAATTGCTTCCATGTGTTTCGCTGTGATCACTGCGTAGTCATGCTTATCGGATGGGGAAAAGACGTTTTCTTTGTCATTTTAAAGAGATTTTTGGTCCCAACTCAAATTTGAGATCGATGTTTTGATATTTTTATAAGATAAGTGATTAAAAATGCCTGATTTTAAAAGCTTGTTACTCTTAAAGACCCACTCCAATGAAAATAGTGTTTTTTCTGTTTTTAGCATGTTCGTGAGGCATTTTTCTTATGCTACAGGACATATCTAAAGAGGTTTAAGCTCAAAATTGCATTTCTGAGTATTTCTGCATTCAAATCACTGTGCATCAGTAGCAGACAAAAAATGCAGCCTAAAACCGACTGGGTTTGTGATGTCACAAACCCACTGGGCGGAGCACAAACTCCTAATTCAACCATCGGCCTGTATTTATGGAGCTGATGTAATGCTAGCAGCCAGTGCCGCATGCTAGCACACAGAGCTAGCATAAACAGAAAGCTCTCAACAGCTGGGAAAAGAGGGCGGGGTAGGGGGGGGGGGTCCGCACAAAACGACTCCGCCCACAACCCAGAGGCAAATTTTTTATTTAGCTACGGCCACTATGTAGAAACCAAGTACTAGAAAACGGCACAGGTTTTGTGATTTTGGCTCAAAACAGCATAATCATAGTTTTAAAGACCACTGAGAACTATTTAAAACAGCTAAAAAAGATGGTCGGAGTGGGTCTTTAACTTTTATAGTTGACATGTTTTTAATTTAATTCTCATATTTTCCCATTTGAAAAGCATTCTGAGGAAAACAATGGCTCTGTGTTACGCTACGTTTGACAGAATTACAGCTTGTAAACACATTTCTACCACCTCATTTTTCAGAGACCTAATGGCTGTTTTGTAACTTCTGCCATATTTGGCTATTATCCACTAATTCCTCCTTTTGTAGGTCAGTGTGAAGTCTCTCAGCTTTAACCCCTTGAGGTTTTCAGTTGTCTTTTGAGACAGGTTTAAGATAATAGAGTCTTATTTTAGCTTCACCTTTTTTCTTGCAGATGCTATTTAACACGTCTCATTTTATCCATCTCTATAAGTGAACTCTTTCTTGAGACTCAGATTGTTGTTCATATTCTATTTTCTCACATCTTTTTACATTTTTTGGTGCATTGCAGAATGAAAGTTCTGTTTTTACTCCATCAACGTGCAGAAATTGTTTCAGAAATGGATCTGGTTTGTTTAGAAGGTCATTTAGAAACTCTAGATGCTGAATGTTGTGGCAAGGACTTTGCTTTCTTTCTTTTCTTTGTTTTTGCTATTCTCTACTGTGAAGGTCAAATATTTACCATCACCGCTGGACAGAAAAATAACTGTTTGGCGTTCACTTTGTACTTTTGATTTGTGACTAACTCAATCCTACAATCCTCCTCGCCCAGTTTTTGTTGGACTTCTTTTGTTTTGTGAACTGTCATTCATCAAATTACAACCTTTTCCTGATTCTGAAGAAGAAATAAGGTGTCTAAGGCAGCAGTTTATAGGAAATATTACTACTGATTGCTGGGACAAGAGTGCAGGAGTTGATTTTTGTAGAGTTTTAACATTTTGTCACATATTTGATTTTATTAATAACTTTATACAAGGTGATTATGGTCTCTAACTTTTATAAGTTGCAAAGATATATCTCACGTCTTAAAGTTTTGAGTTATTCTTGCTTCTATTTTTTTGTGTGTGTGTGTTTTTTTTTGACATTTCTTCATTGTTATTTTTATGTTTTTTTAAGTAATTAAATGCCTGCCTCTACTTTGTAAACTCATTCACTGACAGCTGAGTGTGTGGTAAAAAGCAATGATAAACCCTAAAATGATACAACATAGCATATGCTAAATATACTTAATGAAAACATGGTAAAATATTAATAAACAGAAAACAAGAACAAAACAGCAAAAAGTAAATGGATATTGCTGAGAAGTGGGATTATTTGAGATGTTTCAGCTTTCAGACAGAAACAAAATCATGAGCCAAGACTGACATCTGGTGGACAAAAGATGCTATTACTCCAAAAGTGATTCTTCTTCTTCTTCTTCTTCTTCTTCTTCTTCTTCTTCTTCTTCTTCTTCTTCTTCTTCTTCTTCTTCTTCTTCTTCTTCTTCTTCTTCTTCTTCTTCTTCTTCTTCTTCTTCTTCTTCTTCTTCTTCTTCTTCTTCTTCTTCTTCTTCCAGTGTTGTGTGCTGTGGGCGTGGAAACAGTACAACAGGGAGAATTCAACAGCCTAGGCATCTATCTAATGTAAGTATGAGAGAAAACTGTGATATTTGATATTTTTGTGGCTTGTGTGCTTTTATTAAGTCATGAATGTGGCTGCTTTAATGATCTGTCAAACTGGAAATAAACACACTTGCAGGGAGATGAGAAGGGGTGAAAAGGATGTTGTGGGGGGCAGGAAGGAGAGCAGTCCTCTTCTTCTTAATAAATCTTTGTGTCATGGCAAAACTCCAGCAGAGCAACAAGAAAACACCTCTCCAGGGAGACTTGACAGTTTATTCTCAATACACACAAATGGAAAGTGATCCTCATCCAGCTTCTTCACTGACCTACTTAGATGCATTAGTGTGAAAAAAAAACTAAACCAGATTGTGTCAACTTCTGCTTATAGATCAGCATCTGTGGGCATCATGATGTTTGAGCTGGCCTTCTTCTTGGACGCTCTACTGTCCATGTGTCTACCGTGAGTACAAATTGCAGAAACGCTTTTTGTGTCCATTCTACATGCATGGAGGTGTATGTACTTCAAAGCTGGGGTACATAGTTTACAAACTTCAAAGTGCTTAAATGTAACTATCTGATGCTGCTCTATAAATGACTTGTATTTGTGTAGTGCTTTTTAGGGTCCTATAACCCCCCAAGTCGCTTCACAAAACATTCAGTCATTCACCCATGCACACACACATTCACAACCTGATGAGCTACATTGTAGATACAGCTGTGGTGCACTGCAAAAGCGAAGCTGCCAAACATAAGTGCCACCACTCCCTCCGAACACCACCAGCAGGCAACGTGGCTTAAGTGTCTTGCCCAAGGACACAACTGTGACAGACTGAGCAGGACTCGATCCTGCAACCCTCCGGTTACGAGATGGGCACTTAACTCCCCCACCACCATTGTCCCGTATATAAAGTAGATTATCTCTCATAATTTAAATTTCCACTAAGTCTTTCCCCTGGCCTCTACAGCAAAACGAGTCATTTACACAGGCCTTGAGCGTTGACCAATAGAGTTACATATCCACAAGAGAGAGGTGTTGATCAACAAGAATGTCGCCTGGCAGACCGAGAGACGGCTGCTGAAGCCATTAACAAGCACAAGTGAGCACACACACACACACACAGACACACACAAACCGCTCAGTCGGAAGAGCAGATCAGCATGCTGGACGATTTTCTCTCCACCTCGTTCACTAGAAAAAAGGGAGGAGGACATTTTTTTGAAAGAAGCAAAGCAACTCTGAGCGAATCATTTCTTGTCGGCTCGTGAGTGGCCGAGCCTCAGCTGGAGTCCAGTGCAGCGCTGCCACGTAATAGGGTATCAGCAATGTCACTGGGTACCTCTTCATCATTAGTAATGGTTAATTCAAATTCAGTATAGTGCAGAGTTTTAACCTTTCATGTATTTATCTGCCTTTGAATGAATGTTTCTTATGCTGCACCTTCTGCACTGTAGCTGCTCACCCTTTGACTGTCTTTTTTTATTGTTAAATCTGAAATTAATTTGTGTATTTACCTTGGTCTAAATTTATTTGTGTATTTTAATTGTGCTGTCACCTTGATTTTAATGTTCATGCTATTCTCGCTAATGGAAAGCACATTGAATTGCCTCTGTGTGAAATGTGCTATATAAATAAAGCTGCCTTGCCTTGAAGAGGGCGCAACAATACACATGCACATTTCTGGCCTTTTCTCACTTTCTCTACAGCTGTCCTCCAAACTGGCAGGTGTTTGTCTTGTGGGGGAAGATGGCTCGTGTTGGAGGTTTCCATAAATTCCTCTACTACTCCATCATGTCTTTGGTTTGCTTCCTGCACCCTGTGTTGGTGTGGCACGCAGTTATTCCAGGTAAAATTTCAGTATCATTAGCAACATCAATTATTAAACTAAATACTGTTTACTGCTGGTGTTGCATTTCAGCAACAGTGAAACTTAAGCAGCCACGTGGAATTCAGGCATAAATAATTGACTTTATACCTGTTTTTAATATAAAAACTGTTTAGTTCTGAAAAATAAAATGCACATAATTTATCTCTACAGGCTCAATGCTTCTGCTCACAGCTCTATTCAACTTCTTACTAAGCAAGAAAAAAAAGAACAAGTCTCTGAAAAGTCCACTAGAGAGCATCACCGATCAAAGCCTGACAAACGTCCGTGTGACAGAAACATCTGAGTCACACAGCAGAGTAACATTCCTCTACACTGGGACAGGAAGGAGAGGAGAGGGGCCGGCATTCTCAGACATAGACCGCCGCCTCGGTCCTGCAGACAGAGGAGAGAGCAACCAGGCCATGTTGGATCAGACAGCAGCACCTGAAGACACAGACAGGAGGAGGAGGTGGAGGTGGAAGGAGAGGAGACTGATATGGTTCCTAGGGGGGGAGGAGGAGCCTGTGGAGAGGGAGATGGAGGAGATAGATGGGTACTGTGAGCCTGAGCCAGACACCACCTCAGACACCGCACCGATGATCACTGAGTGAACAGCTGCCCTGCACTCCCACTCAGGTCTTTATTAATAAAACAAAACAAAAAGGACTTTGAGCTGCTCAAACAGACTGAGTTTCAACATTCTGGTCATGCAAATGTTTGCATCTGATGTTGAAAATACCAGAAAAGGCATCTTTTAAATGTTTGCTGTTATTGTGATCATAATACTTTTAGAAAATAGATTTTTGTTTTAATTGTTTGGCTAAATTGAACATTTTTCACCTCAAAAACATCTCAAATAGTATTTTATTCTAAGAATAAAAATTCAGAGAACTAAAACAATGTGCATTTACTGGCTTATAGTCTAATAGCCTTTGTGTGTGCGTGCATGTGTGTGTGTGCGTTTGTGTGTACAAGCAGCACTTGATTGAAGAGCAAACATTAATGCAATTACCATAACATGCATTATTCATGAGGTAATAAATTAGATCAGCTGTTTTCATTCATTCTGAGGACAAAAATGTGCAGAGGTGTGTAAGAGTGGTCGGCATTAGCGCGTGTGCAGATGCATGTGCTAGTCACATCCAAGCCTCCTCATTGTGTGTTTGTCGTGTGTGAGTGGTGACCATGGAGACAGAGCTCAGGGAGGAGTGTTCATGCTATTATGATGATTAGAGGAACATTAAAGTCTCCCACAAAACCACCCCATCGACTCGTGTTCCACCAAAGAGGAGATTAAGGGAAAATCAAAATTCTGATATGAATCAGAAGAAAGGATTAAAATGAGAAATGTGCACGCTCCTGCCGGCATGCATGATAATTTGTTTTCTTTTGGTTTCACCATGTTGCAAATGATATGATTTTCAATTCTCCCTGTTCAGGTTATAAATCAATAGTGTTGCTCTGTCAGAACACACACACACACACAGATTGCACCTCCTTTGTTTGCTGAACTGTAAGTGTGTAACATGCAGCTTAAAAAAGCAATCCCTCAGTGCATCAAAGCTGCAGAAAGAATCAATAAAGCAAAGAGCCTCATTCATCAGGAACCTCCTCACAGAGCGTCGTCATCAGCAAACACGTGAAATCCCATAAACAGCTCTGAGGTCATATTGTCTTGTGGAGTGTGTGTTTGTGTGAATTCTCATTGTTCTGACATGTGGATCAAGTCAGGCGGGAGATGTTCTAATGTTCTATGACAAGGACAGAGGGAGTCTTTGTCTGGGCCCTGTCCCATATTCTGAGCCGTATTCTCATTTTCACAATGATTTCTGGTCAGTGAGCAGCCGAGCGACCCAATAATAATCCTCCTTCTCTCCGTTAGGGAAGTTGGTCAGCTGCTGGAACAGCTCAACTTCCTCTGTGCGTGGTAAATCATGACTTCCATTCAGACAACAGGGTGTGAGGGACTTCCTACAGTTTGTTTCCAACCTGCACCAGTTCCTGAGACGGCAGATCCAGACTTGAAAACAGGATGGAAGGAATAAATCTTCCCAGGACTCAGGAACGACTCAATTTCTACTCAACAGTAGACACTCAGTAAAACGATAAAGAAAAGGGACACAGATTTGCAGAGAAAAAAACCTTATGAAAATTAAATTCTTAACAAGATTATTATTTAGTTACTATTCACGTAAAACATACAATATTCTAATTGCAAACTAAAATAGCAAATTCCTTGGGAATAAAGATGAGGCCATTTGGCTCCTGGCTGACTCTCTCAAGAGGCTGTTTTCAAGGGGAATGGTACGTATCCGCCCCATTCAACACCGATTGGCTGATAAGGATAATCTCGTCTTCTGATTGGATGATCCACCTGCCAATCAGAATCCTGAGCTCTGAATTCCACACTGCCGACAGCATGAACGCGAGCAGAAGATAAGGACGCAGACGGATGAGGTCGCGCGCTGCTATGGTAAGAGACAAACTGATGTGTTTTATTTCAGGAGACGTTTAAATAGTAAAGGTTTATCCACGCGGTGAAAACAGGAAAACAACTAAAACGCTTCAAAACATGTTCGGAAGTTGCGTTCAGGTTACATTTACATTTTTCTGCTTTGAAACAAAGTGTTAACGCAGTTGTGTTGCTTCTGTTTCATAAACTAACTTTTCTTCATCTGCTTTACTGTTAATAATTCAAAATATTTACGTATAGTACGTAAATATTTACGTATATAAGAGCAGCATTCAAAAAATAACACCTCACGAATGCATCTCCTGGTTTTTGTGGAAAGCCTTTTGCAGAAATCCACATTGTGTTGTATTTGGATGATGACTTTGTGCACGAGGATGGCTCGTCTTTGGGCGCAGCTGCCGGTGCAGAAGCGATAATTGGATGCGAATCTCGAGATGATCAAACCAGTTACAACCTGCAGCGGAGGAGGCTCTTTGTCCACCGGGAGAGTTTACACTCAAGAGGGACCAGAAAGGGCTCAGACAAGAGGAGGACGGTTTCATCTTTGTCTGAGCATCATTTCAGCACACTGTCCGTTCTGATAGGCTTTTGGCCCATTTTCTGTGGTAAATAATTTATAATAATGGGGAATCTTTTTGAGTTATAGAAAATTCATATCTCCATTATTAATATGTATCAGACTGGCCATCCTGTTATAGGCAACTGGAATTTGGCTGGTTGACATTGGAAAAGGTCAAAGGTTGAGGGCTGAGAGGTGCTGTTATTGCCTTTGTAATAAACATGATTGGGTTCTTAAAGGGGACGTTTTATGCTAAACTCAAATTTTGCATTCTTTTGTGCTGCAGTGTGGGTCTCTACTTTCTCTATAAACACTCCAAATGGGAAAAAAAACATCCATCTGTTTTCTGTCAGTGTTTGGTTTTAGGAATTATGTGCCTAAAACAAGCCGTTTCAAAAAGTCCACATTTGTGATGTCACAAATGGGGAAAATAGAATTAAAAAAACACCTCACATGCAAGAGAGACCTGCTGCTGAAGGAGCAGCGGCTCTACTCAAAGCCCCTCCTGGATATCGGAGCTTCTAAGCTTATAGCAGCTTGAGCATAGGATGGGTGGGCGTGGCCAGCTCCTGTTTCTTTTCTTAAGGTGACAGAGCCCGTAAACATCTCATTCTGGAAGGTACTGGAAATGTCAAGAATAAAATAGCTGAAATTGCTTTATGCGAGAGGAATTTAGTATAAAGAACTTCATAAACATGTTTTGAATTAACCATAGAATAGGCCTGGGACGATAACAAATTTTTCTAGACGATATATTGTCTAACAAATTATTGACGATAAACGATATTATTGTTGACATTATTGAGAGCAAAATAACCACTTAAGTAATGTTAATATATCATAATAATGCAAATACATCCTTTAAAATGCAACAATTAAACCTTTATTTAACATTGGAATGTCAAGAACCAGAACTTCTAAATAAATAAATAAATAAAGCAAACAAAAAATAATAAAGGACTCTCACTCTCTGTTAGAAAATATTGCACCAAAAACAATAAAATAGATCCTGTCTCTCCAAAACAATAAATACAATGGTCTATCCCAGGGGTAGGCAACCCTGGTCCTAGAGAACCGCTTTCCAGCACGTTTTAGAGATTTCCCTGCTTCAACACACCTGATTTTAATCAGCAGGTGATTAGCAGACCTGATGAGCTGCTAAACAGGTGATTCAGCTGTGTTGAAGCAGGGGAACAACTAAAACATGCTGGATAGCGGCTCTCTAGGACCTGGGTTGCCTACCCCTGGCCTATCCAGTGTCAACAACCAAAACTGCACTTGAACCCTTTGTCATCCAGCGCCTTTGGAGGCGAGAGCCAAGGAAAATATATACATGCAGGCACATGGTGATATATTGAGGCTGGAAAAATTATTGAGTTCATTTTCATCTATCGTATGATTAATTGACTTATTGATTATCGTCCCAGCCCTACCATAGAATTATTATAATTTAATTTAAAAAGTCATAATATGTCCCCTTTAAGAAGATTTTTTAGGGCTAAGATCAAAACTAGAATTGTGACAGACTTTAAAAATCTCCTGCCTTGCTGTTAGACTAAGTTTG
This sequence comes from Aphyosemion australe, assembly GCA_006937985.1. Lineage (NCBI taxonomy): Eukaryota > Metazoa > Chordata > Actinopteri > Cyprinodontiformes > Nothobranchiidae > Aphyosemion > Aphyosemion australe. Next base: position 1,289,217 of record SSNS01000112.1, read on the forward strand.
TTTAGCTGAATAAGCATCACAGATCAGTCTGAATGGGAAATGAGGAGTCTGAGTCTGTTTTGTGGTTTTAGTGGCAGCCAGCCAGCAGGCAGTTTTTCTTCTGTTTTTTCACTCTTAAGAAACCCCTGACTATGCTAAGAAAATATGTATTTTTTGTGTTAACGAAGTTTTTCTTTCCCTGATTTGGTTTAAAGCCATACTATGCAAATTTTTCATATTTTTAAATCATGTTCTTGAGCCAGTATGTGCTAAAACGACCCTTTACAGGGTTAATGAAATGTCACTCAGACCCCCACCACCCTCTGTGGCCAGAATACCACACTTGCAACTTCAGAGTGGCGGCCGCTCCCTGCTGGACTTAGTAAAGTGGTGCTGACATGCCAACACTGCAGTCTGCTTCCAGAATGTTTCCTGCATGTTTTAGATCATGCACACAGCTGATTTGTTTCATTTAGTGACGAACCGCTCTTGTAGACATTAATGAAGGCTGAGGAGACGTTTCAGCAGTTAGATTAAGGTGTTAAAAAGACGAACACACAGCGAGGAGATAAGTTTCACTTTTGCTTTCACTAACGGACACTAGGGGGTGCTAAAAACAAGCCACAACTGCCAAGTGTTCCTTAAAAAAAGTTTTAATAAAGTGAAAATATCTCAATTAGCCTAAATTAGAACTGAATGCATCTAGATAAGGTCTTAAAAAGTCACATTAATACTATCACACATTAAAGAGGTATTTTGACAATTATATATTGTGTTTCTGCATACTATCTCACCTGTTATAGATATCTTCTTTAACGGCCTACGTTAAAAATCGCCTTACATCCTACTGGACTGATGAGCTAAAGGCTAGTTCAAAGGCAGCTATAGGACCAGGAGTGTTGCTTAAAGATGCATTGTTTCTAGTTTGTAGAGCCAATACTGATTTGATTCTCTTGCAGCTCTGACCTCCCAGTTCAGATTAATCTCAAAGAACTATAAGTAACAGCCACCCCCATTTAAGATTATTTAGAATATGAATGTGGAAGTAAAAACATATATAGACATATCAAATATGTTGTTCCTAGTATGAGAAATAATTTAAAAGGTTAGCTTTTTGTGGTTTAAATTGGTTGATCATCTCTTAAATTGATCATGATGACTGTTTGATTCTCATCACCAGCTGATTTTCTGGCGCTGCCAGCTGAAAACAGCTTCAGTTTCCTTAGTTTCATACTGATTCATGCAAATGATTTTTACAAACTTAAAGCGCCTCGTGATTTTTATTTTGAGAGGCGCTATATTATTAGTCTTCTTCTACAGCTGTCACTTTTGCAGTAAAGTTATCTACAATGAGATCTGTAGTTATTTACAACCATAAATATCACTATTAGCAGCAAAATGTAGCACCCCTGGTCCCTCTGGAAGTCAAGTTCAGCAGGAGTTTATTCATATTTCTGCAGAAATAAGGGTTTAACTTGAAATTACTGCTGTAAACACTAGGTGGCACCGTTGTATTATTGGCTTATTGCTGTGAGGAATAACTGGCGTGTCCCTCTTAGAGCTATTATCATTATTCTACTATGATAATAATAGGCTACATTTAAATAAACACGTGCAGATGCATTCATGCTCACATTTTTAAAGCATTTTAAAATAATAAAAAATGCACACAAAACCTGCTTCAGCTCTGCATTTTTATCTCTTTCAGTTCTTCATTTTGCAGTGATGTGATTACTTCAGCCAGACCAGCTTCATTTACTTCCTTCTCCCTTAGATGATATCATTTCTGCTCTACAGCTTCATGTACTCATCGTATATTTTTTCTGTGTTCTAGGTTCAGTTCTGACACTTCTTCAACATTAAGAGCGCAGGCCGGGACAAGGCTTGTACAAACACTGTGTCCTTCCTTCCCAGAAAGGGGTGAGGTAAGAGTACTTGTTCTAAACACTGGGATTTTTTTCTTTACCTGGTAAATGGTATGTTAAACTGCCCGTCATGTGATGAAGCCCTTATATCTATGTTGTACTTTCTTAGCTGCAGAAATGTTAAAGGAGCAAACTGAGATATAGCTGCAGTGTTAATATACTCAATGTGTTATGTGCTGTGAAACGCAGTAATCCATTCAGACATGAATATAGAAAAATCATTTGTTTTAATCTGAAGAAAAAAATGTGTGTTGGCGAGCAGCTTTTTTCCAAGAAACAAACTGTTTCTTTTTTTTATTTCTTTCTGCAAACATCTTCTGCTTTTAGTTGCATAGCTTTACATACCATACCATACAACCAGAAGTTATTTCTCATATAGTCTAACATCGGGTAAAGAAGGCTAGAAGCTAAAGCTGAGCAAACAATACTATCTATCGATGAATTAGAATCAAATAGTTGGCTCTAAAAATATCTCAAGCTACTTTTTCATTTACCAACAACTCAATATTACAGTGAAATGTATCTACTTATCAACTTACTGTGTATGACTCGTCTTCGCTTGTCATCTAGCCATGATACTCACAGAACAGAAGTGAGAGGGTCACTTGTTTGTTTTGAAAATGGGCTGCAGTACCCAAATCTGACCACAGGATGTCATTCTTCCTTCACTCATACATAATGCGCCTTTAAAGTCTTACATTTTTAGGTTTAAAGAGGACATATTATGGCTTATTTTCTAAAGTAATAGTAATTGTAAGTAATGGTTCTACGGTTAATACAAAATATGTTGATGAAGTCTTTTTGCATGAAATCCCTCTCACAAAGAGCAATTTCAAAGAGCTTCGATATCGAGGGGCTTGGAGTAGAGCCGCTGCTCTTCCAGCAGCAACAACTTTCTCTTGCATGTGAGAGGGAGTTTCAATTATTTGTGACATCACAAACGGGGACTTTTTGAAGCAGCTTGTTTAAGGTGCATAATTCCTAAAACCAAACACTGAAAACGTATGAATGGATCTTTCACGTTTGGAGTGTTTATAGAAGCAGTAGAGATCCATATGGCAGCACAAAAGGATGCAAAAGGTTTGTTTTGCATAATATGCCCCCTTTAATTAAACTGGATTTTATCAAGATAACTGGATATAGTTGCAAAATACATAATTAAATCACAAAAATGTTTGAGCAGCTGTTTGGCTCCAATGTACTCTCATTGCAGATGATGGGATATAATTAGGTGGTTTTTGGAATAGAATAAGTTAGATTTTCATTTTTGTTTCATACTATCAAGCTTTTTACTGAAAAATGAAGTTGAATGTTTTATCATCTGGTCATCAGTTTCCAGAATAAATAAAGAACTGTACATGAAAATGTCATTCTGTCTCAGGGGTGTCCAACCTTTTCAAGACGAGGGCAAAAACTGTCAAGTTCAATAGTTCTGGCAGGACATTTTTATTTAAATAAGTGCAAAAATTATATTATGGTGATGTTTTTTCCATGTTTACTTCTTATAACAGCTCCAAAATAGGCATGTTAGTAAAAGTCTGAACATCAAAAATGGTAGCAAGGTTTTAATCTTCATCAACAACTCGATGAAGAGAGAAAATTCATCGTTCTAGAAATGTTATTGGGGGCCGCACAAAATCACTCCAAGGGCCACAAACGGCCCCCGGGCCACACTTTGAACATGCCTGTCTAGATTAATAAATAACCATATATGCTATTAACTTTGCCATTGCGGTTATCAGTTTTCTGCACTGTTGCCTAAACCAGGAACGATATTTGATTTTTCAATCTGCTTTCACTTTTTCCACTGAAAACAAAATTCCTTTAGTTGGCCAGTGCCACCCTGTAACAAACCTCACTTTGTCCAACGCTCAACTTTCACTTTCTGGTTGACGTTCATGTGCTTTCAACCATTTGGTGAGAAAGGATGCACATGACAAAAGTGTGTATCGTTATCAAAACATTTTTTAGGATGGGAGTGGAGCGTGTTGCAGCATGCTGCTGATCATTAAAGTAAGCATTATCTTGTGTGAGCAAAGGACAAACTCCTAATGTGTATAGGCTTGCTTTAGGCTGTAATTGGTCCGTCGTGTCACATGCTTTACAAGAAGTCTTGGCCAAGCAAGCTATTTTATTAGTGAATCTACTGCAGGTACGGTATTTTATGGTGTCAGGACGTTTGTTGCGTAACGCCAGGAAGAGTTCATAAAGTTCATAATAAAAGATTACTGCACAGTTTGACTTTTTCAGTTTAGATTGTGATATTTTCTACGCTCCTCTTTTAGTGGCCTTGTTAAAGCAGCACAGTTTGCACGTTTTATGGTCTAATCTGTGTTGATATTTTAAGTGAGAAGAGTTTGGTGTTGTGCCAGCTGACTCATATCCTGTAGCTGTTTAACAAAAGCAGAGGTTAAGGTCTTAGTGACCCTTCATATCCTGCCAAGAAGGAACTGGTCTTCCATTTTTCCTTTGATTCTAACGAACCATCAAAGGCTCAAGTCTAAAATCACACAGTCACACTATTGTTCTGGTGTATTTATTTACACAAAACAAGTTCTGAGAGTTTTTTTACATTTTCATATAAAAATAAATAACCAACAAAGTCTTCCAGCTGTTTAAACAGAGCTACACTTAATGCATTGACCAGCTTTAAACCTATCACCATTTATGACAAGCCTCCAGGGCTTAGCTTTTAGAATACAATCTGACATTTGCATGGATAAAAAAATAATAATAAACCCTCCTGCTGCAGGTCTGCAATAAGATTTTTAAGCTGGAGGGAGCAAAATATGGAAATACGTGAAATAATTGTGGAATTTGTTGAAAGAAAGTTTCAACAAGAATCAGTCTGTACACAGTGAGCTCCTCGCTGCAACCTAATGCCCTTTGTCCGTCTGCATGTCTACTGGGAGTTTGAGGATAAACCTCTCCTTTTGTGACCCCGTGCTCTCTGCTTTTGCTTCTGGCGCTGACCACCTCTCCGTCTCCTCCTCTTTAGGCACACCTTCACGTCACGACCCAACTTCCGAGCTCTAGAATTTAAAAAAGAAGAAAAAAAAATTCATGTTTAGATATCAAATTAAACCTTTTAGATAGATCCAAATCTAGATTTTTCAAAGGTTAGAAAAAAACTCATGGGCTCTAACTCTACCTGCCGAAACAACAAAGAAATTGCACAACTGTTTCCTCTGTTATTACAGAAAAAACTGGCTTGGCAATAAACAAGACACTGTTGGTTAAGGCTGGTTAAAAAACTAGGTGTGACCTAACTCAAGTTATTTTGAGCGTGCCGTTTCATGTTTTGCTCAATCTTCACTGGATCCGTTACACTTTTTTGCATCACAATCATTCATATAATCCTAATAAACGCTTTTCATGACGTAACTCTAAGTAATGAGTCTCACCTGTTCCAGCAGCGAAGCAGTTGTTTGCCCATTGGTGCATTTGGATTCAAACAGACATCATAGTTGTTACTCTTCAGCGTGACTCTAGAAAACACAAGAAAAACCAAAACAAACCTTTAAAAACTCATCTGTTTGTGTGTGTGTTGAGAGGCGTGTGTGTGTGTGTTAACTCACATGATTGTAATATTGCTACAGGTCGCACTTTCTGGCAAAACTCTGAGCTGTTGCAGTTGCCCCCTGACACCTGATTGCGTTCGCGGACACAAACATCTCCCCGGGACGTACTGTGTCTCTGCACAAACACAGTAGAAGAGTAAATTCAACACGAGCAATGCTCACACGCTCTGATGGTTTTGCCAAAGAGAAAACAACAATCCTCACATTGACCGTGTTTAATTAGAGATGGCTTCTTACCTGCGGTTAGTAGACAGTAGAGGCTCAGGAAGGCGACCTGGCAGACGGCCTGGAGATTAAGCTTCATGCTGGAGACATGTGGTGCACTGGCTCTGAGCTTCTGCACCACATGCTGCTGTTTTATACTAATGCTCCTCCCCCAAGAGATGGGTTTTCCAAGCAGGAATTTCCCACAAGCTCTATCCCCCCCTTTTTTTTTCCTTCTGAAGATTTAGGACGACATTTTTCAGAGTCTGGTCACAAAATCATTTATAAGTAATATATTTAATTTGTTTTTCAGTGTGCAGCAGAAGGAAACGCATCAGATAAACTAAACTCTACAGGGCTTCTTTCCCTTTATTATTATAATTCAGGTGAAGAGATGATCAAGTTTCTTCTCCATGATATTTAGTAGCTGAACACAATAGTATATTTTATCCCAGAGTGAGACAAAGACGCTCCTCTCCAGGCTCTGTTGACACAATCTGATCCTTTCACTTTGTTGGCTCTGAGACAAACACCTCATGTGATTTCCCCTAACTCCTCTAGCCTGCATGTAAAACTACAGCAATCGCTTCTGTGGCTGATCTTTTTAATTACCATTCAGTAAAACAGAAATGTTGTAAATTCTGCATAAAGTCACGTAAGATAAGCTTTTTACAGTTTTTATCACAGACTTTGTATTGTGACTATTTTTAGACCACTTCTTGTTTCATTGAAGGTTTTTTTTCCCACTAAGCATAAAAATCCTCCTCTAAGACTGAGTTATGTCTTTTTTATTTTATTTGCAGCCTTTCTGCCATAATTAGTCAAGAATATGTCCAAATGTCACATAATCTTTTATCTGTCTGTCTTCAGCTGTCCTCTGTTTAAAATGAGTAAACTTCAATCCTTTGTGAAGCTTAATGAAGAGAAGCTCATACCAAAGTGAGTCCAGTTCAGTCACAGAGAATATGAACGATAAGGTCAGTTCAAAGTGATTATTTATGGCTCTAATCCAGCTTTTGTCTTCAGACCTGACATCCTGTCGCTGCTGAGAACCTACAACTGTTACCACGAGGGGAAGAACTTCCAGCTGAGGACTCGGGAGGTAAGAAAGGCAGAAGAAAGTAATGCTGGAAATAAATAGGTGGACAGGAAACCATTGGGCTGTATTGCAAAATGGCTTTAAAGCCTAATTTATGCTTAATGGAGACATTTTGCCTTCTGACTTCTCCGTCACTTCCCTGCCAGGACAACAGAGGTCGTATCTTTACATTCCTCCAGTCACGGGTGAATAAACGTTCATATTTTCAGAGTACATGCGCATCAGAAAATTATATCGGTTAGAGTCAGAAATTTTGATAACGAGAAATTTTCGATTTATTGCCCAGCCCTAACGCACGCTCGCACACAAACACACACACACACACACACAGCAGCTCTGATTTTTCAGGCAGATAAACAGAAAACCTGAGAGGGACCAGACTGGCTTCCTATGTGGAAGCAACTCTGTGCCCAGACCTGCCATTCCTGGGTTGTTTTCCAACGTTGGCAAGTGGCTGGTAGCCCACAAAAAGCCCCCACTTACCTCAAAACTAAGACAGAGGCAGAGGGAAAGTTCTCCTGTTTCAGTCATAAAAGTCCGCTTTGCACACTAAGCTTTTCAGCTTTTGCGTCTTTCCAGTTGTTTGTCAGGGTTTAGTTATTTGTTTGATAATCATCTTTTGGGTTTTACGGTTTGGAGTTCCCCCTTGTGTCCACCAGCAGGTTTGTGTGTGTGTGTGTGTGTGTGTGTGTGTGTGTGTGTGTGTGTGTGTGTGTGTGTGTGTGTGTGTAAGGGTAGGGCCGAGCGGTCAAGATGAGCCCCACATTTTTGTCCCGCAAGTCAAAGCCACAACAGTGCAGCATAAAGCGATGTCATGCTGGTGGAAAATCCCCTCCAAGCTGGAGGACAGAGGAAACCCACTGTTGTTACATTACTGCTTTAATATTAGCCACAGTGGGTAAAACACAACATCCTTACAAATCTTAATGTTCCACAAAATAAAGTGAAAACAAAATGATTTGGTTGTTAATGCAATGGAACTTGACTCAGCGCAGGTTGACTCAACGCTGGAAGCGGCGGAACGTAATTTCAGAGTCTTTAATGTGGGATTTTATCATGATGTCATCTCCTAACTGGCTAAAGGGAAGGAAAATCTGTTTATTTAAGCCAGCCGGAACCCTCAGTTATGTGAGAATGACGTTGGATTCGTTTGTTATTTATCTGGTAGGAATTTGATTCAAAACAGGACAGAAAAAAGCATTCTAAAGAGAACCAATTTGCACATTTATAAACTGTAAAAATTATAATGAGCATGGTTCACATGATCCTCAGTATCTTTGACTTGAGCTCTTTTTATGTCGCATTTTCACTTTTTTTTCCTTTTTTTTTTACTTTGTCAAATGTAACAAAAAATCTGGTAATTATATTAAGGGAATATTTCAAAGTTTTTTGAAGTGAGTTTATGTAAAAAGGTGATTAGGAGTTTATATTTCACCTGTTTTCGAAGCTCATTGAACAGCCTCAGTTTGGAGAAAGAGCTATTCACACTAGGGCTAGTTCCACAGTGGAATAGTACCATCCTGCATTTAAAAAATGTCAATGCAGTTCATGAAATTGTTATTTTATGAATTTTTATGCAGCAGTAAGCGTTGTCTTATGCAAGCATGTACATAGATTTCTACAAGCTAGTAGCAAAGTTAGCTATTTGTAGCACTTTCTGTTAGAATTTCCTGTTTCTGCTGAAATAACCATGCAATATTATATCTTGTAGCAGTTTAAGTGGAGGCTTTTTGTAAAACTTTATTCAATACATGGATAGTTCAACAGAAGTATGAAATTCTGACTGAAAGTTTTACAAATACCTAGCTCTTATGCTAATTTATGCTGCAAAAAATGGAATTCTATGCAAATTATTGACTATTATAAAATTTACGACTGCACAAAGGTTAACAAAATGGCATCATTTTGAATCACAATGTCATTTTTGTAGATCAGAGTCATACTAGCGAATCTACGACTATCTGTTAACTCTTCAATGTTAGAACAAATCTGTTTCTTTTACACAGTGCGTTTACATGTGCATCAGAAAACCAAAGTATTGCCCTAAAAAGACTCATGTCAGTTTTTTTCAATACCTGTAAACACATTAGTCTGGCTGAAGGTGAAATGGCTCTAGTCGAGCGGAAGCACCCAGATAATACGGTAGAAATTCAAATGCATTCTGCATGTAAACGGGTCAGCTGAACTGAGACAGTAAATCATCAGTCATGAGGAAATTACTCATAAACATGACATATCGCAGTGAGTCCTTATGCAGCATAATTATTTCCACAAACTATTATTTTATTGTACTTTGTTATTGTGTGAAAAAGCTATTCTAGAGTTTTTGACTTTGGACTGTTTGTTACTTTACCTTACCCTGTGAGTGTGCAAGATGTTCAGGTGTAAATGTGATCATCAGACTGTTTGCTTAAGGCTTTCTGTAGACAAACATGCACCTGATGCAGATTGTTCTGACTTGTCCTGTTAGGCTTTTAGAAATGTAAATGTTGCTTTTCCTGAAGGTGCAGGTCTTCTCTGGATGTTCTGATCCTGGACCTGCAAGTGCTCATAAAGAGGCAACAGCAGGCCTCCAAATATGTTTGGGTTTACATTGTTTTGTTCCTGAATGCACTCTTGCAGCCCTGATGTTTGGGTATTGGAAGAATATTTTCTATATGTGCAATAGCATCATTACATTTCAATATAATAATTTATAATAATAATTTCAAGTATAAAAAATGCTGGAGTTATAGAGTAATGACGATCGTCAGTAAAATGGGAATCTTTTATTGAGTCAATATTCAGGATCTAGCTTTTTCTGATCAAAATAAAAAAAGGAAAACAAAGGCTGCTTTGCAGTCGTAGAAAAATGTTGCAATTCTGCAAGACGTTTGTGGTTTAAATCGACATGTCTGCTATAATAAAAGAAGCAGGATTACATTATCTGCATTACCTTTTTCTAGTTTAATGATCTGTGCTTAAAAGATCTGTTTGACTCCTCTGCCTCAGCAGCTGCACCTTCTAAAGAGATGAAAGATGGCAGGAAGTGGATTTTGTTAACAGTTGGTTATTGTTATACTATGAAAACCAATAATGCCCAGCGACTTCAAACAAAATTACATTTTTCAGTCCCTGAAACAAAAAAAATCAGGATTTCAAAGTAAAATCCAGCTGAGCAGTGTAACTCACTAGGTATTTCATAGAAATAAGAAAAAAGCTTGTTCAGGTAACCCAAAGCCAATCTCCTTATAGAAATTTGAGATAAACAGGTTGTCTCCAACAGTCTTGCACCATCTTCTCCTTTTTCTCAGGGGCCATGCTGGTGTGAAAGGAAGAGGCGGGTTGACAGTAGAGGATTTGAATGCAGTTTAGAAGATTAGATCATAATCACATGCTGCAGGTGGAGTCAGTGAATGAACATTAGTCATACTGACTTTGCAATTCATCATCAGGTAAACGAACCTCAGCTCCTGGGAAAAACGAAAACTCTGACATGTAAAAGCTTCTCAGTGTGAATATCTGCATTAACTAAATTAATCCTGTAAATGGAGGCAGACTTGTTCAGATGCTGTTGTCTCAGCTTTCAAACTTCTCTTGTCCACTTGAAGAATACCTGGATCAATTTCCCGACAGTATTCAGATTTCCTCCCTGATTCAGTTTTGAATTTAAAATCATTTTAACACTTAGATCTATTTTTTCCCTTAATAAGATAATGTGGGACACTCTAACTAGGTCAGTCTGGTCTGATTCACCTCTGTGCTCAGTCCAATCATGTTGTAACTGGTTGTGTTTGTTTTGGCTTGTCCCAAATGTACTTTATACAGTGTGGGATGCCCCCTAGTGGCTCAGTCTGGTATGCCTTGGTTGGCTAGAGCTAGATGACAGTAGAGTGCTGGGACTGGTTGCTTTTTTTATTAAGGTTTTACATTCTATCATAATGAGCTCTCTTTTAGCTACCATATATTTTTTAATCTAATGATAGTGTGAGGAATAAAAAAACAATCACGTAAGTAAATGGTACCCATCATACACTCGTGACCTCAGGCAAGGCACTTCACTTCTTTGCCTGCTGATGGTGGTCGGAGGTGCCAGCCTCACCTTAGTGTGCCCTGGGGCAGCTGTGGCTACAATGTAGCTATCAGTGTGTGAATGTGTGTGTGAATGGATGAATGACTCACTGTAAAGCGCTTTGGAGTCCTCTGACTCAGAAGGTACTAGTGGGAATGAGGCTTTTACGCTATAGAAGTACTGGTCATTTATCAGTTATTAATAAAAAATACTGAATTTATATTTTTACCCTAAATAATCAACATAATACAATTAAACAGCTAAATGTAAAGATATGTAGTAGACTTAATGTACTTTGTAATTTTAAATGTCTTTTTTTTATCATTTTATTTATTATTATTATTCAGTTGTATTTTAGGTGTTTGTTAGATTTATTTATTATCATTCATTCCACCAACATTTTTTCCCATTTGGAGGAATAAGGGTTATTTAAAGACATTTTAGTTTCTGATTTGAGACATAAACAACACAGTGGCATAGTTAGTTTGACTGTTGCGTCTTTAAAGGCATATTTTTCTTTTTTTTAAATCATGTTCTTGAGCCAGTATGTGCTAAAATGACCCTTTAAAGGGTTAATGAAATGTCACTCAGACCCCCACTGCCCTCTGTGGCCAGAATACTGCATTTGCAACTTCAGAGTGCCTGTCTGGTCCCTGTTGGGCTTAGTAAAGTGGAGCTGACATGCCTGGCTCTGCAGTCTGCTTCCAGCATGTTTCCTGCATGTTTTAGATCATGCACACAGCTGATTTGTTTGATATAGTGATGAACCGCTCCTGTAGACACTAATGAAGGCTGAGGAGACATTTCAGCAGTTAGATTAAGGTGTTAAAAAGACAAACGCACAGCAAGGAGATAAGTTTTACTTTTGGTTCTACTAAACGGACACTAGAGGGTGCTAAAAGCAAGCCAAATCTGCATAAAATCCCTTTAAGTGGTTAAATATATTAATTACTTCATAATACTGCATGTTGTCGCATTAAATTAATAAAATAAACATAAATATCAGTAGGATTAACATTTCAAACACATTTACGCTACCATTGCTCATTCTAAAACAAATTCTCAGTGTCTCCTTTATTTTTCTTTGCCTAAATGGCTCCAGGCCAAACACAAAGTTTGATCTCTCCTCTTCTGAGCACTAAAAACAAAGACAGCTTCTAGTGGTAACTTTCCTTTAAGGCGTTTGCATGACCTGTTCAATGGTGTCCTCCCACAGACCAAAAATGTGTGTACGTTTGTTTGTGCGTGCTTGGGTAAATACCAAAACAATGAATCACAACTCTGCAAACAAAACCTCTCTTTTCTATTTTTATCAACAGAAATTATTTTCTCATCATCAATTCAACCACAGCTGCAAACTATATAATTTAGTCACGATTTACTGTAAAAAAAATCTGTTATTTTCTAAATATTTAGTAAATATTATGTTTGTTTTTGTATTTTATTAACACAAATCTGGAACCATAAAAACTGATTGTTTTTTATATAAAAAACTTCAGTAAAACAGTTTTGTAATATTATTTTATTATATTATAAACTCTTAAACATTAACAAAACAATAAACCACTAAAACATGTAAACCTGAGTCCTTTGTGCATAGAAATAAATACTGTAGATCGCCGCTGCTATTCAGAGTTCCTCCTGAGGTCCGTCCAACATTTTTCCCTTAAGTACCCAAGAATTCCCACAACAGCATCTCCTTTAAGTCCTGATCTGTCCAAAGAGCCAGTCCAGGGGGTCTTTGCCCCTGCAGTCTCGTTCTCTGCTCATCATGAGGGAAAACTCGTCCGAGCTGCTGGAGCTTCTGGAAGTCCGTGTTGACACGCGGGCAGCTGAGACTGAGCCCGAAAGCTTCATTTGAGTCTTTGAGAGCTGCCGCAGTCTGGGCGACCTCTGGAGTCTGACGGGGCCGTAGCTCGGAGCCTCGACGGGGCGTGCGAGGGCCTGAATGCTAGTCATGTAGTCCTCCAGAGAGTGGGAGGTCTGAGTGGGCTGGAGGGGCGAGGGATGGACGGGCATGTCCTCAAGAGTCTCAGTGATGGTTGGTAAAAGAGGCAGAGACAACAATCTTCTGCTTTTCATGCTGCAAAAAAAGAGATAATAAATAAACCAGTGAGGTTGATGATAGGTCTTGATGCTAAAACATTTGAATATTCAGTTTGAACATATTATTCTGCATTAAAAAGATAAAATAAAAATAAAACCAGAAGAATCGTGCTCACCTTCAATGCTTGAGTTGTAAGGATCTCGGAGATTACCACACTGATGTCTGAGCAGCAGAGTGTGAGTGGACGGGAGAGTGTTCCAGGCTTTATAGGCTGGCTGTGGTGGAGCGATTAGCTGCTCCTTCCAAAAATAGCTCCACTGACCTTCCCTCACATCTGTGTGAATCAGTGTGAGTGTGTGTATTGGAGGGTGTGTTCGTGCCTGCTCAGGAAACTCAGGAACAGCGGGTTAGCTGACTCCAGTGCAGCTGGGCTGAATGTTTATATTCCAGAAACAATGAAACCTTTAAGAACCACCACACGGCAAATTAAAGCAACTTAAAACCAATTAAAGCAAATGTTATTAAATACTTTTTCTACGTGTGCCAGTGGCAACCACCATGTTATTTTTATTCATCCATTTCTTCAGCAGTCGTCTGGCAAAAGGCTGCAGACTCCGTGGACATGTCTCCTGTCCACCACCGGGACACAAACATCCACACACAGGGACAATTTAGAGGCTCCGGTCAAGCTGACATGCATGTTTTTGGTCTGTGGGAAAAACCCGGAGTCTCCGGAGAAAACCCACACATGGGGAGAACTTGTAAACTCCAACAGTGCTGTTAATTTTCTATAAACCTTTATCAAAAAATATGTAAGGAACTCATAAATAAGCTGGGAAAGAATGTGAAATGTGTCAAGGAGCTAGAAGATAAGATCACATGCTTTGCAATGAGAATCCACAGATACGATCTTTTTTTCTGTTTGAAAACAATTTGATGGATTTTCTATGCTTTAAAGTTTTTGCTTTCCACCGTTTCAGTCAAATGTTTTACATATTTTGCTTTGCCGCTCATTGATCCAGCGTGAATGATTTTGAATTGACTTTAGACACAAACTGATGGGATAAATAAAAACAACACAACGTTTTAAGTTGTTTTGAACTAAATTTCATCATAGCTGCTCGTTAAGGACTTCTCTGTGTCTCCGTTTATTTTTCTGAATCGCTCCAGGCTGAACATGACATCTCTCATCTTCTGATTAGACATAAAAACCTCTTTGGTGATTAGATCTAGGATAACCAGTTAAAAGAGCTGCTGTGTACTGCAGTGTATTGACTTATTTATGGTGGTTAAATAGTTTAGGATCACAGCAAACAAATAGCATACCCAATGTGACTCTGTTTATGATCTGATTCAAAAGGCAGATATAGTTGACCGGCTTTGTCCTCGAGAGGAAACTTTTATGTAATAAATGCAATTTGTTTGTTTATTTTGTCTTATATGTGGCTTTAAATATAAATTGCGACCGTTTTTTCGTCTTCACATTGAGAGCACGTACAACACGGTTCAAATTTTTTCTTCTAAACAAACTTTTGATCTTAATGAAATCAAACGCCTCCCTCTTTGGTCTACGTGACCCACAACAGCCACGGCTCTGTTCTCTTTTTGTGACATTCTCAGACGTGACTTCATCCTTGTGCTGTGGAAAAAAAACCTGACTGACTTTCTGTAAGACTTGAGGGTTCACCGTGCATCTGTATGCGACCGTTCCTGCACGTACACCTGATACTGAGCCTCTGCGGCAGACAGCCAGCAGGAAATCCTGCAGATTTTTATTGTTCTGTTGTTTTTTCTTTGTGCAGGAGGATGGAGAGCTCCTCCTCGAGGGGCTGCTAAATATCTACTGGGGTCTTCGCCGACCAATAAGACTTCAGATGTTTGATGATAATGAAAGATTTCGACTCAGCAGGTAAAAGAATTTGACCCAGGCTGGCACACTCGGGCTTTTATGGGCTCATTAAACAGATGTGGGTGTTTTTATAATTACACCTTGTAAAAAAAAAAACCTCAGATATTAGCTGAGAAAGTCACACGATAACAACTCCAAACCCATGTTGAGATGTTTTTTAGGCATTAAAATAAATATTTTTCATGTTTTAATTTCACACATTAAATATAAAGTTTCCTGTTTTTAACTTTTTTTTAATCTTAAAATCTTTTGTTGGTGACTTTTAATTTTTTTTAAAAAGCAAAATAAAATGAAGATTATTTTTTCTTACAAGTTATTGCTTTGCTCAATCAAGAAAATTACCTAGACATATAGGATTAATTCATTACTTTCTTTTATATACACTGCTCAAAAAAATAAACAACACAATGTGACTCCAAGTCAGTCAGACATCTGTGAACTCAAACTGTCCACTTAGGAAGCAACACTGATTGACAGTCAGTTTCACCTGCAGTTGTGTAAATGGAATAGACAACAGGTGGAAATTATAGGCAATTAGCAGGACATCCCCAATAAGGGAGTAGTTTTGCAGATGGTGACCACAGACCACTTCTCAGTTCCTCTGCTTTCTGGCTGATGTTTTGGTCACTTTTGAATGCTGGCGGTGCTTTCAATCTAGTGCTAGCATGAGACGGAGTCTACAACCCACACAAGTGGCTCAGGTAGTGCAGCTCATCCAGGATGACACATCAGTGCGAGCTGTGGCAAGAAGGTTTGCTGTGTCTGTCAGCGTAGTGTCCAGAGCATGGAGGTGCTACCAGGAGACAGGCCAGTACATCAGGAGATGTGGAGGAGGCTTTAGAAGGGCAACAACCCAGCAGCAGGACCGCTACCTCTGCCTTTGTGCAAGGAGGAACAGGAGGAGCACTGCCAGAGCCCTGCAAAATAACCTCCAGCGGGCCACAAATGTGCATGTGCCTGCTGAAATGACCAGAAACAGACTCCATGAGGGTGGTATGAGGGCCCGACATCCACAGGTGGTGGTTGTGCTTACAGCTCAACACAAAGCAGGGTGTTTGGCATTTGCCAGAGAACACCAAGATTGGCAAATTCACCACTGGCGCCCTGTGCTCTTCACAGATGAAAGCAGGTTCACATTGAACACATGACAGACGTGACAGAGTCTGGAGACGTCGTGGAGAACGTTCTGGCATTTCTTTGAGGCGGGGCGCACAGCCCTCCATGTGCTCACCAGAGGTAGCCTGACTGCCATTAGGTACAGAGATGAGATCCTCAGAGCCCTTGTGAGACCATAAGATGGTGCGGTTGGCCCTGGGTTCCTCCTAATGCAAGACAATGCTAGACCTCATGTGGCTGGAGTGTGTCAGCAGTTCCTGCAAGATGAAGGCATTGATGCTATGGACTGGCCCGCCCGTTCCCCAGACCTGAATCCAATTGAGCACATCTGGGACATCATGTCTCGCTCCATCCACCAATGCCACGTTGCACCACAGACTGTCCTGGAGTTGGATGCTTTAGTCCAGGTCTGGGAGGAGATCCCTCAGGAGACCATCCACCACCTCATCAGGAGCATGTCCAGGCATGTCCAGACACGTGGAGGCCACACACACTACTGAGCATCATTCTGACTTGTTTTAAGGACATTACATCAAAGTTGGCTCAGCCTGTAGTGCGTTTTTCCACTTTAGTTTTGAGTGTGACTCCAAAGCCAGACCTCCATGGGTTGATACATTTGATATCCATTGAAAGGTTTTGTGTGATTTTGTTGTCGGCACATTCAAATAGTAAAGAACAAAGTATTTAATGAGAATATTTCATTCATTCAGATCTAGGATGTTTTATTTTTGTCTTCCCTTTATTTTTTGAGTAGTGTGTTTTTGGCATATTTCTCAGAATAGAGAATAGAATTTTTTCAATTTTGTTTTTCATGCTTCAAGAAGACAAGAAGGTTTATCCATGTTCTCAAACACACCTGTCTTCTTTAAAATAATATTACTAATTTGTAAAATATAAAAATGTTAAGACTGAATGAATAAATTCCTCTCCTTCTCCTCCCTAGAAATGATAAATCTTCTGCAGTTCAGCAGTCATCAGCAGAGTCCAACAATAACTCCCTGAGCAGAGACTGCAGACCAGCTGGTGAGTGTAAACACGTGCAGTCGTCCTCACACTCACAGACCTGCTGGATTATTACGGATTACACACACACACACAATCTGCAAGAGATTACAATTTGACAGGTGCTTCATTTAGCACATCTTGTGGAAAACGTGGCTCACATGTTGGAGCATCTTTAAAGGAGATCAGATCACCAACACAGGCTTAGACTTCTTAATTATCGCCCTAAATGTAGATGTTGTAATCGGTTTAGTCAGCTGCTCCTTATTTAGCACTGACAAAACAAAACAAACAACTTGCTTTGTCCATAATTGTGATAGTTGATTGGTAATTTGATAGGATATTATTTTGCTTTATCTTTACTTTAAAGAGTCTGGCTTTATCTACATTTTCAATGTTTGTTATTCTAATATATATATAAGTCAATATATGATGTTTTTGAAAGGCTTTACTTTTATTATTAAATTGAGATCGACCATTTAAATAAATTTGCCAGCAGCACAAGGCTGCCCACGGATGTGCCTGTTTTTAAATCAGGTCTACTGAAGAGACTAGCCTAGCAAGCCATCCTCTATATGTAAATATATAGTCTAGCCATGACTCAAAGACAGAGGTCAGATGTAGGGGCGGACTCTTTCAAAATGTCTCTGCACAAAATTGGACAGCACTAGGACCAATTAGAGCAATAAACAATGTGATGTATTCATAACGACAAAAATCAGTCAACGGGGAGTCCTTTTTTTTTTAAATAAAGGACTTAAGTACCTCTATCTGTTCATGACTCAAAGAAAAGCCCAAGTCTAAATTGTCCAAAATTGAAACCAAAATCGTTTTTCAAACGAGCGCTGCGTTTAGCTTAGTCACTGATCTGCCGTCATCGTATTAAAAAAAAGAAATCCTGCAGTAATGGTGCTAAGCCCACCCAACGTCGCTCTACAAACAGAGCGCTGTGATTTGCCGGGCCTACACTTAACCGAGCCAATGGTAGACCTGCTGAGACTACAATGGAGCATGGCTAGACCAACCTGCAGAGCAAAACAATTGCTGCTGCCACGGTTTGTCTAGATTTCTAGGCTAAAAAGAGACATTTCGACCGATGCTGATGTGTAAAAATTGGTAAAAATCGTCCCGATGTATTACCCAATCGGTCTATCCCTTTTCACAGAGAAACGAGAAGCTGCTTCTTGATTTAACACCTGAAGGCTGTGTGACTAGAGCTTCTGTTTTTATATCACTCCCTGAGGTGGTGAGTTGGGTGTTCAGGAGGAAGAGGACTCCCCCCAGCTGCTGAGGACCAGGAGCGATGCTTCCTTCATGCGAGTTCAGAGGAGGTCAAACACACACTCTGCCAGGGATCTGCAGCGCCTGCGCGCACACAGGTTCTCCATCAACGGCCACTTCTACAACCACAAGGTACAATAAACAGAACACCCATCCCTCCATACACTCACTCCACTGCATCCCGTTGTTGACTCATCCTCAGGTGCAGCTGGGCAGTGGCTTCCTCTGACTGCTCAGTTTCACAATAGAAGCTGATTTCATTAGTTCAGTTACAATAGAGCCTGCAGTAGTTTCTGCTCCACACAGCATGTGTAAATATTGATATTGAGCTGATTCCAGCTGCAGATGAAGGGATTTCCTTTATGTTTCAGTTTTCCTGAACAAAATGTCCAAGGTGTTCGGGAATACTTTATGAGTGCACTAATAGCTTTGTCCTAAAACAAAAAGTCAGTTCCAATGACATCATTAATTTTTTTTCTTCTCCTAGACATCAGTTTTTACTCCGGCCTACGGTTCAGTCACAAACGTGCGCGTTAACAGCTCAATGACGACCGGACAAGTCCTCAACCTGCTGCTACACAAGTTCAGGGTGAGCAGGAGGTCCTGATCTCACCTTGTGATGTTTAATCTGAACATTAAACTTAAAATAATCTCTTTTATTCAAGGTGGAGAATAAAGCTGAAGATTTTGTTCTTTACATGGTGCACGAGTCTGGTGGTGAGACTAGTGTTTATTCTGGTTTTACAACCAAAGTGCTTTTTATTTGATCCATTTTAACATCTTTCGTTCCTTGTAGAAAGGAGCCGATTGAAGGTAGACGAACGACCGCTGGTGACTCGTATTCTCTACGGGCCGTGTGAGAAAATATCCAAGATCTTCATCACGGAGGCCGACCTTGGAGAGGAAGTTACATATGATGTGAGTCAGGTTCCCACGCAGCGACCAGCTTTGTTTTTACCTCAAGATAAATAATGGTTTTTATTTTTTATTTTTAATAGTTGTAAACATAAGCACATGATGATACAATGGGCCAATGATAGATAGTAGGGTCAAATTTAGGAAGCGGAGGAAAGATATCCTGTTTTGGGGCAGATGCAACAATAGGCTGAGATGACTGAGTGTCTGTTGTGACCTCACTGATATTATAAACAAAACAAGACTCTCTCATTCATATCAGCAAGTTTAGAGGTCAAAACCTCCATAAAAGTAATAGTATGAAATTATTTGGGTGTAAATGTCAGACATGAAAATCCCTCACCTTTCGGCGAAATTCGCCGTTTTGAATCCAAATTGGGTGACCTACGTGATTCGTGCAGATCCGATGAGAAAATATTGGGGGGGGGGGGGGTGATGCGCTTATTCAGCAAGGCAGGGTTTTGCAGTTTGACCAGTTTCACTATTAACTACGGGGGGTAATATACCAGATGATTTTAACATGCACCAAACACCACAAACTGTAGAATAAATAAATAAGTCCGTCAGAACCGGTGACGCGCGACCCGAGCGCATCTCGTCTGAAGGTCACCTGTGTAGACCTCAGGTGAAGGGCTCTTCCCCGCTCTTACGATCCGAGCCCGAACTAAGTGAGCCCGACTGCTCGGGTCGGATTTGGGTCGATTAATAATTTGAGCGTGTTGAGTCGCGATGGACAGCAGGAGTGAGAGAGAGAGAGAGAGAGAGAGAGAGAGAGAGAGAGATGGCGGCCGCACAATATGAGGAGATGAGGACGCGCCTCAAACCAAACGCAGTGGAATCATTGTTATTCCTCCATGGTGGTAAAGAAAAAATGTGTCTGTAATGATGTCGGGCGAACTTAAACTCCGTCGGGTCATTTCGGTTTCAGTCTGGGCTTTTGGAGACTCTACTGCGCTGCTCCGAGGTGGGGGGAGGGAGGAGAGGAGAGGAGAGCGCTCAACAAGAGAACGGCCAGTTGAAATAATAACAATATTGTTCTGATGTGTCGGCCTGTAGAAGTTCTTGCTAAACTTTATTGTTTCATGAACAAGGATGACTTCAAATGATGTTAAATTCAACTTAAAGAAAACTGGGAGAAAGTTTTTGTTTACCTTTTGTTGTTTGTTTTATCTGCTCCTCAGAAACACAATTAATGGACATGAGGAGATAATAAAAGTCAAAATGTCCCCAAAGGACAGGAGTTGGGAGGGTTAGTTAGCTGGTTACTCGATCCATCAGGTAGCTAGCTGTCATTAAATCCTGATTCAGCCCACAGCCTCCTGCTGGTGTTATTATTATTATTATTATTATCAGCAAATACAAAACAAACATCCAACATTTTTATTGGAAGTTTAGGATTCTTTATGGTTTTAGTATCTTCAGCAGCAGCAGAGCTGGGTTCATTCTCCATCACATTTCTGAACGAGACTATTGGGTTCTAACAAAATAAACCAGACCAAACCTGTCATTTCATGCTGATGTTGATCTGATTTCATTGATAACTGGTTTAGTTTTTAAAGCTTTACTTGTTTAAGTTGTTCATTTATAAACAATAATTTCAATCTAATAAAACAACCTGTTAAAAAGTACTAGAATGCAGGAAATGACTAGCCTGGCAAGCCATCCTATATATGTGTATATATACTGCAAAGCAAGAATTGGTCTAGTTCACTAGGCTAGGAAATGACATCTACTTCACTAAAATGTCTCTGTGGGGCCTCCAGACCAACCCCCCCATCACCCTAGACCCTCTCTGTCTGTCTCCGTCCTCAGAGCTGAGGACAAAGCTGGGACATGTGGTTAAACACGTCTCAGCCTTGTCCTCGTCTCAGGAGGAGCAGAAACTTGTTAGCAGAAGGTAAACAAAGGCTCTGCTACTCTGTGTTAAAATAGAACCCCAACTTGATATAGAATCAGGTGTGTCTGAGCAGGGACACGTAGAAAACATGCAGCCACTGTGGCCTTCAAGGACCAGGTCTGATCCCCCTGTTAAAGTATGGAGGTTGGTCTTATTTCTTGTAATGCTTAATGTGTAGCATGTAACTCTGCTTGATTATTTTATTCCATAAAGTTCACCAGGTTGATGCCTTCAAATCTGCAGAGGGCTTACTTGCTGGGGAGTGTGTGTGTGCGCGTTTGTTAGTGGATACTTTCCCCAATTTAGAGTCTCGCCGGGGGGGGGGGTTCCTCACCTTTTTCGCCTGGGGGGGGTGTGTCTCACCTTTTTCACCCTTGACCCGTTTTCATGTCTGAAATGTACGCCTTAGCCTGGCAAACCATCCTGTATATGTGAATTTATAGTCTGGCCACGGCTCATAATCAGCTCTCAGTCGTGGGGCGGGATCTACGGTTGTCTTACAAATGGTGTCTGCATTTATTGGATAACAAACAACTTGACGTACTCACCGCTACGGATGTCAGTAAACAAGGCAGTCTGCCATAGAAGATGCAAATACATCCTTTTTCTAAATAAACTTAAGTATCTCTATCTGCTCTTGACTCAAAGAAAAGCTCAAATCTAAATAGTCCAAAGTTGATGCCAAAGCCATTTAAAACTAATCGTCGCCATCCTTGTTTTATCAGTAACATCCCGCCCACCAAACCGATAGAGCCCTGTGATTGGACCAGCACCAGACATCCGGGGCTGCTTTGGTTCCAATGGAGCATGGCTAGACCGATCATTTTGCTTCGGCAAAATGATGGTCTAGATTCTAGGTTATATAGGTACGCCTATATTCCCAATTCGTTTTTTTTATGTCACAGTTCAGTTCATTTTCGGTATGTTTCCTGCATGTTTTAGATCATGAACACAGCTGATTTGTTTGATTTAGTGATGAACCGCTCCTGTAGACACTAATGAAGGCTGAGGAGACATTCAGCAGTTAGATTAAGGTGTTAAAAAGAGGAATGCACAGCGAGGAGATAAGTTTCACTTTTGTTTTCACTAACGGACACTAGGGGGTGCTAAAAGCAAGCCACAACTGTGTAGAATAAAATAAAATAGACTTTATTAATCCCACAGTAGGGACATTCACTCGTTACAGCAGCCCAACCACTTAGAAAAAGAAAAAAGGAAATGCGTAGTATCCCTTTAAAAAATATAATTATGAAAAAGTAAAAAAACATCCTTATGGATCAGGAAAAATCTGGAAAAAATGTTGTTGCTCCTTGGCTGTTCAGTTCATAAACTGAAGGTAAAACAAAAAGATTTTTCAAGTTTCTGATTGATCAGTCACTGATTTGGCCACTCATGCTACATACTGGTTTAATTCTCATCACTGAAGCATTTCTCTGTGTGGAACGGCTAGACAAGAATCTGAAATCTGTGTCAATAGTTCTGTCTTTAAAGTCAGTTGGATTATTTATTTCTAACAGTTGTTCTGAATCAGGTAACTTTACATAAAACTTACTAAAAGTGCCATGTGTAGACGGAACACTGAGTAATTTGACCGGATCATTCTTTTTTTCCAGTGTCTGACTTCTGTTTTCCCTACCATAGGTTGCCCAGTACATCAAATTTGAGATTCCTGTTTTGGACAGCTTCGTAGAGAAACTTAAAGAGGAAGAAGAGCGTGAAATAACCAAACTGACCAAAAAGTAAGTCCCTTCATTCAGCAAAACAAAATGTTCAGCGATTTTAACGAATTATGTGAAGCTAATCCGCGTGTCTCCTGTAAGATTTTGGGATCAAAATTAGCAGCTGACCTTCAGTGAGGACAGTGTTCATTTGAAATGATCAGTCACTTTCTGAATGGTTTTATAATATTTTAAATAGTATGACTGAAATATTTAATCCCACAAGGAACTTTATTCTTTTTATTACAGAAAAAAGCAAATACCATTTATTTACTAGTTAAAAACATAATGACAGACAATTGAAAGTCATCTAACAATGAATTAGATACAGTTTATTCTCAGGATGGAGACTCAGAACTGGAGTTTAAGGAAGGAATTCTGAATCAAAAACAGGCTTATGAAGGAGATGTTTGATGAGACAGTGGGATTAAAAATAAACATAATCCTAATTCCTCTAATCATTTACAGGATTGAGGTGATAATAATGGGTTTGATTAGAAGTTTTGTACAAGCTTTTATAACTTAAAAACATGTCTATGTCACACTTTTCACCTTCTAAATTCCTCTTTGATTTTGGGGTTGTTTTGTATATAGGAAAACATTTTCCCTTATGGAACTCACATTTTATTTGCTCAAAGGTGACGTATAAGTCACTTAAAAGAAGATATGGGGTAATTGTTTATTAGAAATTTGTAATTGATGCCCAGATAAGGAACTACATGTTACACAGCACACTTTTAAAATATAAAACTCAAAACAAAAGATACATATTTTTGGGGTTTTTTGGTGAAAATTTTGTCTTTATCTTATGTTTTTAGATACAGCGCTCTGAGGTCTATGATTCTACATCAGCTCGAAGACAGAGGGAACACCAGTGATAGAGTATGAGTGTGTGTGTGTGTGTGTGTGTAAAAGAAAGGGTGTGTGCAACACTAATGGTTGATGATTTACTGTAGAAACATGTCCTAATATTGTAATGAATGTAAAAATGAACAAGTGCTTCTTTTTCTAATGTACTTTTTAGAACACCAACACTTTGTATGATGACTTGTCTGTTCTGTGTTTCATTATCACACTTTTTAAATTTGATAGTATGAAAACGTTGTGGAGAGAATCCCCAATGCACATATTATTTATACAAAAAGTTTTTTGTAATGACTTGAACTTTTTAATAAATCAGCCTTAATGTTTTTCTGGATCTCCAAACAGTAAACTCACTACAAGTTTCCCAAAAAACACAGATCTGTATTGGTTTCTTACTATTTAGTTTTCCTTGCCAGCTTGTTCCCATGACTTGTGTGTGTGTGTGTGTGTGTGTGTGTGTGTGTGTGTGTGTGTGTGTGTGTGTGTGTGTGTGTGTGTTGCAATACACAATGGGGGCCTGAGAGAAGGTCAGTTCCTTTTTCCCACAGTTTCACAAATGGAAAGTTTTATTATTGGATGGACCTTCAGTCAGGTGACTGGTTTACTTATTGTTATTTTAGTGATACACATATTGTGTACACACACCTTTTTCACAAATTATGAGACATATGCATAAGAAACACCACCTGAGAGGAACTGTAATAATGTTAAAGATAAAAGGGAATCTCTCAAACACTTCTAAAGATCTCAAGATATCTTGTTTATATTTGCGTTTTCATGCGTGGGGAACCACCTCCCCACTGCACATCACTGTTATAAAAGTTGGTGAGTTTTTTAAAAGAAATAAGGCAAGTTAATGTTTCAGTTTTCCTCCTATCGTATATCTGCATTTTGAGTTTTTTAATTATTCTGAAAAAGTATTCAGCCATTGGATGCAGAAGACACAAGTACTGAAAATGAAAAACAAGAAAGTCATTATTTTTAACTATTTTCTTAAACTTCAAAGGTTGCCATTACAGGAAGAACTTCACATCAGGAATTAAAGGTTAAAGAATAAATAAAACTGGAGAATAAAGTGGATTTAACTGAGAATCCAATGAAACAAAAAAAATAGAGCTGCTTTTCTAAAATAAGGTGTAATTACCCGGCTGTTCCACAAGATGGCAGTATTGGAATGAGCGTGAGCTTCGGGAAAACTATAAAGGATTATTATATGTTTATGTTTGTGCTCTTCAGCAAGAGTTCTTCTGACTCAAAGTTGGAAGAAAAACATTCTTTACAACTCGTAACTCAACATAATGTGTCTTTATTTACATACAAACTTTATTCCTGGCAAAAAAAAGTCCAAATCATATATTTATACTGTAATAACGTTTTTTTTCTTGCCATTCTGCTCAAGTTTCAGCTAAGAAACAGATGAGGCCAGAAGTCAACACCCAGAACACGGAAGTGAGTTTCATATAGCGCTGACTGACTCAGAGCATAGCTTTATCTGCTTTATGTTACTCATAAAAAACACTTGAGCTTCAAATAACGAGTAGGTGAGAACGGAAGCAGAGAAGAAGACGGTTCAACATGGCTGTAAAAGCAGAAGCCAGAATAGTGATAGTAGGCTGTGGGATAGCAGGGATAGCAGCGGCGCACCGGCTGCATAAAGCTGGATTTCATCATGTCAGGATCCTGGAAGCGACTGAAAGGAGCGGAGGGCGAATTAACACAGGCAGACTGGGTGAGTCACATCATGACAGGGCAGGCTGGTCTAAAAAATACAACCCAGTGTACATCTGTGCATGGAAATGTATATAAGTAATAAATAAAAACTTCTGATGGACAAATGTCAATATAATGTTTTTGTTTTGTTTTAGTTGCATAATTCAAGAAAACATTCTAGCAAATATATTTTATTTCAAAAGAATACTTCAGACAAATTAAATTAAAATCAATTGCAAGAGCTCCTAGAAAACCCTTCTCACAATTATTTGGACAAAACTAATTCATATGTCTTTATTTTTACTAGGGATGTTTGATCTTGGTTTTTTTTTACCGAAATACCAATACAGTCTGTCTGATACCGATATAAGTTAAACCAATATGCGCCTCCCCATAAAAGTTAAAGAAAAACAACATAATTTTAGGCAACTAGCATCACATTTCTTCTATCATTCAAACTTTATCCATGCAAAATATGACAACTTATTCAAATGTTGTGCCAAACAAACTACTCCTCAGATCTGTCATGTCTTGACATTTTGGAAGAGAGGAGAAGTAGCTGGAGTTGCATGGTTGCATGTAAACGTGTCCTTAAGGCACACTTGGCAGTTTTGACTTGCTTTTATCACCCCCTAGTGTCTGTTTACTAGAACCAAAAGTGAAACTTATCTCCTCACTGTGCGTTCGTCTTTTTAACACCTTAATCTAACTGCTGAAATGTCTCCTCAGCCTTCATTAGTGTCTACAGGAGCGGTTCATCACTAAATCAAACAAATCAGCTGTGTTCACGGTCTAAAACATGCAGGAAACATGCTGGAAGCAGACTGCTGCACCAGGCATGTCAGCTCCACTTTACTAAGTCCAACAGGGACCGAACCGGCACTCTGAAGTTGCAAGTGCAGTATTCTGGCTACAGAGGGCGGTGGGGTCTGGGTGACATTTCATTAACCCTGTAAAGGCTCATTTTAGCACATACTGGCTCAAGAACATGATTTAAAAATATGAGAAAGTTGCGTAGTATGCCTTTAAAAAGGTAAAAAACAGATACGGATGTTTTTCGATATTACGTTTTGAGACCAATATCGGACCATATTTTGGACATCTATCATTTTTACTCTTGTAGGTAATACAATGATAGAAATAGGCGCAGCTTTTATCCACGGCCCATCTGAGGAGAACCCAGTGTTCTGTCTGGCCAGAGACTATAACCTCCTGGAACCCAAAACCCTCACCCCAGAGAACCAGGCTGTGAATGTTGGTGAATATCCTCCTCTGGTTCCCAACTGGTTCAGCAGTTCAGGTAACAGCATCAGCATGATTGGACAGTTTCTATGTAAAAAGAACCCTTTGCTCTCTTATTCTATGTGAGGAAGCGTGTTATTTTGATGACAATCACCAGGTCAGAAGCTGAGCGCTGAAAGCATGGAGCCTGCTCTGGAGCTGTTTCATGAACTTATAGAAAACACTCCTCAGTCTAAGAATCACAAGCAAAGATCCTGGCCGAGTGTTGGAGATTTCATAAGATCAGAGGTACTTCTTTTTATTCCCCCAATGAGCAAATTTTAAAAAATAACTTTCTGTGCCTGCCTTTTCATTTATTTTTATATTTTCATTTTTCTGCAGGTACGAAGACGAGCAGCGAAGAGGTGGAACGATAAAGACAAGAACACCAGGCAGCTCCTGCTGGGAGCTATTGATACCATGCTGAAGGAAGAGTGTTGTGCAAGTGCAACCCACTCAATGGACAACTTAGACTTAGTTGGATTTTCTATGTATGAGAATATAAAAGGAGTGGACTGCACGGTCCCAAGGTTTGCATCTCAATAATTCAGAAAAAAAGCATTGGCCTTTAACTTAGCGCTGCCCTAGCTGCAGGTTTCCATCTTCAGCTACTCCTCTACTGATTAAACAGCATCTTTGTCTCTTGCAGTGGTTTCGAAGGTCTGATCAACAGCCTGATGTCGGAGCTACCCGCTGACATGGTGACCTACAATCGCCCTGTGCGCTGTGTTCACTGGAACAACACAAAGAGAGGAGAAAATCCTGTGATGATTGAGTGTGAAAACAAGGAGATTATTGCTGCTGATCATGTTATTGTTACTGTGTCCCTAGGTAGGCTTCTCACTCCTCGTTCTTATACTGCAAAGTTGCAACATTTGATTTAGGTGTCACTCTTTAAGAATATTTACTCTATTTTAAGTAATAATGTTTTTCTAGAAACATTTTTTTCTTTTTAGACTAAAAATAAGATAAAGCGTCTAAAAATTTTGCCTTTTTTTACCTTTCTTAGAAATTAGTTTTTACAGTGTATTAATCAGAATATTTGTGAATAAAACAAATTAGTCCTCCCCAAACTATATTTAATCCTTAAGAATATCCAGTAAATTATTGCAATTATGCATAAATACTAAAAAGTTTGTGTGATCAAAACTTATGAGACTTACGAGAGTTTTAACTTTTTTCCAGGATACTTGAAGAAGCATCACTCAACTCTGTTCTCACCTCCTCTTCCATCCCAGAAGCTGCTTTCCATTTCCAAACTAGGATTTGGAACATGTGATAAAATCCATGTGGAGTTTGAATCCCCGTGGTGGGATGCTGAATGTGAGATCATCTATCTGCTGTGGGATGATGAGGTCTGTAGATTTAAGAGCACAAAACCAGCACTTCAACACAATAAGCTGTTGGACCCTTTTGTTGACCAGATTTTTCTGATTTAAAGCTTTAAATGTCAAATGTATTTGTCATTACGTGCAAAATTGGTTAGCTCTTATTTAATTTTAAAACAACATATTTTTGTGGAAGTTAATGAGTTTTCATGCTAACTACCACCAGTACATGTAATAACCAGATTTGGTGTGACTCTTCTCTAAATAAGTGGCTAAAATGTCAAACCCACACATATTAATAATTTATTTTCATTTTTTTTGTCTCCAGGAGAAGGTTTCAGATGAGATGTCAGATATTAGCAAACACTGGATACGGAAAGTGTCATCGTTCAACGTGCTCAAGCACTCTGAGAGGTCAGTGACATAATGACTTGCATCTAAAAATGTTATAAAATCAAAATTTTAGAAAACAAATTGTTCATGTGACCCACATTTCGGTGCATTTCTCAGTGGCAGCCATGTTCTCTGCGGCTGGATTTCTGGCTATGAAGCAGAATATATGGAGACACTTCCTGAGGAGGAAATCAAGCGTTCCATCACAGAGCTCATCCGTACCTTCACAGGTACGTCACATCAAATAAAAACATTATTTTTATGGTAAAGGTTAGAAACTAAAGATATTTACTATAAAACGAGTATAATCAGTGTTTAGATCCAACTCAGATGCACCAGAAAACATTTTTTGTCTAATTGTTTTAAGGTTTTTTGGAACAAATAGTGTTGAGGCCGATGATGACCTTTATTTACAAAGTAACTAAAATAAATAAAGGCCAAATGCTAACCCAATTGGATTTATTTGGGCAAAACGTTTGCTTTATTTTACACAGAATGCATTGGACTTGTGCAGAAAACAACTTTTGCAGAAGACTTTCCAGAATAAACAATTTTATATGTCACTTTTATATTGATATTGATAGAATATTTTAGCTGTGAGGTACCATAACGTAGGTACAATAAAATTATTTTATTTACAGGAGGCAGAGTCTAAAGTTTTATTGAAATGCAAAATTTTTGTTTCAACTCCAAACTAAAATCCATTCTTTCCTTAAAATAAACTCCTGCTTTAGTAATATCTAGTAATTCTCATCTTTGATAAAATGCATAGTAGGTTATGAAAGGTTTTGTTTCAACGTAAGTGCTTCCTTTTAGGAGACCACACCATAACACCAATGAGAATTGTATGTACCCGCTGGTTTCACGATCCCTGGACTTTAGGATCCTACAGTCATCCAGCAATAGGCTGTTCACCACAAGACCTCAAAAACCTGATGGAGCCACTTCCTAAAAGAGGAGCACAGTCACAGGTTTGTTGTTTTTTCCATGCACAAACTCATATTTTGCATTAAATTGCAAAAACTGAAGAAAGTCATGTGGATATGCCCTGGCCCTGCAGGTGTTGTTTGCTGGAGAGGCGACTCATCCTTGTTACTATTCCACTGTGCATGGAGCTCTTCTGACTGGATGGCGAGAAGCTGATAGACTCATCTCTCACTACTCTTCTAGCAGGCCCTTCCCATCAGATGAAACAAGTTAAAGATTAAATACATCAAATTGTCCTTTGGTGCCTTTAAATCAGTTTAAATTGGAAAGTCAGATAAAATTATCTGTGTTTAACACAAAACTCTAAAGCATATTCTCATAAGTCTACATGTAGATGGCCTTTTAGTTGTGGCGTTGTACACGATTCAGTGGAACATGTTGGTTACAGAGGCACAAGTGGACACGTAACAGGTGTTACGCAAAGGCAAAGTCCACAATAGACAATTATTTAACTTGGAAAAATGCAGCACAGTAACAAATCGGACAGGAAAGAAATAAAACAAGGTCAAGGTTAGTTCTCCAGCATTTATGAAGAAACAGTTTAGATGGGAGTGGTGGTGAATAAAAACAGGTGGAAAGGGGGTTCATGTAAACTAGGGGTTCCCAATTTTTTTTTCTTGGAGGACCCCGTTGCCCATGTCCAAGACATGCCAGGACCCCAAACCCAACTCCTACACACATAAACACATTAAATGTGATCATTTACAAACTTTATACAGATATACAGAGTTATAACTTTTATATGGAGGTCTGATTATACTGTAGGGTGTGTTATTGGGATTTTATAAATGTAACATTTACAAATAAAATCTTGCTAACCTCAGCAAAGACAAAATTGTGGGGACTCCCTACAATCTTGTCCAACCTGCAATTTGGGAACCCCTGATGTAGACAGAGTGGACTGACAAGAATTGGGATGAAAATTGTTAGTAAATGTAGATTGATTCTATTTTTTACTAAATATAGTTTAAACAAATAATGAATCAATACAGATATGCTTTATGAGTCTTTTTAAAGAACAAGCAATTCATATTGATCTTTTTTTCAAATTGCTGATTTTTAACTAGAAATTGTGCCATGTTTGTATTACATTTATTGATTTCACATGTTTGTAGAAGGAATTTGTTGTTAATTATTTTAAGAGACTATATATTAAAAGATACGTATTGGTTGAAAATCCCTGCCTGTGTACATTTATCGCATTGCTTGTTCTTAAGAAAATTAAATACAAGTACAAAGTTTCACATAAATCTCTGAATAAATCCGAATCTATCAATGTATGTTCAAAAATTAAAGGGAAATTGTTTATAAATGAAGGAAATTAAATGTAAAAAATGAATAAAGAAGAAATTTGTATATTTATTTTTTTTAATTGCCGCGTTTATTTATTTGTTTGTTTGTTTGTTTTATTTTTATTTTTACCTCAAAAGAAGAACGCTCCTATGCAATTCTAGCCTAGTGAACTAGACCAATTCTTGCTTTGCAGAGTTTGCAGAGTATATATACACATATATAGGATGGCTTGCCAGGCTAATGCAATTCATGATTTTATTTTGGAAAATAATCACCGGAAGACATTTCAGTTATGCGCGTGAGTAGCGGAAGTGGAAGGGAAAAAAGAAAGCAGTGGGAAAAATCTGTCCGCTGGTGCGAAGCTGTCGCTATGCCTCGAAACGGGAACATAGTAATAATAGGATGTGGTATTTCAGGGATCGCTGCTGCTCACAAACTTTTAAAAAACGGTTTTCGGAACGTGAAGATCCTGGAGGCGACTTCGAGAAGCGGGGGACGAATTAAAACGGGCAAACTGGGTGAGCAGTAACTTTACTGATCACTGAGATAGCTACTGTCTGTTTATTACATGTGGAGGAAAATAATAAAATAAATACGTAACAGTTAAAGACAATGCAATGTTTATACTGCCTTTACTTGTTTTAATTTACTGTGGAACATCTATCAATATACTTCACTTGCCTGTTTGCTTCATATGCCACATATACAGAAATAAAGGGTTAAAGGCTCACTGATCAAAAGAATTCGATCAGAATTTGATCAAGGCTTTGTTAAAAAATAATTCAAACCCGAAATCAATTTACATTTATTACTTAATGAAGGGTTTTCATTCAAAAAAGGTGACACAATGGCGTCCATGTTGCTTTGGGTCTAGTTTAATGAAGAAATCGAGCAACAGGATTATTATATAAATATCTAACCTGGAACTGAAGTCCTGGCATTGCTATAGCTCAGATCTGTGCAAAATACTGGAGAACTGATGCAGGAAATAGGTTTTACCTTCACACTGATGTTGGAAAGTTTATTTGCATGTTTCTTTCTTCACTGATTGCAAATAAAATTTGCAATATGACAGCAACTGAACATTTTAATAGCAGAGTGTTATAGGGCTTCAGGAAAGTCATGTTGCTTTTATCACACCGACTGATAGATGTTGAATTCTCCAACTTGAGAATCATATCATTTTTACCTTGACATTGAACGAGATCATAAAAAGACAATATCAGAAAACTTTACAATAGAACTATAAAATCTTATCTGTAGTCATTTTTATGTCGTAATGTAAGAAACAATAAATGCCTTTATCATGAAAGAATACAATGTTTCAAATCACCTGCTTTCCAAACATGCCAGAAGTCAGACGTATATCAACCCCAGTCTGTGTGGCCTGATTAAAGCTTGAATATTTTTCTGATTTAGGTGATGCTGTTGTTGAGATTGGAGCAAACTGGATCCATGGACCATCTGAGGAGAACCCGGTGTTCTGTCTGGCCCGACAGTATGGGCTTTTGGAACCGAATGCTCTAACCCCAGAAAACCAGGCCATAGACGTAGGAGGACACCCCCACTGGATTCCTAATTTCTTCAGCAGTTCAGGTTTCAGCAAGTCTAATATAGTTAGAATATGTGAAAACGAATATAAAAACTAAACACTCAGAAAAGTCTTCTATTAAACAGAAATTATTATCGCTATAAATTAAATCGAGCCCTGTGTCTTTTAATAAATGATAACATTAATAATTAATTGTAGCATGAATATAGAATTTGGTGTTATTTTCTTATTAAAGGTGGAATGTGAGATGTTTTTCTTGCCATTCAAGCAAGAACCTGTTATTGGCACATTTTCTGCCTTAATTCCTAACACAATGCACCAATATAACCATATAACACTTTAGTATGCTAGCTAATATAGCGTGGTGATTTTATAGTGAAGAACGAGGCAGTTAGCTTTCTTGTTTTTTTTCTTAACTTCAAAATCATAACAGATCAGTGTCATCAACAATCTGGGAAAACCCCACAAACAACAGGTCAAAATGTCTAGAACCCTCCCCAAACCTCCTCCCACTCACTCTGTCATCTCTGCCGTGAACACTGGCTCCCAACACACACGCGTTGCCAAGACCGACGGCTCTGCCGGCCAACAGAGGTCAGTCTGCCGTCACAGAGAAAAGGTCCATCACCTAAATGTTTCCCAACAAGAACAGATCCAGACTCTAAACAGAACATGTAAAACAGCTTCCAAACAGAATGGAAAATTCCGTCCGCTACACTAGCTAGCCCGACTCTGGCTTTGCTTCCTGTTCAGCAGCTCCAAGTCGAGAATGTGCGATTTGAGCACATCGAGAAATATTATGCACAGAGGGTGGAGAGATGGTCAGAGAGAGAGGGCTATTTGATGGATGGATCGTGATCCAATCATTAAGAACAGGATGTGATTGGAAGAGCATATTAGGCAATGTTGGAAAAAATGCTCCAGATAAACATTTCACACCCTTTACTGTACTGGATCTGTATTCGTGTGCAGGTCAGAAGCTGAATGCAGAGGATGTCTTTCCAGCTCAGGAGGTTTTTGCTGAACTCCTGGATGAAATTTCAGAGTTTCAGAATCAAAAAGGTGAACCGTGTGCCAGCGTGGGAGAATTCATACGTTTAAAGGTTTGTTTCTTTTAGGGAAAATGTTTGTTAGCTGCAATTATCAATAATCATTTACCAACCACAGGTGGTTTAAGAGCTTGTTTTATCACATGATTTCTGCAGGTAAAAGAAGGAGCAGCAGAGAAATGGAAAGATATCGATCCAGCCACCAGATCCCTGTATCTGTGTGTGATCAGTAACATGTTTAAGGTGGAGTGCTGTGTTAATGGGGCCAACAGCTTGGACGAGGTGGGCCTGGGGGCCTATGGCCAATACAAGACTCTGCCTGGACAGGACTGTACATTCCCCGGGTTCGTACTGCAGCAAATTCTTTGATTCAGGACGCAGACGATGTGTTTTATTGGGACTTGATTTATTATTTTATTTTTGTGTCCAGTGGCTTTGAAGGTCTGGTTAAAAACTTGATGTCAGAGCTCCCTGATGGTTTAGTGACCTACAACTGTCCGGTACGGTGTGTCCACTGGAGCGACACCGAGAAGAACAAAACATCAGTGGTGGTCGAGTGTGAAAACGGGGAGAGGATCACTGCAGATCACATCATTGTAACAGTGCCTTTAGGTAATTTCAGAGAATTAGTCTTTAACCAAGCATATTTGTTATTTCTAATAATAATAATTGCTCTGGAGTCATTTTTAACCTGGATGCACATGAATCTTTGTTTAGAATGTTGTGATTTTTTTCTCTTTACATAAATTAATTTCTTTCCACTGAAAAGTTTGTAAATCGTTATTTTACTAGGATACCTAAAAAGACACCATTCAACCCTGTTCCACCCTCCTCTTCCTCTACACAAGCTGCACACCATCCAGAGGCTCGGTTTTGGAACCAACAATAAAATATTTGTGGAATTTGATGCACCGTGGTGGGATGCTGACTGTGAGGTCATTCATCTGGTGTGGGAAGATGAGGTTAGCCGAGCAGTCGCTGCATCCACATGTAGCAAAATACAATATATTTATAAATCCTTACAGGTCATAATTCATCAAATGTCTCTTGTGTTCTGTGTTGGATAAGGTCGCTATGGTGGATCAGATCCCTGATCTACAGAGATCCTGGATGAAGAAGCTGATTGGCTTCACCGTGCTCAAACCCACTGAAAGGTTAACACCTAGAGATGTCGCAGTAGTGCTGCCTAGCTTGTTTTTATGTGTTTAACAGTGAATAAATGTTGTGCTTTTGGTCTATGTGTCAGGTATGGCCATCTTCTCTGTGGCTGGATTGCGGGGCATGAGTCAGAGTACATGGAAACACTGTCTGAGCTAGAGGTCATGCGTGATGTCACACAGCTTATCCGCAGATTTACAGGTGAGTCTTGTTAAATGATGAGGAAACACCAAGCTGTTATGTTGTTTTACACCAAGGTCAAGCAGCAAAGATAGAGCATTTCTTTCCAATCTTAAAGTAACACTAAAGAGTTTTCGACACCTTAAGCTGTTGCTTTCAAACTGGTTTCAGTGGATCTTGAGACAAATTTGAGCAGCTTCACATGGGACAGCACTCTGCTGCCCTCTTCTGGCCACAAACTACAACAAACTTGGTGGTTAGGATAGTAACACTAGTGGGAGGTCTCTACCTGCTTTATGGCAACAGCTGTGTCTGTAGCTCATATAAAGGCTAGCAGTTAGCTTTTTCAGTTAGCCAACCATCAATGAAAAGCACAGGAAGAAGAATTTTGGTTTTTTGTTGGCATCATGGCGGAGCCTGGAAGTAAGAGTAAGAGAGTAATGTCTTTGGAGGCGAAGCAACAAAAGCCTGAACTAGAAAAAAAAAAAAAGCTAAAACCAGAGTGAACATTGGTGCTGCTTACACTCGCTGGTTTCAGTTTCAAGCCATCTGGAAAAGTTGCAAACAAAGTCTTAATTTATTTCCTTTGTTTCTGAACTGCTAATAATCATACATTCATAAAAACATGCTAAATGCAACTCCTTATCTGATGACATTGTTATCTGCAGTGTCCACTGGCTGTTTGTGAGTGTAAATTGACAAGTCAAAAGAAAATGTCATTGTGGCTGTGTTCTGCTAATCCGCTTGGCCTCTGATTTTTGTGGACTTCAGGGAACCCCACCATCACCCCGCAGAGAATCCTGCGTTCTCAGTGGTTTCATGACCCCTGGACTTGTGGATCCTACACCCACCTTGCAACAGGTTGCTCAGAGCAGGACCTGGAGAACATGATGGAGCCTCTGCCTTCAAAAAGATCAAAAGCACAGGTACTTACATGTTAAATGCACACTTAGCAACTTTTTCATATTGTTAAATTGTTTTCTTGAGCCAGTATGTGCTAAAATTTAACCAGGGTTAATGAAAAGCCTCTCAGCCCCCTCCGCCCCTTGTGAGCAGGATACTCTCCGGACCTTTGCCCTGAAGTCTCACAAAGTCACGTATCTCTCAAGAAGCAGTTACACTTTATGGCAATCCATGTTTCCACTATAGAACAGATGAGCTTTACCTGGTTAGCATTTATTGTAAGGTGCTCATCATGGTGAAGCTCAGAAGAAACAAAGAAAGCGTTTATCTGATTAAGATAAAATAAATAAAAAGAACGCCCGACCACAATAGGAGTCAAACAAGAGTCAAAATTGGGAGTTTTCGGAATTGGGAGAGCTGAGAGACATGATTCCTGGATGTTTTAGCTCATGAACACAGCTGATTTGTTTGATTTAGTGATGAACCGCTCCTGTAATGAAGGCTGAGGAGACATTTCAGCAGTTAGATTAAGGTGTTAAAAAGAGGAGAGTTTTAGTTTTTATGACAGTGAATTAAAACGGACACTAGGGGGTGCTAAAAGCAAGCCAAAACTTCAAAGTTTCCCTTCAATGATATTAAAATCTATCTATAGTTTTACATGCGCTTCTTCTGCATTTTGGTTTATTTTTTTCTTACAAATAAACAACAGGATATAATTATGTAATTTGTTATTTTTCATCTAAGGTAGTATTTACCCCATTTTACGGTACTGTAAGGAACAAGTCACGTAAAAACCTAGCATTAATACAGGTTGTACCTGCTGTTGTTTACAATCACCTCTGATTTTTCTAATAATTTATCCTCTTTCAGCCCCTGCAGGTGTTGTTTGCTGGAGAGGCGACTCATCACTGCTTCTTCTCCACCGTTCACGGAGCACTTCTCTCTGGATGGAGAGAAGCCGACAGACTCGCATCTCACTATTCGTCTTTTAGTCCACCAGAGCTTCCCAAGTCGATGCTTTAAAAGATCAATGCTGCTGTGCCAATGAAGAATTTATTAGATTCATGCTAAAATAAAAATAAGCTTTATGTTTGATATGAGAAAAGCAATTTACAGTGTACAGGTAGAACTCCAAAAATTAGAGTATTGTGCAAAATTTCATTTATTTTTAATTAATTCAACTTAAAAGGTGAAACTGATATATGAGATAGACTCGATACATGCAAAGGGAGATATTTTATTTATTATAATTGTGATGATTATGGCTTACAGCTGATGAAAACCCCAAATTCAAAATCTATGAAAAATAGGGAGCCTAAGTCTCCTCCCCTTCATGGGTCCCCTGAACGAAAAAATAATGAATATAAGTGAATGGTGCTATAAAAGTTCTTTTCTGATCCGCTTTGCCTTACGCCCTGAGTCACACATATGTTGTACTTTGCTTTAAATGCTTAATATGTGTGTTTTGACTGAGTCTGTCACGTAACTTGAGATTTATTTGATTTCAAATATTGGCAATTAAAAGGACTACAAATCAGACGTTGCATATATGACGTCACGGCAGAATCTCTTCTCCCCCAGCATGGCTGCTACTTTCCACATGACCAGATTTATGGTGGTTTTCTCCATGTTTTAATGCTCCTTTCATCCTGGAAGAAGGATGCAAAGCTCGCTAAACTCACAGCCATTTTTCTTCTTCTCCTTGTCTAGTTTGATGACATAAATTTGGTGAGACGAGCAGTTGGAGTCCTCTACATTTTTTTACACAAAACCTAAAGCAACTTTTGCCGCCTGTCAAAAATAAGCATTTTCTTGGCATCAGAATGTGTCTTTAAATTTGACAAACATCATATGTAAAATCCATGACACATATCAAACGGGATAAGAAAAGAACTTATCGCTCCATAGACTCCCATTCATTTGTTTTGGCTGTAGGGAACCCATGGTCTGGAAGTAGATGGGTGTGATTTAGGCTCCCCAATTAAATTAATCATTGTTGGACCTCTGAAAAGTATAATCATATATATGTACTCAGTACTTGGCTTGGGCCCCTTTTGCTTTTATTGAAATAAATTAACTTTTGCATGATATTCTAATTTTTAGAGTTTCACCTGAGTCTAATCTGAGTTGATTTTAATGGTTCTGTTGAAAATAATGCTCGTCCAAATTAAAATGTGTGCAAACTTGATTAGAATTCACAACTTTTGTAATTAATTACTAGTTGATGTGTTTTACCACTAATCATATTCTGGAAAGATTCATAATTTGCTCTTTACCAGTCCGAATACTATGTATGACTTTACAGAATAAATCCTACATTTTCTGATGATTTTTTGTTTTGTCTTTTTGTGTTTTATTGCATTGATATTTATATAAAAGCGTGTCTGGCCAATTTTAGCTTTTCAGAGTTGATTTTAATTTTGAATAAGATTATTTTAAAAAAATCTAGTACAAATTATGGAAAATCAATGAAAAATTTAAACTGCATGTCTCAATTTATAATCCAATAATATGCCAGTATTACCGCTTGTGAAAAAAATCAAAACCCGCAGGATTTTGTCAGCAATCATTGTGATGTAGCTAATTCCACTTTTGTCCAGCAGGGGCAGCATCGTTCAATTTTGTGAGTCTCCAAATGAAAAATGTGCAAAGAAGAATGTCCTCGTTTGATCTGTGGCGGAACGAAGTGTTTTCATAACTGATTCAAGTCGGACTGTAAACAGTGTAGCACACTAGCATGATTTCGATGTAACATTTTTATTAAAAAAAAAAAAAAAAGGACACGTTTGGGTTATCATCACCTTTCGACTAACAGTAGCCATGAAACTGTGTCAGGTACTGCGTAATGTCGACAAATTTCGAACTGTTTTTGACTTCAGTGGACGGGAAGTGGCTCATTGGTTCCCCGGACACATGGCTAAAGGTGACAAAGTTCCCTAAAATTTCCCTCTTAAATGTGACGAATTTATGTTTGGTTGCTTGTGCCAAGTAAACGTTTGTAACGGTGTCGTGTTGTTTACAGGACTCAAACAGATGAAAGCCAGCCTCAAGAGAGTGGACTGCATCATAGAGATACATGATGCCAGAATATCCTTTTTACCTCTAACAAGGTCGTCCTCAACCTGGATTCAGTTCTTGACTCCTATTTAATGAATTTAGTATTGTCAGGTGTGTGTGTGTGTGTGTGTGTGTGTGTGTGTGTGTGTGTGTGTGTGTGTGTGTGTGTGTGTGTGTGTGTGTGTTATGCATAAGTGCAACAGTAAAAATTGTATCATATATTGTACAAAAAAGCCTATATATAATGTCAAGCCTGTTTGTTCCCAAAATATTCCAATTTTTGTTGTTTTTATTCATCATAATTCCATAGTAGATTATCACAAATTCTGAAAAATATAAACAGAAAAACAAATGTAAAATCTGGGAAGAACTCTATGAAAGAAATGTGGTTGTAATTGATTTAATAAAGATTTATAGAAAATGAACCATACAAGCCATTTTTTGGCACACTCTAAAATATGGACCACATTTTTAGATTCTAGGACTTGACACGGTACTTCCTGTTCTTAAGACTTAACTTACCACCTTTAGAATCTGTGGCCAGTACAGATTTGCAAAGATTTCTTAGCGCTTATTAAATAAAAATCCTAACAGCTTGATCTGACGTTTGCTTTTCTTAACATTCAGTAAATCCCTTTATCTGGTAGAAATCCTTTGTTTCAGAACACGCTGGATGTCAAACCACATCTGCTTATACTAAACAAGATGGACCTTACTGATCTGTCCAACAAGCAGGTATGAATTATTGCAGTTATTTTTGTTATTCAAATATTTTAGTGTTTTTGTTGGAGGGTACCATCTAGAGGTAGCCTGGCAAGCCATCCTATATATTTTATTTATTTAACTGTCTTTGCATGCTATTGGACTACAAACAACGTGACATACTCGCTGGTACGGATGTCAATCAGCAGGGAGGTCCGCCATTCTCTGTTGAAGAAGATGCAAATACATCTTTTTCTAAATAAACTTAAGTACCTGTCTGCTCTTGACTCAAAGAAAAGCCCAAGTCTAAATGGTCCAAAATTGATGCCAAAGCCGTTTCAAATGAGCCGTCGCCATCTTAGTTTTGCTTAGTTGCAGTTACATCCCGCCCACCAAACCAATGGAGCGCTGTGATTGGCCCACCAAACTGGCCGGGGCTGTGGAGGTTCCAGTGGAGCGTGGCTAGCCCGACATGCAGAGCAAAATAATCTTGTTTTTGCTACCGTCCATCTAGATTCCTAGACTAATCTACAGGTGGAAACATGTATTACACCATAAGCCCCGCCCCTACATCTGTTATTACAGATGGGATGTTATCTTATATATACAGTCTTTGGTTATTACAAGTGCTTACCTCTAGCAGTGCAACAGAACTAACACATTGATTTACAATTATTAATCTTATATACATAACACGTCCTTGTCCATAAAAAATGTCGCTAACTCTGCATCAGCCTAAGTTAATGCATGCACTCTGTGATTGACATCTGAATGTAGGTGGATAGCTAACACTATTAGCTAATATTGAGAGGTGCTCAGTTCAAATTGCATTGGGCTTTATAGGATTGGGGGTGGGTCTAGCAAAAATGATGTATTGCCTCTATTATATCACAGGGTAAAACTCACCTTTACAGTTTTCTAAAAACAAAATCATACATAATTCCTGAAAAGGGGAAACTCTGGATTGCTCCTTTAATGTTTTCAGTTCTAAAACATAATTTTCATGTTTTGTTTTGATTCATTCTGCAGAGAATCCTAAAGAAACTAGAACAAGACGGAGTGAGGAATGTTCTCTTCACTGACTGTTTAAAGCAAAGAGACGACAACATCAAAAAGGTTAACATCATCAGTGAAATTAAAATAAAAAGGAATTTGACATTAATTTCTCATTTAGTTTTTTTCTGTAGTTGGCTCCAATGATGGTGAAAATAATTGAAAACAGCCCCCGGTTTAACAGAGAGGAGGTCAGCACACAATTAGACTTTTGAAGAAACTAAACCTAAATGTTTATGTCATCAAAGAATACGAGTCTAGTTCTGTAAACCTTTCAGAATAGAAGCTACTGCCTGATGGTGATTGGAGTGCCCAACGTGGGGAAGTCATCGCTTATTAACTCACTGAGGCGAACAAATTTAAAAAAAGGTATTGTAAAAAATATTTGTTTATGTTATGTTGCTTCTGCGTATCTAAATGTGATCAAATCCAACTTTGCAGGTCGTGCGTCTCGGGTTGGTGGAGAGCCAGGAATCACTAGAGCGGTCCTGACCAAAATCCAGGTGTGTTTCAAAGAGTTTTGTGGATCTGTTCTAAATAGTTGATTGTGTGTGTGCGTGCGTGTGTGTGTGTGTGTGTGTGTGTGTGTGTGTACACTCAGACAGTATTTGTCTGTGTCTTTGTTCTCAGGTGTGTGAGAGACCCCTAATTTACCTGCTTGACACACCAGGAGTGTTGCCCCCAAAGATTGAGAGCGTAGAAACAGGCATGAAGTTGGCGTTGTGCGGTGAGTATTTTTTTATATATTTTTTTTAATCGTTTTGCCTCTAAAGGGGATTATTTTTTGTGTTTTTCCTCTACAAATATTTGATCTTTTGCTCCAGGAACCATCCTGGATCATTTAGTGGGTGAAGACATTATTGCTGACTACCTGCTCTATTCTTTGAACAGATTTGGGAAGTTCAGGTGGGAATTTTATGCGCTTTAAATATTATTTTGTAAATGTTTAGCCCAGATTCTTAACGGAATGAGTGTTTATGTGCAGTTACGTGGAGAAATATGACCTCCCAGAGCCAAGTGATGACATCCATTATGTTCTGAAACGCATTGCTGTGAAACTTCGAAAGACTCAGAAGGTCAAAGCCATTACAGGCGTGGGTAAGAAAAATCTCTTTCTTCTGTTTCTCATTACCTTTGCTTCAGAAACTGTTGTTTATTACATCTTTCACTTCATTTCACAGAATATTTGCACTAAAAGTTGTTTTTCTCCTTTAGGAAACATCACCGTTACCATCCCAAACTACACAGCAGCAGCTTATGATTTCATCAGAGCATTCAGGAAAGGAGAGCTGGGACAAGTAATGCTGGACTGATCTGACCTGTTTTTTAGAATTATTTCACAATTTATGCAACATCAGATGAGTATTACTTGTGTCTGCCTTGATAAGATGTAGAAATCAGATCCTTGTATCTTTTGTAAATAAAATAATTAAGTTTTATTCGTCAGTAATGTTCACTTGGTAGGTTAACCAAAGACAGCCATCTAGTGTAAACAGGATATTTATTAGCATAAAGACAGTGATTACAAACTCTACAAAGTGTTGCAGAATAGAATCAAGTGCATTTATAGCTATGGAACAGTCTGTTGCTCCTGAGAGAGGTCCTGGGAAATTATCAGAAAAACTAGACAGAAGTTAAATTAACAGGTGGCTAAAAACAAAAGTTTATCATTTCCATGTGCTGGAAAAGGGTACGAAAAAGATGATTGTGAAATACAGTTATTCTTTAAAACCAAAAGGAACTGAGTAAAATATTTTAAGAATGTGATTTAAAAAAAAAACTCATTTGGAAGATTAAATGTTGCTGACAAATAGCAAAAATCAAACTGCATGACTGAGGTTGTAAACTGCAAAGCGTTCTCACATCCTTCTCTGATAGCTCAAGCTAAAAAACAGGAAAGAGCATCTTTAATGGTTCCAACATGATTCCACTCATTCATCTGAGGCTTAATTAGGATGAAAATCTGTACAGATTATTTCTTAGGTGCAGAGTTGCATCTAAAAATAAAATATAAGGTGAGTTTGGCAGTAGAAGTGAAACTAAACGGGCTCTAAAGCTTTTTAATGTGTAGCTGTTTATTTTTGATATGTTAGATTTAGGACAAGTAAAAAAATCTTTAGATAAAAGTGCACCCTTCATATAGTGAAATGTGAAAGTGAATATTAGTAATGCACATTTATGCAAATGAGTGTAAAAACATACAGTACAGTGATGTTCAGTGACTCTTGTTGCAGATTCCATCCTGGCTGAAATGAATCCTAAAATATCATCTACAGTATAAAGTCCAGTAAGAGTCCGTGTGTTGTAGAAAATGTTGCAATGATGATTGAAAGCAGACGAGAGAGAGCAGACCCGTTTTGGCTCGAGCTGGAGAACAGTGCATCAAAGTAATTGGTCCTGTTGAAGTAATCCAGCTCCTCCTCGGAGCTGTCGGCGTTGCTGCGCCGGTAGGCGGACGCGTACCATTTCTCTGCCGTTAAAGCCACCGCTGCCCCGGCCGCTGCAGCGCTCGCCACCCTCACGGGGGAGGTCCGCCCTGCTGCCCTGAACCGGGAGCGAGTCCCTCCGTAGGCACCTCCTCCCCGGT
Source organism: Aphyosemion australe (assembly GCA_006937985.1). Taxonomy (NCBI): domain Eukaryota; kingdom Metazoa; phylum Chordata; class Actinopteri; order Cyprinodontiformes; family Nothobranchiidae; genus Aphyosemion; species Aphyosemion australe. Next base: position 1,332,038 of record SSNS01000112.1, read on the forward strand.
AGGTTCCAGATGTGGAGCTGCGCGAGGAAGATCCGCGAGAGGAGCCCCGGGACCCCCCACGACCTCCTTTACACAAAGCAGGGTCGCACAGGAAGGCAGAGAGCAGGAGGCAGGTCCAGCAGGTCGCCACAACCTGGTTCATCCCTGACATCTGTATGAGAATATAGATTTAAAACAATATATATAGAAAGTATTCATCAGATGTATAGTGACGCATAATTTCATTAAACCTCTAAAAATGACGCATCAATTGCCGTGACAACAACAAGCCCGCATGAGTGATGATGTGATGCTCGAGCTGCTGGATTTCTTCACTGATAAACACGACCGTTCTCTTAAAGTGGGTCACTTAAAAATAAATATTGCGCACAGAAAATATGCTGTTGGTCAAACCTTTATATCCATAAAAAAAATACTCTCACATGAATCTATACACTGGTGGAAATAAGCCATTGTTTTAAAAATGGTGTCCCTTGGTGATGCATTCAGTGTGAAAAAAATCTATTTTGTCTCATCAATTAAACGTTTTTTTACAACGCATGGAAAATGCAAATGATTGCATGCACACATGATGTTAATCTGCCTCATAAATTGGCCTATTAGCGGTGCAGCAGCCTGCACGAATCGCCATTAAATAGAAAGAAATGACCTGCATGCGCATCAGAGCCGCGTTAAACACGACATCATTACTCACCTTGTTGCTGTTATCCCTGCTGATGTTGAGGCCAACAGGGAGGGAATTTAGGGGGGATTGTGGCAAGCGATGCAGGCTCGCTCACGCAGACGAGAACACGCAGCGCGCTCAAGACGCACATCTATTTCATCTCTCGGTTGCGCGATTTTTTTCTTTAACTGCAGTGTTTCTGTTTGTTATGGCTGTCTTCGTGTGGTCACGAATGTTACGAATTTTATATATTTTTCATATTCTCTTATTTTTTTATCTTTAATTGCTAATGTCTTGGGTGATTGGACTGCTTTATTTCAGAAATCAAAATGCTAAAATAGGTCACTTCTCTGTCCTTCCATGTCCTCAAATTTGAGATTGCTGTTGGTTTAAAATGACAAAATGTTGAGTATAATAGCGAGTTTCAACCCTGAAGTAAACAAAAATAATAAATATGAGTTTGAATTTAATTGAAAACGCGGATATATTCATTCCACTCATTAGAAATCAATAATAAATCAATTAAAGGTGGTAACTATGGGGGCTGCACTGCTTGTTATACCGTCTACGGACACCAGGTGGCAGCACCACGATGTACTTAACTGAACCATACGACAAAAATACGGAAAAACAACGAAGAAGGACGTGCAGTAAGGAGCTGCTAGTGACCCAGAAGCAAAGTTCAGTGTTTTTGTTATGATGTCCTTCCTCTGCAGAAATGTTTCTATCCTTCTGAAGTCCTCCAGAGCAGCGCCGGCTCTCCTGTCCAGTAGCCGCCTCTACAGCTCAGGTCTGTGGTCAGAAAGCAGCCGTCCCTGTGGCTGCATGGTTTAGCTCCACATCAATGACAAGAAACCTGCGTCACTGAACGTGGCAGCAAACAAACTACTTCATTACTTTATCTGCTGCAACACGTTCCTGTTCCACCAGATAATTTAAGCTAATTCTTTATTTTAGGCTCTTCTATTTATGTAGATTAAACTTCATCAGGAATTATTTTTGGACAGCAGCTGTTTTATAACTGGCATTTTTTTCAGGACACTTGTTTATTTCTAAGACCTGCTGTAACTTTTTTCCCCCAAATGATTATATGATATCTAACCTGTGACATGCCAGCTGGTGATAAATAAATAACATTTCCTGCTTAATTTGTTTAAATCATCAACATTTAAATGGAAAAGTGTAATATTGTGTGACCTAGAGGTGTGAATCTTCACTAGTCTCACGGTTTGATTCAGTTATGATCATGTCAACAATTCGATTCGATATCTCGATGCATCACGATTATTTCATCTGGATTTGTTTTCATCGATAAATAGAAGGTGTCAGATATTTGCTTTTTGTTTTTTTTTATCAAAATGTGTCTTGACACATGTCATCCTCCAAAAAACTCTTCAATCACAACAGTCTTAGGATAATGTAAAACATTTAAGGAGATTTAACTAAGTAAAAAAAAAACAAATATGTTTCTTCATTCAACATCTCAGGCTGTGGGAAGAACATGCTCAGCAAATCCTAACAATCTTAAAAAATACTGAAAACCTATAGGACATGTCTAATTTTTGCATTCCATTTAGTTGATAAAATCCATAATGGGTCCATAAATCAGCTTTATTGTCTTTAGAGCAACTTTAGAATCCATTATTTATGTTGCAGTTATAAAAACAAACTGCATTACGTAATAATCGATTTAATTCATAATCATTTATGTCCACGTCTCGATGCATTGATTATTGCATTCCTCAGCTCTAGTGTGACCTGAGCATAACTGTCAGTTTTCTCCTCCTTTTAGGAGGTCAGTATGAGTACATCCTTGTGGAAAAGCGAGGTGAGCAGAGCAACGTGGGCTTCATTCAGCTGAACCGACCCAAAGCCCTGAACGCTCTCTGTGATGGTCTAATGATGGAGATGGGACGGGCACTAGATGCTTTTGAAGCCGATGCAGAAGTCGGAGCCATTGTTATCACCGGTAGTGAGAGAGCCTTCGCCGGTGAGAAATCCCATTTATTTATTTATTTGGTCTTTAATTGGCACAAATTTCAGATGGTTGTGTTGAGTTTCGTCGTTTTTTGTTCAGCTGGAGCGGACATTAAAGAGATGCAAAATCGGACCTTTCAAGAGTGCTATGGAGGAAACTTTCTGGCGCATTGGAACCGAGTGTCCTCAGTGAAGAAGCCTGTGATTGCAGCTGTTAATGGATTTGCTGTAAGTGTCACATGATTTGGTGTGTGTTGTTCAAACAAATCTTTTAACGAAACCAGGATCATTTTAGTGGTTAATGTAAGCGGATCCTGTCTGTGCATGGGACAGTTATTGTGTTGAAGGACGTGAAATCCTAATTTTACCTCTGAACATCTAATGTATCCAATATTATATTGTGCTCTTCATAATGTATAAAATGTGAACAGAATATAAACCTATAAAAAGTGAAAGATCTATTTAATTTTTGTGTTCTTGTTCCAGCTGGGTGGAGGCTGTGAGCTCGCCATGATGTGTGACATCATCTACGCTGGAGAGAAGGCACAGTTTGGCCAGCCCGAAATTCTTCTGGGGACGATTCCTGGTAAGCAAAAAAAAAAAAAAGAACACTTTCTCTCCCTGTCGGTGCTTTTGGATCCTCTCTGAATGACTTCTCTACTTGCAGGATCGGGCGGCACACAGAGGCTCACTCGCGCTGTTGGCAAATCTCTGGCAATGGAATTGGTACTAACAGGAGACAAAATTAATGCTCAGGAGGCAAAGCAATCAGGTACCAACGATGTCAGAAATTATGTTTAGTTGTAGAGATACTAGGCAGTTTTGGCTTGCTTTTAGCACCCCCTAGTGTCTGTTTAGTTGAACCAAAAGTAAAACTTATGTCCTCGCTCTGTGTTCGTCTTTTTAACACCTTAATCTAACTGCTGAAATGTCTCCTAGGCCTTCATTAGTGTCTACAGGAGCGGTTCGTCACTAAATCAAACAAATCAGCTGTGTTCATGATCTAAAACATGCTGGAAGCAGACTGCAGCGCCAGGCATGTCAGCTCCACTTTACTAAGTCCAACAGAGACCAGACCGCCACTCTAAAGTTGCAAGTGCGGTATTGTGGCCATACAGGGCGGTGGGGGTCTGAGTGACATTTCATTAACCTTGTAAAGGGTCATTTTAGCACACACTGTCTCAATAAAATAATTTATGAAAAAGTTGCATAGTATGGTTTTAAACTGGACCGTTCTCCTTTAAACCCTCTCTGATGGTTACGCTCGAGCATATTTTTTTATTTTGTAAAGGTCCACCTGATAAACTGACATGTTTTTATTTTTAAGACCTGACGTAGTGGCTGTGTGTGCTTCCAGGTCTGGTGAGTAAAATCTATCCCGTGGATCAGCTGGTGTCTGAAGCTGTTAAATGTGGGGAGAAAATCGCTTCCAATTCGAAGCTCATCAGCGCTATGGCTAAAGAAGCTGTCAACGCAGGTTTGTGAAGATTCTTATGGTCATTTACAAACTCTGATGTTTGTTTATTTGTTTTATGTTTCGTCTGATTTACTCCTTTATCCAACTGCAGCTTTTGAGCTGACTTTAGCAGAGGGGAATCGCTTGGAGAAGCGTTTATTCCACGCTACGTTTGCAACCGTGAGTTGAAGAGCCTTTTTTGTTAGTTTGTGAAAAGATAAATTCTCTTTCTAGCAGTAAATTTATTATATTTATTTCCTTTTTGTTTCCCTTACAGGATGATCGTAAAGAAGGCATGACCGCCTTTGTAGAGAAAAGAAAAGCCAGTTTCAAGGACAAGTAGAAACAAAACATCTGCTGATCACCTCCTAATTGATGTGATGCAAAATGTAAAAGTCCTGACTGTAAGGCAGCAAGCAGATTGTGAATATTGGCGTTCAGCTCAAAATGTTCCAGTAAATCCTGGCCTGCTGGAGTGTAATAATAAAATCAAGTCCAGCCTGAGTGCAGGAGGTTTGATTTGATAACTGGTGTTGCCTGTGTGTGACAGGAGTAAGTCTGGATGACTTGTAGTCAATTTGCCTTTTCGTTTTTAAATCTTTGTATGTTTTCTGTGAAGGTTTTACTAATAAAGCTAAAGATTAATTATCACCACTACAACCCGCATGTGTCATGAGAAGTGCCCAGAAGATACATAATAAATGCTATAATTATTATTTTAGGATATTTTATACAACACTTTTATATTATCTGGTGTGATGCAGTGCAATTGTTTATACTCCATATTTAGTCATCAAGATGCAGATTCATACTGGATATTTTATGTCTGAAATGCACATTAAAATCAGTGACCACTAGATGGTGCTCTTGTGAGGTTTCAGTAAACTACACAACAATGTGATAGTAACTTTAGAGATTTGTTGTTCCAGTGAGCATTTTATTTAGAGTTTTAAGTAAAAATAAAGTATAATAGTTAAATATTGCAACTGGGTCATATAGGGAATTTTCTTGCTAACAGCTTTAATTCTCTCAAAGCTGCCAATAAATATCCATATTAGCAAAATTGACTAAAATTTAGCTTTATGACAAAGACCTAAAACAACCGGAAAACGCATTATTTTGTGTGTATGTGTATATATATATACACACAACACACAAAATAATGCGTTTTCCGGTTGTTTTAATATAATATTATATATATATATTAATATATATAATTTTTCATCTTAATTTTTACTTTGTTTTTTAAATCTACAATTTTTTTAAATCATATTTATTTCTTGTTGCGCTTGTGAAGCGCATGTCGTTTTTCCTTTGAACTACGACGGAAATGGGTGAAGGGCCTTCTCTTGCTTCACAGCAACTTCCGGTTCCGGTCTGTCTTTAAATTAACGTATAAAATAATTTGTTTATAACCTAAAATTTTTACGTTATTTCCAAGAGAGTATAAATCCACACTCCAAAAATCTAATTTCGATGTCTAAATTGTTAGCTAACAGATGTCACGAGCCCAAACAAAGGCGGAAGTTAGTGGAGTGATTCCTCTTGCTTCGCCTCTATCTTTGATTGTCAGATCCTCGGCTGTCAGTATGGTTGTCCTGAAAGGAATCCCTTCTGTTTTATCACCTGATTTGCTTTATGTTCTCGCAAAAATGGGTCATGGCGATGAGCTGGGTATGATCTACAACTTTACTCACACTCTGTAAGAGTTAGCAGCGACATGCTTCGATATTTGAATAGACTGATGGCAGTGGAAGGAAGTATTAGCTGTGTTGTCAATCCCATATCTGTGACGTCAACACTAGAAAGTTCAAGTGGACAAACGAGTTTATTTTATATTTATATTGCATTTTATATTCTCTAGTGCTTGCAGATGCTAATTTCCCTGCGTCTTCTATTTGTGCATGTGGCCCAAAGGAGATCAGGGCTGATGGTATGTTCCTACCTGGAAATAAAAATGTCAGCTGACTCTGTTTATTGTTTATTCTGAGTCTGATTCTCTTGTAGGTTTGGGAATCCCACAACTTTTAAAGGCCATTTTAAAGTTGTTGCCCCTGGATACCTATGTCCCTCACCCGGTAGAAGACACACACACAGCATTCCACATTTTAGTTTATTCAAACATTTTTTATGAGTTTGGATTTTTTTAAAATAATGTTCTGTGCTTTCCTAACATGTTTCCTCAGGCAGCGGTCATGGATCTAGTGGACAGTGACAAACTGAAATGTTTAGATGTCCCCGTGTGGGAGACGTACACACAGCTCCTAAAGCAGGCAGGGTCTCAGGTAGGACACCACTGAATGTAGATTTTTATGTTTAAGGTCAGGATTTAACGTTTTCTTTTGAATTTCTGTGCGTTGTGTTTACACGCAGGCTCCGCTAGAGAAAGTGGAAAGATTTGCTTTCTATGAACGAGCCAAGAAGGCATACGCCGTTGTGGCAACAGGGTGTGTATTCTTAGCCTTTTTTCAAAAATGTTAACCTGTGTCTAAAATCAATTAATTCATTTGTAAAATTGGTAATCTGGAATATTTATCATTTTATTTTACTTTAATTCTTCTAAAGAATCCTCCACTGATGCTGAATCAGGGACATCATTTTGCAAAGCTTTGAACATCTACACTAAAAAAACATGTTGTCAAAAATGAATGTTTTTATTGTTTTCAGGGAAACCGCTCTTTATGGAAACCTGATACTGAAGAAGGGAGTTATTCCTGCTGAGCAGCTCGATTGAAGCACAAATATTTTTGATGTGAAATATAAATTCCATGCCTTTTATAAGCTATTATTACACAATGTTTTTTTCAGTGATCTCAGTCATTATTGTAATTGTTTGTTCCAATCAAATGAATATTTTTCTGAATATTTAAACCTGATTTGAGACTCTATGTTTAAAAATGTCCAGAAATTGTGAAATAAAAACAATTAAAACTGTAAATATGATCTGTTTCCTTTGTGATTCCTACACATCAGATTTGATTTTATATGTATGTGTTAATAAATGAAAGAAATGGACGGATTCTGATGCATTTTTTCTCACAGATGTTTTAATAGGATTAAATGACAGTTGTGATTTATTAATAAGATGCAGCTAAACTGCATGTCACATACTTGAAGTGACTAACGTACACCCGTGATGACAGGATCACTGGTGGTAGAGTGGATCCAGATCTTCCTCTGGCTCACTGTACTTCCTCTGAAACGGCAAATCAACAAGAGCTGCAGCTTTAGTGTCGACTTGGGGAAGGTCTTCCATGGGGACGTCTTTGTGGTAAAGGTCATCCATGTCTTCCTCAGGCTGAAGATAGAACCCTGCTGCTCTCCTGCTGCCCAATGGTAGCTCATCCTGATCCGTCTCAGGTTGGTAGGGCCCTCCAACCACTTCAGCTTTGTACCCAGCTGCTAATGGAGCAAACTCCTCTCTTACATGTTTGTTTTCTTCATTCCAAACCTTCTCAAGTTGTTCTTCAACCACTTCAGCAAAAACAGGGTGATCAATGTCATCTCTATCTTCCTCCACATTTGGGTAATTCTTCCAAATCCTCATCCTGGGGTCGATCTCATTCTGAATACCATCAATGTCCTCTGGAGGTTCTACCTCCACTTCCCAGGACAGCTTCCCATTCTCATGTAGGGACCTGCAAAATAGATCATGAAATCCACATCTTCACTGTCTTTTTCACTTTAAGTTTAAGAAAAGAACTACTTACCTAACGGCTTCCTCAAATGCTTCGTTTGTGTGTTTATTCTGAAGAAGAGAACACAAATGACATGACTGCTATTGAAAAATAAAGTTTAACAAGTTTCTAGGGTCACCAGGAGAACATCTGAGCTGTTGTGACCCTATAAAAGCAGAGACATCATACGTACCCAGGGCTTTGCTGTGATGCCAAGTATCAGCAATACACTTACTATCACAGAAGCTCTATGGGCCAAAAAACACTGAATTTATCTTTACAGTTCAAAATGTGTCACAAACAAATAAGATATTAAACTTTCTTACCTGAACATGATTTTGCTGTCAGCTCAACGTCATGCACAAAGAAACTCTCCCTCTGTCTGGAAAAGAAGGAGCAAAGATCCAGCCATAAACCTGCTGTTATGCTGACCTTTGTCATGGTATTAACTCAGTAAGTGGCACTCCACTCACTAGTTTAATGATTAACGTTAATTATCGTAACAAATCTTTATCATGCGGAAAACAGGACCTCTTATCTGCTTGTAAACGTCAATTAGGGCCAATTACGTCCCTGTGTAATGTTATTGAAAACAGTGACAGTTAATCTGAGCTCATAATATTCTGATGTGTGCCATTAAATGTTTTTATTTAAACTAGAGATGGGACTCAATCAAAAAAATAATCTAATTAATTAGAGGGTTTGCAATTAATTAATCTTGATTAATCGCATTTTAATTATTCAAAACCATTTGCGTCCAAGCAATTTTCTTTATCAAAAATAATGTCAGTGAGGTACAGAAGACATACCCACACTTTAATCAGTATATTTCTGTAAATACAAGGTATTTTTGATTACTTTGGTCTAATTATAAAGGTAACGATTTTGGGATTTGTTGGGATGTGTAAATATTAGTATATGTGTTATGAAGTGGACATAGAACATTGTAAATGTGTGTGAACTGAACACTAGGTGCCAGCAGAGCACTGCTAATATAGAGGTGTAGTTTAGAGTTCAGGGGAAGTTCTGCTGAAGATTACAAGATGAATGCTACATGTATTCTTGTCCCTTCTGCTGTAATAATGTCAAAGTAACATAAAAATTCTCACCCCTAATTTAAACACATTAAGTATTTTGATGTCACAACCAGTTTTTTAAGCTCTGCTTCTGTTCTGTAGCCTGGCAAGCCATCCTATATATGTGAATATATAGTCTGGCCACGAACCATTGACGGCTCTCAGTCGTGAGGCGGGATCTACGGTTGTCTTTCAAAATGTCAGCACGCAATTGGATAGCGCTAGGACCAATCAGAGTAACGAACAACGTGACGTAATCACAACGACGGTAAAGCGGGACCTGAGCGGGACCCACCAATGGCGTCAATGATTTCTGTCGTTTTTGTATAAAAACATGTGAATATCAGGTGTACTGGGACATTCCACTACTTTGTTTGATAAAAATAAGAAGCCGCTAAGTATAGATGACAGACTTACGCACGTTGGAGTCTAAATAATCCAATGTTGATGACAAAGCCGTTTCAAAAGAACGTGGCTCCGGCGCTGCCGCCATGTTGCTTGGGTTCGCGGCCGCAGCGCTGACGTCATCGGCTACTCCCGCTCTGTGATTGGCCCACAATATAGAGCGCTGTGATTGGCCCAACCAAAACTATAGCGAGTTGTGATTGGATAGACACAGCAGTGGTTTGGGCTGCGAGGGTTCCAATGAAGCGTGCCTAGACCAAACTCTGCAAAGCAAGAATTTGGTCTAGTTCACTAGGCTATCTGTTCTGTTGAGACACAAGTTGAATTATACCTAATTCTCACTTTAATGTGTGCATTTCTCAGCTGTATGGACCACTTTTGGTTCGTCTGTTACAATATTAGACCTTCCTTAAACCCACTAACTGTAACAACATTAGCAATAGGACACATCAGAGTCTTCATCAGGATGGCTCCGGCGTGTCTGCCACTCATCTGCCTTCTCTATCAGATCCATGTGTCCAAATTTATTCCTTGACAAACTCCATTCCCAGGTCATCAAGTGGTCTACTGCCCTAGAAAATGCAAGAAAGCATCAGCAAATGTGTTTTGAGGCCCAAAAGTCTCCAATAAATGTTAGCTGAATGTTTTAAACTTGCTTCAGATAACAGTGCAGATGTATCTTTTAATCTTTGCTCAGAAGCATTGGAAAATAATGATCTGATTTGTCTATGTTGTAGTGTTTATAAAGCTTTTTCAATGTCATTATTTACTTGTTGACACTGCTGGCAATGAAAAGGTGTAGTTATTTTGTTAAATCTAAAGAAACAAGTACAAGGTGGTGATGAAATTTGTCTTAAAGGGATCATATTATGACTTCTTTTAAGTTATATTAGTTGTATGGATCGATACAAAACATGTTTATGAAGTTAGTTGCACTAAATCCTTTTAACATAAAGTGATTTCAGCAGTTTTATTTAGTGATGGGACTTATGACTCTTTGATGAGAGCCGTTCATGCAAAAGCCGTTTACCTCAAAGAGTCGTTCAGAAGACTGGCTCTTTTGAACGATCTCATATCTCTGTGGGAGCAGGGGGCGTTACTGGAAGACAAGATGAACGGTTCTCTACAAGGACTCGGCTCTCATCGTTCCCTTTGAAGAGCCGTTCAAAAGATTTGATTCGTTTGTGAATGTCACATCACTAGTGCTCCTCCAGCAGCAGCTCTCTCCTGCACATGAGTGATGGTTCTATTCTAATTTCCCCATTTATCACATCATAAACAGGGACTTTTTGAAAATGGCTTGTTTTAAGCACATAATTCTTGCAACCAAATGCGAACCTAAAACAGATGGATGGATTTTTTTCACATTTGGAGTGTTTATAGAGGCTGTAGAGACCCACGTGGCAGCACAAAATGATGCAGAAGGGGAGTTTTGCATAATATGACCCCTTTAACAAGCCTCTGAGGCATTTTCCTGCTAAATAATATGAAATTTTAGTGAAAAGCCATAATACTTCAAAAAACTGTCAAAAATAATAAAAATAAACAAAATTCATTTATCATTACAATTTACTGCATATCTGTTTGTATCCATTACTGTTATGGTGCTACATGTTAATGCTCTCTTTTGCTATTATGTGAATGAAATATGTGGAAAAAGAAGGTATCACGCAGAAAGACTGTAATTCATAAAAGTCCACAAAGTCAATGTTATTGCACAAAATGTTGAAAGACTAACTAAAATTTTATCTTATTCAGGATTTATGGTTTGGAAAATATGCTTCATGTTTAGCAGACCGGAGTGATATATGGGGGAAGCCACCAAAGGTTGTGTTGCTACATAGCTTCTGTCTTATGCAGCTGTCATGTTTCTGCTTCAAAACCAATGTTGCTTTTTTTTTTTTTTGCAAAGTCTGATACAGCAGCAAATCCAACAGGTGGCACTGAGCTGGAGACACCAGACTCCCAACTAAACCACTACACAGTGTCATCTCTGCTTGAAACTTTAAACAAAAGGAATGTCAGCTCACTAAAACAATCATCAGCTCCGACACCTCATCATCACCGTCATTACTCCCAGTAAATCCCATAAAGGTCGTCCCGCGGCACAGAGCTGTATTTGAGGCTAACCGCCCCTCAGTCTTCAGTCAAATCCCCCACACTCGTAACATTTAGGAAAGCTGGGGTTTTCTAAATAACTGAAATTATCTCAATGATCTACAATTAACTTAATTGATGCTTCACCAGCATCCATTAAACACACATCAGACATCTAACAGTCGAGTTTACAGCGTGAATTACCGGAGTGGGTGTAAAGACCTCCGTGGAAGAACAGAAGAGAGATGAAATCCAGTGATTATTCTGCTTTTTACTTTTAAACAATTTCTTTTTTTTATTCCCTGTGATGAACAGGAGGAATTAGTGTAAGATGAAACAAAGGAAGTGATCGTAAAGAGTCATCTGACTGTTTGACTCCATGTAATGCCCAAGTTTCTCAATAACAATAATACTGATGACAGTTGAGACAGAAGGGAAGAGACAGACCAGGGGACAGACACAGGACTCTGTTATGTAACTGATGACAGAATAATTGATGAGGAGGAGACAGAGGACGAAGGTTTCAACTTTTTATTCATTGCACCTAATCTAAAAATCTGACATATCAGCGTGACAGATGACCCTTAACTCCAGTAGCCATGTGTCACTCATTGAAATGAATGTGAGGAAAACTTGGGATGGTCCCTCTTTTCATCTCTCCCTCACACAAACATACCACACACACCTTCCCCGTCCCTCAGTCACACCCCTCATAAACACAGTAAACATGTGGGAGCCATTAAAGTTAGTCTAATGGCTATTTACTGTGTTTTGTGCACTTCTCATTAAAAAAGATTTTCCACTTGGGGAAAGCTAATGTTTTGGAAAACTCTATTAAATGAAACATACTTTGTGCCTATAACTGGAGCATGTGGCTCTTGTCAGTAATTAAAAGATCTTCCAACCACCGGAGTAACCCAGGAGCTGCAGAAACACGACTGTTGAATTATTTGCATTCGTCTTCTTTGCAAAGTTTCAAAGTTTTGCATGTAGATCAATCGAATTATATTTATATAGCGCCTTCTAAAAACATAAGATAAGAAAAAAGCATTAAATGACATTGCAAAACATTTTAAAAAAGAAATTATATAGACAGAGCCACCTGCCCCCCAACGGAGGGGAAAGTAGATCTGAAAGTTGTCGGCATTAAAATGAAATTTTACATTATGCCAATGATGGAGGACTCCCAGGGGCAGCAAATATACAGAAAATAAAAGGGGGCCAAGGGCAGAGCCCTGTGGGAACCCAGGAATGCATAAAGTGCATCAAGTTCAAGTTTTTACAATGTAGGATGAACAGCTGCTTTTTTAGATAACTTGGGACCACACTAGAAGGCAAACTGCCAGTTATGATAGCTAGAATAATATGTGTGCATTCAAGAGATATAATATTGCATGTCTTGACAGGATGACCTTGTACGACCTGCCCAATCACAGCCTAGTAAATAGCATAAAACAACTCAATCAGAGTGATTTGAAAGACTGAAACTATATCCTGAAATGAATTTAAATTAAATTCATTTGGAATTAACTAAAGACATAAGTTAGCTATTCTAAGCTACACACACAGACAACTGTGTGGCGTGGCCGCATGTTTCTTTAATAAGGATGAAAGTGCTGTGCTCTTGTAACTGAATCTTTTTGTCGCAGGCAGCTTTTCATTTAGGAACAGCAGGATCCTCTCTTTAAACCAAGAGCACCGGGGCAGATGGGACTATGGCATGCAGACTCCAACGCGCACACGCACACACACACACACACACACACACACACACACACACACACACGCACACACAAACACAAACACTGAAACTGCTGCGGTGGATACTGGAGGATAAGAGCAGCACCATGGGCAGTGTAAAGAACAAGTGTGACACCTGTATTCAATACTAGCATGTGTGGTTGCTCAATGTTTTTTTTATGTTCTCCCCTTTGTTTTCTGTCAGCTGATGACTGTGGTGAATTATATGAAGCTGTGGGTCAGAGGTTAAAGGTTAGGGGTACTCCAGCTGGCAGCTAGGACTTTATCGGACTCCAGTTGGGTAAACAAAAGTTGTCTTTGGGGCTTTGTGCTTCATGTTTGATGTACCCTACCCTCAAGGCTTTCTTCTTCTCTGTCATGAATTTTTATTAGCTTTATTCCTTTATGAGCTTCTTCCTGGATTTGTTAAAGGAGATTGTCTGATTGGTATCTGCTGCAGGTAAGACACTGACTGCTGCCCATAGAGTCTCACTTGAAAACATGCAGAGTTTTCTTTTTTTTGTTGTTGTTGTTTAAATCCTTGTACGTATGCTTCGGCATAGTTCCACTTTGACAAACTTTGACAAACAAAACATGCTTGTTTTTAAAAAACATAGGATAAATAACAAAACAATGAGTAAGATGAGTTTCAGTTGCAAGAAATTAGTGATCAAATGTCCAGAACTCTGTGCAAAATTTTAAGACAACAAAGTTCCTGAAAACTCAAAGTGTGGTTAATATGATGCACCTGTGAGTGCAAAGGTGTAAAAAGCCCAAACTGTTAATCATGAACTATTTAGGTAAATTATCAGATATTGCAATATTTCTATCTGCAAATATAAGCAAAATCTTATGCACACAATGTTTCATCATAAGGACATAAACTTTCTTTAGTTTGAGCTCACTGAACTGAGCGTGTTTCAATGGCTTTTATCAGGACATAATAAATTCATAGTCACAGTAAACTAAACTAACACAGTGATGATGTCCACTCTAAATAAACCAGCACAAGCTGAATCTCAGTGAAGAGGGTGAGAACGAGGGTTGTTGGTTTACATAGCCCTATGAACTTCCCTCAGGAAGAGCATGCCAGAATGGGATTTTCCTCATGTCTCTAAATCAATCCCAGCTGTTCCACAGCAGGAAATGCTTCTTTTCTTCTCAAAACCTTAGAGCAAATAGAACACGATGCTTTGTGTCTGTCTCCCCTCATAGGTAACTGTTTCTAATTCCATACTCTAACATCTGTGGCAACAGTCTGCCCGTGTCTGCAGCTGCAGCTTCTCTTCACCGCTTAACCTTTCAAAAGTGGTCAACTACCTTCAGAAGGAAAAACGTTTCCTGGCTTAAAAAGGTGTGAAGCACGTCAATGTCAGTGAACGCTGATTCCATAATGACAGCGAGGTCAGCCACATGGTGTTTAAAGAGACTAGAAGACATTTGAGCAGGCTTTGGTGGCATGCTTATGAAAGCAGTTTAGCAAAGAGGCAAACTGCCCCAGGGCCAGTAATAACAGAGTGGAACTGATTAGAGCAGGGAGGAAAACTGAGACAGGGACTGATAGCATCTTTTGAGCCATCCTAATGATATTACAGAACTAAAGACGCCATAATCTGTCAGATGGTTTGATGTTCAAAATCGTCAAAGAAATGTAAACAATAACAAAAGGGTAGAAATATTTGGCTATTTGAACTGGGAGGAGGTGTGATCACCATCCTTCGCTTAAATGGGATTTTCTCACTAAAATCTTTATAGCCTATTCAAACAGATCAAAAATGCTGCAAATGAACAATTATTATTTTTCAGAAGTATTTGTTTTATTTAAAGGCACATTAACCTTGTTGTTGCTGAACATAGACAGCTTAGGGTGCCTAATGTAGTGTACCAAAAAGCCTGTGGTTGTCTCTGACCCGCTTTCCTTAGTAAATTAGTAATGTTTTAATGGCCACTAAGAAACGGTTTGTTCTGAGAAAAACTGGTTTAACACGTCTTAAGCAAGACACAGCTCCTTAAATTTGCATGTCCTGACCCACCTCATTGTCAGTAATATGCAAAGGCTGGTTGCAGTAATGCTAACCACAGAAAAACGCTAGGCCAAACTACTGCTAACGCCAACTTAATACTGCTAATGCTAGCCTGAGTTACTGCTAAAGCTAGCCTAAGCTACAGCTAATGCTAGCCTGAGCTGCTAACGTCCTTGTTGGACAAGAGGAAAACAACATATAAGAATATTGAAACACCATTCATGTTCCAGGATCAAATATTATTTTTAAAATACAGATTATTTGCTCTAAAATACAGTCAGCTGGTGACTAGCATATATTGTGTTTTGGTGCTGGTATGCTGGTCCAGCATGCAACTCTAGTCCAGCATGGGATGCTGGTGATTGGATGCTGGACCAGCATGCTAAAGCAGCATCCCATCTTGGACCAGCATACAATGCTAAACCAGCACCAAAATACAATGCTGGTAACACCTGTGCTGGTCTGCGCTGTTTTTTTCAGCAGGGCATGTAGTATATCTTAAAGCAAATACCTTGTTAGATTAAGTTTAAATAGGGAATACACTTTATATAAACCAGCATAGACCAGTTGGTTACCAGCATATGTTGTGTTTTTGGTGCTGGTTTAGCTGGTGGACCAGCATCACATGGGTCCAGTATGTTGGTCCAACATGGGATGCTGGTCAAGCTTGCTGGTCCAGCATCCCATTCTGGACTAGCATACCAGCATCAAAAAACAAAATATGCTGCCTATGCTAGTTTTTTCAGCAGGGTATTCCTGGTTTTGGCTGGAAGATAACAAGAAACTGACTTTTTCAAGCAAAATATGAAGAAAAGAGCAATGGTTCTTGATTTTTAGCACAGAGGTGTCATTGCTAATAGAATTTAACAAACTATAAATAAAACCAAAGTCATATTTGTTCCTGCTTGTATGGGAAGAGCTTTGCATGCAAAAAGGGACTCCAATCAGTCTGGGTCAGGACTGGAGGGCAGTAGAACGAGGGGTGGACTGGAGTGCCACCTCCGTCACCCCAGGACAAGGAGGAAAACGTTATGTTTCATCAGGTTTCAAAAGTGCAGCAATTATAGCAGAGACACGATGGTGACAGGACATTCCCACACAGCAGCAGCAAGACCAAAAAACACAGAGGAAAGAGAACCACGCCTTCAAAAACCTAAAAAGGGGAACTCATCCTCTCTTCTCTCATCACCTCTCCTTGACATGGCTATAAGGAACACTAAAGCAAATCCCCAAAAGCTCATCTCCATCTTCTCTATGTCCAGAGAAGGCAGCCATTGTGTGCCTGCTCCTCTTTCCCCAAGTCAGTTTCCTATTGAGACTCTGAAAAGGCCTTTGAGAGGCCCTGTTTTGGCTGTTCAGCTCACCTGCAGAGTGGAAACTATGGGTCCATTTTAAAGCCCAGCAGCTGCCAGGGCAGAGAGGCTGGCACCCGGTGGGACAGAGAATAGCGGCTGCAGAGCTTTTCAAAATGAAGCCACTTAGTAACAGAAGGCATGTGCCAAGCCTGCAAAGCCAGAATGAAGAGCCTCCCTTTGGAGTTCTCCAAAAATCAGAGTGGAATATTAGTCCCATCCTTTCTCACTTGTCTGTTCGGCGTGCCTTCAGAGCTTCGAATAAGAATAATAAGGAGCTCATAAGGGAAATTCTTTGAAAATTCAAGAACAGAAGCAGAAAAATCTGCTTATACTAAATGGAATGTTTACTTTTTCTTTAGGAGTCAGGGCTGAAATCCTGTGACAAATCATGCCATGAAACCTCTGAAGATCTCAGCGGTTTCAGGCCTGTGAGGACGCCGTCACCACACAAAGCCTCCTTTCTATCAGCGGGCTAGCTCCCATACTGGTGCTAATTTACGATGCCCTCACAGCAATTTCCACAGTCGGAGGAGTTCAATTGTGTTTTCCAGCTCATTAAGCATCAGTGCAACAAAGCTTTCATCTTCTCCTTCAACACATCTACCTCTCCAGCTCTTCCGCTGTGCACCAATCTGTCTTTTCCTCCAATTGCAAGAAAATTGAGAGAAACAAAGATTTCCAAAAGGATGTTCTATTTCTTCACTTATCATCAAGAGTTTTGGTTATTTTGATACTCTCTACCATGAAGATCCCCACCACCGCCACATACTGGTGCGGGAGGAATTTAATGGTTGTTTATTCAGGGGCCTCTGCTGTGCCCTCCCATCCCTTTCAGAGCTTCAGGAGACGACGTGGAATCTATTGTAATCTCAGAAGAATCAACGCGGCGTATTTGTTCAGGCTCTCGCTGCAAAGAGATCACGCAAAGTCAAAAGTTATGGTGTCCAAAATAACTTTGAGCTAAACAATATTCTCAAATACAATACATATTAACATGCAGGTTGTAAACAAAACGGACAAGGTAGTAATTTACTAAAGTTAGTGAGGTAGGCGTGTGACCACATCGTTACACTGAGTGGAAATAAATGCAAAGGGCAATTCCCACCATCTCGAGCGAGCACAATAAAGCCTCAGAGCAAAGCATGAAGCTCCAATTTGTTCCAGTTTTAACTCTTTCTAATGTGGCCAACATCATCAGAGACTCCGATAGATGAAACCATAATTTACTGGCATCATCAACAAGCCTGGAACGTCGTTTGAAGCCTGCGTGAGTCACATCATTTTAGGAAAAATATGGGAGCGGGAGACATGATCAAGTCTCCGCTGACAACAATGATCCTTGGCCTTTTCCCACTGGACATGTTTTGATGTTCTCACTCAAGAGTTTGATGTATAATTTGTACATGGTATGTAAAAGTTGTTATTTAAAAAAAGTCTAAACTAATATCGATAATCTCCGATATTACATTTTAATGCCAGTGTTGGCTGATAATAATGGTGGGCCGATAATATCGGACATCCCTAATATTAATTCTTTTTTTGTTATTCAGTATTTAAAGAGTTATTGTCTCAAATTAAATATTTATTGGATAAGAATTTAACTTAGGGCCTTATTCTCATCATAAAGCCAATTCATCTTGATCATACTTTTGCATGTGCTGTTTGGCTTCCTTAAAGTGCTCATACACTCTGTTTTTAAAGGTGTCGTTGGCTGAAAAACCTTTTTTTTCAATGTTTTTTCTGATTATAATCGGTCACTCTGAGTTTTTCATGAAGGCTGAACATAAAAATAGTCTTCTATACCTATCTCCTGCATTAGCTTTTGTTAGAAAATAGACGGTGAAACACTGTCTCTGCACATAAATGGATTCAGCAGCAAACGTCTCGGCTAGTTTAAGCTAACCGTTAGCATTAGCAACACCACCACACAGCAGCAGAAGCTCCTCCAGGCTTCTGCATCTGTCTTCTGAAGCTCATCTGTGATGTTGGCAACTTTGAGGTCCAAGAAAAGGTGCACCGGTATATTTTTTCCCCCCAAGAACAACTTACAAGGCATTCATTCCTACCTGGAGACCACTGCAAATGTATTGATTAAACGAGTAAACCACACCTTTAAATAAATATGCTGTGGTCTAGTGTGAACGAATGCCTTGTGATTCGTTCTCTGTGGATAAAAAAAACTCTGGCGCTCCTGTTTCAGGAAGCAGAAGTTAGCCGGATGAGTGAGAGGCGGAAAACGATAGGATTTGGAGTCTTGCTCATTAGTATTCGTGATATTCTGACATCTCGCCTCTGATTGGCTAACAGCAATGTGACTCTACCACTCCACTCCGTTTGCAGTGTTTATGTTTTATCTCCACAAATAACACAAGCCTGAAGGAGTTCTGCCATGTTGTGGAGTTGCTAATGCTAACGTTAGCTTCTTCTAGCTGAGAATCTCTGTCTACAAAAAAAAACACAGCCTTCCCTGATCGTGAGCTAAGATGGGTGAGTCCATGAATGCAAATTTACAGCGGGGCGTAGATCTGTGTGGCTTTTTCTGACCCGAGAGTTTCACTGTCTATTTTATTTCTGCGGCTAATGCAGGAAATAGGGGTTGAAGACATGTTCAGCCTGCATGTGAAACTCAGAGTGAACCTCACCTCTAGGATGCTTTCTGTAGTGTAAACAGGATAAATTTTGCTAAGTTTTAATTACTTTCTTGTCAATTTTTTATTATTCCGTTAACACAGCCTCTGTACTTTTAGTTCTACAAATTTCAGACATCTCAAAGATGTGAATCGTGTGTATTTTGAAAATACTATTTTCTGATGCGCGTCGCTTCTTTTGTGCTTCTCTGTTAGTCTGCCCTCAGCCTCAAATTAAAAAGAGCTACATCTGCTTGAGCAAATATTAAACTAGTATCATACTCATCCTCATCATCATCCCTGACACTGAGATGATCATACCCCCCCACCCCTGTCAGCACCATCACTGATCTCACTACAGGTCCAGAGAGGGTGTCCGATTCCTGCAGTCCCCCTCTGCTTCCCAAAACTACCACAATAAAGCAACAACGTATCTACGCCCATCTGTTAGCACTTGGCGCTTCAGACAAGACTCAGTGCAGACTCCCGTCAACCGAACACAACTCATCTTTGTCAGATGCCATGTGGGACTCACCTGCCTGTAACCAAACCCAAAATACAGCATAAAAAAAACACAGAGAGACATAATCAACCTCTCTCCGCTCACCTGTCAGCACGTCCCTACTCTGAAAGTCATGCTAGCATTAAGAAGATAAATGAAAAGCACTTAACCACTCAGCAGCCTATCAGGTAATTACAAAGGTCTTCTGCTACATGAGTCTCCATGTTTCCTGCTCACAACAAAAATTACAAATAAACCTCTAAAATGATGCTTTTAACTGACTGAGTCACCTTACGTGTATTTTAAATTAAAATAGAAATAAGAATAATCTGGATGACATCATATTTATTACTCAAAGAATTAGATGACAGGTCAAAAAATGAATAGAAAAGATGATTAAAATTTTGCTAAAATGCATTTTCCGTGAAAGATTACTGAACTCCATTTAAATTCCAAAAAGCCTCACTGAGTTAGTCAGACAGGCTAGAAAACATTGCCCATGGGCTTTTTCTCTCTTTTGAAGGAATGACAGATTTGTACTCAGAAAATAATCTGGTACTTGTGTTTTCACTTATAAACCTGTGAAAACACAAGTACCATTGTTTCATAGGTTTAGAGAATTAATTTAAGAGATGCGTAAAGCCTCATTTACACCGAGTGCAGAACAGATGAGGACCAGAATCTGTGCAGCTTCCGGACGGACTGCCATTGGCTGCGATTTGTGTGCAGAACGTCTCCGCAAAGTTGCTCACAAGTTAACGCAATAACAACTACTTGTGTAGAGAGGAGCCACATTTGTCTTCTCAAACTATAACACGCTGTCATTCCTGTCATTAATAACAAAAGAAGCTGACAGAATGATGCAACATGAGTTTTATTTTGAAACAAACCAGATGCACCTCGATGCCACTTGTCTCACTTCCTGTCGGGCTCATGTAATTTCTTCAACTTCATGATGATCTGCATGCGGTGTCCAAAAAAATAAAGATTACACAGCTCCAGATCCGCACCACACCGCAGCTGGTGTGAACGCGCTGATTGGACTCAATGATTTTTGGTCTTTGCAGAAGCCGTACAGTTTCTGATCCGCATCCGTTCAGCAGTGTGAGTAAATGAGGCATATATGGCCCCATCTCACAGATATGCAGTTGACTTTTAAATACAAATACAAAAAGTAATAGAATAGAACAAAATAGAATACCGGTATTCCTTTTTTGTCCCTCAGTGAGGACATGTTGGTTTAACAGCAGCAAAGTAGATTCACAGCAAGAATAAAGAATAAAAGATTGTTTTTACCACATAAAAAATACAGCGTAAAAATACTGTAGATGCAAATGAGATGTGAATGAGTGCAAATAGAATAACAACAAAAACTGTGTAAACTGTTTACTGGGTTTGTTGGGAGGTGTTTATAGAGTCTAACAGCTGCTGGGCAGAAGGACCTATGATAGCATTCCTTCATGCATCTATAGATGCAGAAGTCTGTCATTGAAGGAGCTCTATAGCTCTAATATATTATCTACATGTGTCTATGGATAGCTTTACCTTACTCCACTAACATCATGTTAAACGCTGTTCTAATGTTTCCATTTATATTTAAGTTTAAACAAAAACAAAGAGAGTTGGCGCTGTCAAGACGAAGTGGCAAAGATGGAACAAGTCATTGAAACTGACTTGTAGGTTCCTTTAACTTCACATCAGATAAGAAGATGTAGGACCTCGGGTCCTCTACAGCCTCTTTGGCTGGTTGGCATGACTGGGCCTGACTGAAACCAAGCTGAAGCCAAGTGAACATGTGAGTTCTGTTATTAATTCAGAGCACCAACATCCATCATTCCAGTTTACAAGAGAAATACCTCAGCACAAGAAAACAACCCCTGGTTTAATGAAGTTTGTGATTTTAAGTTCACAGACATCAATGTCGATCACTAACATCTTGTTCTGCTTCACCAGACCGACCTCCTGTCTCCTTTAAAGACGATACACTTTCACCACCATCAGTTCCCCGCTGTGAGTTTCATTAAAGTTTATCCTGCACGACTCCGGCCCCATCCCTAAGTTTACTCTGGATAGCTGTGAGCTCTGCCAGCTCCAATGAAAGAAAATGATTTACAAAGTAAAATTATATTGAGCCTGTTTCAACACGACTTGTTGGAAAGGAAAAGCGTTTTTGAAAACCACAATTAACTCTTAAACAATTCTCCTTTAGGGCAAAACGTCAGTTTAAGAAATGTGAGGTTAATTTTCTGCAAAAGAAGCCAATTTTTAGTAACAGTGAGCAGTTTCCTGCTCCTCCGCCCTACTGGTTGAAAGTGGTATTACAACTGTTGTAAACAACCCTGCTGCAGCCGGCTGTAGCTAGCGCTAACAACGAGCTAACACTAACATGAGCCAGCTAATACTAAAATAAACCACTATGTAAAAAGATCCACACTGTTAGATAAAAAATATTATTACTTACAAGTCCAGTAGCAACAAAGCCAGGTCACCATCAGTCTGTGATTTTGTAGCCTCCTTTAGCTCCCTCAAACTAGCGTAGGCCGCGCCGATGTTTACTCCGGTTTTAGCTCTTAGCTTTGCCTCCAAAGACATTACTCTGTTACTTTTACTTCCAGGTTCCACCATGATGCCAACAGAAAATGCAAACTTCATTTTTTCATCTTCTTGTGCTTTTTATTGACAATCAACAAACTGAAAATGCTAACAGCTAGCATTACAGCTAACAGTCGTAAAGCAGGTATAAGAGCGCCCCCTAGAACGCCTACCCACTCCACAAAACTATCAAGTGTGTTTTTTGGGCTGCAGCATGCTGTCAAATATGAAACTGGTCAAGTTTCTAACCCAACAATCACTGAGATCAATGTTAAAGCTCTAGCTTAAAGTTTTAAAAACTATCTAGTGTTACGTTAAGTGGACAGAATCCTCAATTTTCATTTTCGCAAACTAAATTATGACTTTTCTGGCATAAAAGCATTAAAACATCTACATTTTAACTTCTTTAAAACTAGAGAAAAAGAGGGAAACAAAAGATTACAGCCTCTCCTTTCAAACAGACACAGACTGAGAGTTGTAATATTGGCAGTAAGTGGAGGCGAATGTAGTGTTGCACTAAATTACAGTCATTGAAAGCTTGTATGGCTACCAGCGATCTATCACTGTCACACAGAGAGGGAGAGGGGCGGGCAGAGCAGACAGGCGCCAGGCTCAGCAGGATCAAAGCAGGAACATACCTCAGGGAGAGAAACAGTTAACTCCATTTAAACTGGAGAGAGACAGACAGGGAGTCAGGGTGGTGCTTCAGGCTCATGCAGCAGAGAAAAGCACTCACATATTTGGTTTCAGTAGAAATGATTCGACTTGATTTGAAGAGCTGCTGAACAAAAACCGATTGGGACGAGCCTCTTCAACGGGCCCTCAAAGAGGCTGCAGACAATGAGCATGACAGGATGAAATATAGCCGTAGACAATTAGATTACAGGCCACAGGACACTAAATTTACAGTCATAATAATTCTCAGGGCTCTAAAGGGTGTAATAAATCACAGCTCACCACTTTAATGAAACACGGCAATGAAACAATTGTTTAGCTTGTCCTTAATGGTAACTTTTAAAGATGGAGGACTTTTATAAACAAGCAGTGTCAGGATTGCACTAAAGGGAGAATTTATTGTTGGAAACACTGAAGGACAATTATAGGCTGTGATGAACAGTTGCTCAGTGTCATATTTAATTTGTTTAAACAGTTTGGAAAACCTGGAGCTGTAAGTTGGATAAATAAATACGGAGACTTAAATGGCACATTTTAATGTCATTGGAATTTTAATTTCAAGAATACTACTAAAAATGTGATTTGGCTTTGTTTAGTTTCCTAATTTAAGTGACTTTTCAAAAAAAAAGTAGGTCACATGATCAACTTTAAATCATTAAGATGCTTATTTACACTCCTTGAGGACATTTACATATTTTGTGTGTATTCACACACTTTATTATATTATATTATATTATATTATATTATATTATATTATATTATATTATATTATATTATATTATATTATATTATATTATATTATATTATATTATACAATAATGGTTCCTTAACGTAACATAACATTATTAAGCATTAACAAACTATTAAATAAAATATTAACAACTGTTTAACCATATTATGTAATAAATACAAATCACGCGCTCACACACACACACACACACACACACACACACCTAACTCTTTGTCCTGACCTTAAGGTTACTTAATAGTTATACCGGAAACGTTAATAAAGGGACCCTATTGTAAAATATTATATTATATTATATTATATTATATTATATTATATTATATTATATTATATTATATTATATTATATTATATTATATTATTAACTTATAGAAATTATAGAAAGAAATTACTGTCATCGTTTTTATTCCTGACATCAAAGATTTAAAATGCAAAAATCTTTTCAGTAACAACAAATTTTTAAAAGTCGATCAAATTAGAAAGGTGTGGTCCACATCCAACCTACCTTACATGATGAAACATTTCCATACAAGAAGTTTACGCCTGTCAAGAACCAGAAACACCAAATTAACCTCAACTGACATCTGGCCTATCAGAATCCACATCAGCTGAGTCACGTGGAAACGTCAAAAATCTGATTGGTAGGCGGAAAGATGAAAGGAGAACTCATGGCACTTGAGCGAAGCAGAGCCAAGCCCCGTGCGTAAAACCAAACGTTTGCCTCGCGGTTGCGCAGCGTCGGATGAACCTACTGCTCGCTGAAAGTCATTTTTTTTTATCAGGAAAACGCAACAAAATAATCAGCAGCGGGGAGAGCGGAAAAGTCACGGGTTGCATGGCACCGCTGTCGTGCGTAATGAATCCTGCGCAGGGATCCCCGGTCTCGGCTTCTCTTGGAGAGGACAGAGACTCCGCTGAAGTCGGAACTAACGAGCTGGACATGTCATCTGTTAGAAGATGTAAAACCCAAACGTTAGACCTGCCTTTCAGCGTGGAATCCATCATATCGGACAGAAATCCACAGAGCAGGAGCCTCCACTCCCCCGAGTCCGGCTCAGGATGCGACCGGACGGAGGAGACCGAGTGTGCGTCACCGAGGGGAGTTTGTGGATCTCAGGTGGAGGCGGTGGACCTCAGTGATAATGAGACCAGACCCTGGCTTCAGGGTCCATATGCGTCACCTTCAAGTGAGTGTGGGAGGCTCATGGTTGTAAAAACAATTCACTTTTGGGTGCATCTTAATAAAATGGGTTAATATTTGATCAAAAATCTGCTAATTTAATTCGAGAAAATGCTTAATAAAATACTGATTCATGTTTCAGTTTTCCAGGATAGTTTGTTCAAATTTTGATATATTTTAGCTATGCACATTGTTATTTTTTTCCAAAGCCACAAGAATATATCTAAAAAAAAAAATCTGTCAATCTCCCACGCAGGACTCCCCAGCCCGACCCCATGCAACCTGCGGAAACACAAGAACAACAGGAAACCCAGAACTCCCTTCACCACCTCTCAGCTGCTTTCTCTGGAGAGAAAGTTCCGTCAGAAACAGTACCTCTCCATCGCGGAGCGAGCTGAGTTCTCCACCTCCCTGAACCTCACAGAGACCCAGGTCAAGATCTGGTTTCAGAACCGCAGAGCCAAGGCCAAAAGACTGCAGGAGGCCGAGCTGGAGAAGATCAAACTGGCCGCCAAGCCGCTGCTCCCGTCCTTTGGCTTCCCTTTCCCGCTGAGCGCACCCATGGGCGCACCGGCCCTTTATGGAGCTCTGAACGGACCGCGGCTGGCCTTACCGGGACTCTTCACTAGACCTTATGGGATGTACTATTTGTCTTAACTTTTATGAACTGCGTCGATGGGAAAGCAGTTTTAAAACACACCTTTATGTGTTTATTTTAAGATGGGAAACATTTTCTTACATTTTTGTTTGATAAGTCATGTATTTTTCCTATGAAGCCTAATGTGTGATAATATTTGTACACAAATATTTTTCAGAGAGAAATTTGAAATATTTTAATACATTTATTTGAGGAAAATAAGCGAGAAAAACATTTTTTATTCATATTTTCTTACATTGGAATAAAATTTACTCCAGGGAGCTTAATTTGTAATTATATATTCTTCAGTATATTCGGTAAAAGTGTTTTATATTAAAGACACAAATATGTTCGGATACAAATTTCAAAAGTTGCGAGTTTTCTGTTTTAACTGGTTTTCATAAGTTTTTATTAATATTTTACGCAAAATACTGAAAAATGACTGGGTTTTCCCTTTTTAAAATACTTTTTAGGGATATTTAGAAGACACAAGTTTATGTTTGGTGTGATTTTTTTATTTATAGCTTTTTTCGGATTAAAAGGACTTCGACCATAAAAAAAACAAGAATTATCTTTGAAAATAAAATAACTAAATAAATACATGAATCTAACAAGAAACAAGGGGATGCATGACAAATCACATTAAAATATCTACAACTTATTTTATCATCCATAATTGTCCTAAATATTAAAAAAAGAGTTTTGGAGTTTAGTTAGACATAATCTACAACTATCTAACAAAAAACTCAGATTAATAAAAACAGGGTTGGATTCATTTGGGAGCATTTAGAGAATTGAAGCAGTTCTTTAGGCATTTAGTGGTGCAGAGCTGCAAAAATTGTTGAGGTCAACTATTTTTCATGTTTCAAAATTTGTTATATACATTTCAGAATCACAAATTCACAAGAAATCTATTCTTCTGTTAAACTTTATAAACAATTTTAACTGCAGTAAAACAGTTTTGTAACAGAAAGTAAGGAAATATCTATTTTATATAATCTATTTTTATTAATCTGTCAATAATGTGAGGTGCATTTTATAATTCAAGGCTGAAAAATATTTTGTATAACAAAAAAAGTCATTCCTCCTTGCCTGGACCTAAATAAATGGAGCTTTTATTTTGACAATTTAATAAAATATAAAAAAACACAATTTGTCTTTTTATATATATATATATATATATATATATATATATATATATATATATATATATATATATATATATATATATATATATATATATATATATATTTGTAAACACAATCTGAGACCATAAAGCTCCATTCCAGAGTTTTCTTCTGTCTCTGTGTCCTCTGAAACCTCAGACTGAGCCGTTACACTTACACTGTCGGAGGAACCCTGAAAATAACCCAAATGCATCTATCAAAATGTTTGTACAAAATGTTTTATTCTAAATTAATCTAAACAAATGTGAGAACATGAATTTTCTTATTTATGTTAATAAGAAAAGATTTACTGTAAGAAAACTGGACTCTTGTGTTTTCAACAAAATATCTCAGCCAACATTTATTCTTAAACCATAAAGTCTTAAATCTGAACAATCTGATGAATCTTAGTTTTAGTTGTATTTTTTTATGTTGCACATAATCTCACACACACCCAGAGACTCACACACATCACATCCTACCTGATCATGTGTCTTCTTTGCTTCTCTGGCTCTATAAATAGAAACAGAATTTTAAAATCAACTTCATTACAGTTTGATACACATTTAAATAAAGCAATCTTGACAGAATGAGAACACAAAAATATGCAACACTGAATAACAGCCAGAAAGTGTCAGAAAGACTCATTAAGGTCAAAGTACCTGCAAACGTATTAGCGCCATCTGGTGGGCAAAATCAGGGGAGCGATGACTGTTAGGAAACATACAGCAATTACAGCAATCAGGGAAAAGTCTATAGAGATCTGTGGAACAGCATGGATGGAAATGCTGTGTGAGTACAACTTAATGTTAAAATTTACATTAAAACATCACTATTGCAAAAGTAAACGCATGTAACAGAGTTCTGAGTAGACAGTGAGGAGCTGGTGCATACTGTAGTAGCTGTACAGTCCATTCAGCATAATTTGGGGTGTGGGACGGGTAATTGTGACATAGAGAACAACTTCATTGTATAAATATTTATATGGGTGTGTACTGGATGAGTCCATGATTAAATAAGCATCCAATTTTTTGTTCTCCTTTTCAAACAGACTATGCAAGTTTTATTTTCTGGCTTTAATAATTTTCTTAATTCTACTGTTCTATTATTTTTTGTTTATTATTATTTTCCCTGTTGACATGAATTTTTTGTTGTTCTCTTTGTTCTGTACATGTTCAAAATAAAGATTTTATCATTCTTATCTGGTGGTTTTTCCTCCTTTTACTTTTACTATAATTGCCTAAAACCTTTTGAATAATTAGTTTTTTGGAGCATTTTAATTTTTACAGCTAATAACTGAAGAACACAGGAGTCAGGGGCTTCCATTGGGTGAGGATGATGAAGAATGTCCAGCATCACACAAGTTTGTTGCTAAAAACAGGTCAAGTCTGGTTGCAGCATCGTTTAGGCAAGGCAGCTTTATTTGTAGAGCACATACAGAGGCAAGTCAATGTGCTTGCTGTTTGGTTCTGACCTGGGGTTCTACCAGCTGACTGCTTCCTAAAGATCTCAGAGCTCTGCTGGGTGTAGATACTGTAAGGAGATCTGACATGCATTTTGGCCCCATGCCATTGAGGGATTTATAAACTAGTAAAAGCACTTTGAAATCGATTCTGTAGTTTACTGGTAACCAGTGTAGAGATTTAAGAACAGGAGTGATGTGCTCGGTTCTCTTGGTTCTGGTTAAGACTCTAGCAGCAGCATTCTGAATAAGCTGCAGTTGCTTCACAGCTTTTTTGGGAAGACCAGCCAAAAGACCTCTGAGTCTTGCGATTTGATGAAGATGATAAAACGCTGATCTAGTTATAGCCTTAATGTGACCAGTGAAGCTCAGGTCTGAATCAGTTATGACACCAAGATTTCTAACCTGGGTCTTTGCTTTTATTCCTCTGGGGCCAAGTTGAGCAATCTTTAAAACCCAACGTTTGTTTGTTTTGGTTAGGTTTTGGCGCAGTATTGTGACGCAATCAAATTGCATCCGGTTCCAACCATAGACAGTATTGATATTGATATACATATTATATATGTCTATGGTTCAAACAAGATTAGCGGTCCAGCGCCACCATCTACTGGTACCGATCAGCAGTCATAAACCACAGTCGTACACCAAACAAAGTATCTCTTAGTGCAACTATCTCCAGCATAAAGAGGAACATGAAGTCCTGGAAGTGATGGAATGGCATCTAGATAGTACTGCTCACAAAAATTAAAGGAACACTTTAAAGAAACACATTAGATACATCAGATCTCAATATGAAGTTGGATATCTATACAAATAACGACAGGGCAATGTCTTAGGAACAAAAGGATGCCAAGTCTTTTAATGGAAATAAAAGTGTTCAGCCTACAGAGGGCTCAATTGTGTAGACACCCTAAAATCAGAGTGAAATGAAGATGTGGCAGGCTAGTCCATTATTTCAAAAACTTAATTTCTGCAACTCAAAATGCTTTTCAGTATCTTGTGTGGCCCCCACGAGCTTGTGCGCATGCTTGACAACGTCGGGGCATGCTCCTAATGAGACAACGGATGGTGTCTTGTGGCATTTCCTCCCAGATCTGTGTGAGGGCATCAGTGAGCTCTTGTACAGTCTGAGGAGCAACCTGGCGCCGCCTAACGGACCGAAACATAATGTCCCACAGATGTTCTATTGGGTTTAAGTCAGGGGATCGTGAAGGCCATTCAATTGTTTCAATTCCTTCATCCTCCAGGTACTGCCTGCATACTCTTGCCACATGAGGCCGGGCATTGTCGTGCATTAGGAGAAAACCAGGACCTACTGCATCAGCGTAGGGTCTGACAAAGGGTTCAAGGATTTCATCTGGATACCTTATGGCAGTCAGAGCACCATTTCCTAGGCAGTAGAGGTCTGTGCGTCCCTCCATGGATATGCCTCCCCAGACCATCACTGACCCACCACCAAACCTGTCATGTTGAACGACGTTGCAGGCAGCATAACGTTCTCCTTGTCTTCTCCAGACTCTTTCACGTCTATCACAGGTGCTCAGGGTGAACCTGCTCTCGTCTGTAAAAAGTACAGGGCGCCAGTGGCGGACTTGCCAATTCTGGTGTTCTTGAGCAAATGCCAGTCGAGCTCTACGGTGCTGGGCAGTGAGCACAGGGCCCACTACAGGACGTCGGGCCCTCAGGCCATCTTCATGAAGTCTGTTCCTGATTGTTTGGGTAGAGACATTCACACCAGTGGCCCTCTGGAGGTCATTCTGTAGGGCACGAGCAGTGCTCAGCCTGTTCCGCCTTGCACAAAGGAGCAGGTATCGGTCCTGCTGATGGGTTGTGGACCTTCTACGGCCCTGTCCAGCTCTCCGAGAATAACCGCCAGTCTCCTGAAATCTCCTCCATGTTCTGGAGATTGTGCTGGGAGACACATTAAACCTTCTTGCTGCAGCACGTGTGGATGTGCCATCCTGGAGAAGTTGGACAACCTGTGCAACTTCTGTAGGGTTAAGGAATCGCCTCATGCTGCCAGTAGAGATAATTACTCAAGCCAAAACTAGCACGAGTGGAAAACCAGCCAAAAAAGATCAAGAGGGAGAAACTTGAAATGACCTCCACATGTTAAACCAGTCCTGTTTTGAGGGTTTTGTAATTGTTGCCACTTTAGTGCACCTGTCGTTAAGTCCATGAACACCAATACAGCTGAAAGTGATTAACAATGCCCTCAGCTGCTTAATCAACCAGAAAATTATCAGACAGGTTTAATTGATTTCATGCCAGGCCCAATAAAAAAAGTGTTCCTTTAATTTTTGTGAGCAGTGTATTTTGTTGTTCAAATGTCAAAATAATTTTGTTAAAAGAATAAATTGTCATTTGTAAATCTCATTTGTAAGTCCCTTAGGATAAAAGTATCTGCCAAATACATAAACATGATGTTATCACCATATAATGTGATGTGGCTGTCGTTTTATTTTGCCAGGATGGCAGCTCTATTTGGTTTTTAGTCTAAAGCAACATACTTTTACTAGACTCTGACTTAAGTTACTGTTTTTTGGTCTTCCGTTTCTATTTACGCAGGTAAGACACACCTTCACTATTAACATACGTGCTTTAGCCTCTGTCAGTGTAACGAGCAGGGAATCGAACCCCATCTCATTACTGAGAGTACATTTCAGTGCCTTTTGCTTTTTATAGGTTTTATAGGGTTTTTTTTTTTTTTACAAACACATTTTTTTGTTTCATTTATTATTATTATTATTTTTTTTTTTTACAAAACTTTAAAAAAGAACTATTTTAAAATGTTTCCCTGGTATTCCAGGTGTTTCCTACAGGGAAAATGAGTATTTACAGCATGGGCAGCCAGATTTGGTCCAGATTTCTCCAGTATGGAGGAAGACTCTCTGGCTGTTTACCTCAGGCCAGATGGTTTTAGGTTTAACTGAAAAAAAATTTAAATATTTGGTGATGATAATTAAGCTGAGCAGATTCAGTTGTTAGTATTTCAGGATTCTGGGTGGTGGGGGGGCGAACTGGAGCACCAAGAGATCCAGAGCACTGGACAACAACAGTAGCGATCCAGCGCCATCTACTGGTATCGAGCAGCAGTAACACACCCAAAAAATGTATCTGTACGATTTAGTCACTATTGATAAAACCATCAGTCGTATGCAAAAACATAAACAATGATTTTATGCCCTGAAGAAGCACGAAACGCGTGGGCTAATCCTTGCACAATAAATGTTTACAACAGACACAATGATTATCACTTGAGCTAATACAGATTTTTTTCTACACATTTGCAAATAAAAGTATTAGTCTATTGTTGGCAGAAATTATTTGGAGATGAATTTTCAATAAAGTAGGTTTTCCAGCAGTCATTTAATCTGAAATCTTTTCAAAATATCTGTTCTTTCACCACTAGATGGCGACAAAGCCCGAGTATAGCTGCTCTCAACTCATTAGTGCGGTCACCACTGTGGTACCAGCAGCTATAAATGTGAACAATAAGTAAACTCATTTCTGTAATCCAGAAGGGACCAGAAACATTTTTTATGCTCACATGGCACAGTAGGAGTCATTCTTAGAGGAATGACTTCCGGTCAAGTTAGTCAGCTTTAGATGAAAATGTCCAGGATATTACAGCAGATGGGCGGAGAGCTGAAGAAATTTCCCTTGGAGTCGTGAAACTCACAAAGACAGAATCCGTCCGGCAGAGCAACATGTCACACACCGGATATTTTATATGGATTTCCTTTTCTTTATGGGGTTAGTCTTTCTTTTTCTTTCTTTCTTTCTTTCTTTCTTTCTTTCTTTCTTTCTTTCTTTCTTTCTTTCTTTCTTTCTTTCTTTCTTTCTTTCTTTCTTTCTTTCTTTCTTTCTTTCTTTCTAATTCTCTGTAATAATTCCTGCAGGTCTAATTGTGGCTGATGTGAAGAATCTTCCTCATGTACTAAAATACCAAAAAGTGATTCCAGTGAAACTGATGGACTCTCATTTGGATGCTGCTGCTACATACAAGGTAACACACACACACACACACACACACGCACACACACACTAAACCCTTTTCTGCTAACAGAAACACCCAGATGTGGTCCAATACTCTGTGGGGATCGCTGGAGAAAACTACACTCTACATCTGGAAAGGAACAAGTAATGAACGTTTTTGTCTCATTTGTGAAACAAGCTCTATTTGTTTTTACTGCTGTTGTTAAACCTGTCATTAATAATGAGAAACAAACGTTTGTCTTTTCAGGGATCTTGTTGGAAATAACTTTACTGTGACTTATTACTCAGATCAGGGCGACCAAGTGTCGTCTACTCCAGACTTAAAGGTTTGTCCCTTTTAATTCTTCTGGTTTGATTTAATGTTGGAGTTTATTGTTTGGATTCTTCTGTTTGATTCATAAAATAGATCATCTAGTTCTTTTATGTGGCCAGTAAAGTTTTTTTTTCTTATTTTGTGGTTTGGTAAACTCTGGACGCCGTCACATTAATGTAATTAAATGTAGACGCTCCGTAGAGCAACATGACCGGATATAAAAGACATTTCATCATCGTCTCTGATCACAGTCATCCTCATTACTTATTACAAAATATAAAAGGACACCGTTTCTTCACCACTGAGTTCCTCATGAGAGATTACAGAAATCAGATCCTCTACTGAGAAACATTCAGATGTGTTAAAACTACATTTTACAAACAACCAAACCCACCATGAAGGAATAAAGACTTAAATAAATCCATCATGATCCTTTCAGGGTCACTGCTACTACCATGGACGTGTGGTGGGAGTGGAGGACTCTTCTGCCAGCATCGAGCTCTGCTCAGGAATCAAGTGAGAAAACTTGCAGTGATCCATTTTTTTTAGTCTGATCTGCTCTGAAGTTCTCGTTCTTCTCCTCAGAGGGTTTGTGACCCTCCAAGACCAGATGTACCTGATCGAACCCCTGGCCGGTGAGGAGGAGGAGGAGCAGGATGACAGACACAGCTCTGAAGCTCCAGCTGATCTCCGTCTTCATGCTGTTTACAACTACAAACACCTGAGGAGGAAGAGGAGCTCCTGTTCCCATGGAAACACAACCACTTTCTACGACCGCGGAGCTGGTCCGTCTGGACTCTTCCAGCTGGGCAGTCTGGTAAAGACCCGGCGCGTTCACAGATTATTTGGATTTAGATGGTTAGAATATTTAGCTGCAGCCTTAAATTGAGCATTAAAGGTGAAATAAGATAAAATATCAACAGGAAACGAGGATCTAAATGATCACAGGTCTTTAAATATGCACCATCTTTGTTTTGGGTCCAATATTTTATCCTAATTCTGAGAATTTAACCATTTTTGATAGTAGTTCTTTTTCATGCTCCTCAGAAAAGCAGAGCCCAGACCAGCGACGTTAAAGGAAAACCCCGAACGGTGGAGCTGGTGGTGGTGGTGGACAACACCGAGGTTTGATTCCTCTATTGATGCTCTGGTTTGAGTCCCTAAAACATAAATGCAGTCAAATAAAGAAAAGAGATGCTGCTGGTTTGATCCTGATCTAAATCATCCTTTTTGTAGTTTAAGAAGTTCGGCAGCAGGAAGACGGTCGAGGCCAGAGTTCTTGAAATAACAAACCATGTGGACAAGGTATGTTTGTTTCTCTGCAGCGTGTCGGATAAAAGCCTCCAGAGCTGAACTTTATCAGACTTTTCTTTTAATCTGGGAAACGTTCAGGAAAAATGTCCTGATATTTTGTCCTCTTCTGACTGGAATCTGACCAGAAAGAGAGGAAGGGAAAGTTCTCTCACTGGGAACTAGCTTTAACTGTGAGACTTCACACCTAAAGTGAAAACATTCACACTTATCCCTCAATCATCTTTGTATACTTTGAGATTCGGACACATGAAGAGAACACCGGCGGTCCCAGCAGTGGTTTTCTGTCCCGTCTTTGTGTTTTACAGACATTAATGATCAGAAACACATGAACTAGTTCTCTTTTAGTTTACAGATGAGCTTTTCTTTTGTTTCAGTTGTATCGTGCTCTGGGTGTTCGTGTGATGCTGGTTGGACTGGAGATCTGGTCCCATCAAGACCAGATCGATGTCAAAGCCAACCCTGACCTCACCCTCCTTCACTTCCTGGAGTGGCGGAAGCAGCGCCTGGTGCCGAGGTTCAAACACGACAACGCTCAGTTCATCACGTGAGTTCTGCTGTTTCATCACATCATCAAACAGACTGACAGGTTCCAGCTGTCTGAGCAAATCTCAACATTTTCCTTCCTCATCTCCCAGAGGTGTGGATTTTACTGGCTCCACCGTCGGTTTGGCGAACACCAACGCGATGTGCACCTCTAACTCCGGAGCTATCAACGAGGTTCCTCAGCTTTACCGACTAGAACAAACGTGATGAAAAAGGAAGTATTTAGCATCCATCTGACTCGTTTCTCGTTGATGCACACAGGACCATAACACCAACTCTATTGGAGTAGCCTCCACCATCGCTCATGAGATGGGTCACAATCTGGGTTTGACCCACGACACTGAAGAGTGCCTCTGTGGCTCCTCTGCATCCAAAGAAAGCTGCATCATGGCTGAGAGTGTTGGGTGAGCTCCTCAACCCACCTGCTCCTGAACTACCTCATCTCTGCAACTCTTCAACCTAAACACAAGATGCAGCTTCCTTCCTCATTTGTTGTTTCTGTCTCCTCCTTTAGATTCGTTTATCCCAAAAAGTTCAGCAGCTGCAGCCGGCAGCAGCTCAGCTCATTCTTAGAGGAGATCAACCCCACCTGTCTGCTGGACTCTCCGTCCACCGAGCGCATCTACGGGGGGCCGGTGTGTGGAAACGCCTTCTTAGAGCCTGGAGAGGAGTGTGACTGTGGCACCGTGGAGGTGTGTGTGTGCTACACTCAGCAGGAATTCATTTGCAAAACCAACAGTGAAACTGATTAGTTCTGTTTTACAGGAATGCAAGAATCCCTGCTGCAACGCCACAACCTGCAAGCTGAAGGCAGGAGCTGAGTGTGCAGAAGGAGCGTGCTGCCACAACTGCCAAGTAAGTCCTACTCACTGTGTCTACTACTCACCAGCTGAGAAAAGGCAGGCTGATACTAATTATGTAAGTGTGTATCCAGACACAGACCGTTCTGTCTGGCTGCTTGTGAGTGAGTGGATGTATTTCCGTCGTCGGTACATCACCATCTGTGTTTCTCACACTTCAGCTGAAACCAACAGGCAGCATGTGCCGTCCAAAAGCCGGAGACTGCGACCTGACAGAATACTGCACCGGCCTCTCTGCAGCCTGTCCTGCTGACGCCTTCACCCAGAACGGTCTGCCGTGCAACCGTGGAAACGGATACTGCTACAACGGGCGATGTCCGTCACGGCAGGAGCACTGCAAGAAACTGTGGGGACCAGGTCAAATCTGCACGAGTGACAGTTTCATTTCTATGTGTTTTCATTCAAAAACATGGAGATTTCTAACTCTGTCTTGTTGTGGGTGTGTCTAGATGCTGACGTAGCTGCAGATGCTTGTTTCTATCTGTATGGAGGCTGCAGAAGGACTCATATGAGCCAAGGATGCTCCAGCCGGTTAGAAAACACAACAGAGCTAACGGCTGAACATCATTAAGTCTTTGCTGTTATTTATGGCCTCGTTTGTCTGCAGGGATGAGTATTGTGGATCACTTTTCTGCTCTGGAGGAAGGGAGTTTCCAGTCACGTCTAAGAAGTCCTTTTATAAACTAGGAAGTGGAGTCCTTTGCAACGCTGCAACCATGAACCCTGAGGACAACTTCCCGTCAGATCTGGGCATGGTGCCCACTGGCACCAAGTGTGGCAACAACATGGTGAGTTTGTTGCTGTTAGAATGATGAAAAGCCTCCTGCATGGTGGAGCTGTGAGGCTCAGATGTTTCTGTCTCTTAGGTCTGCTACAATCAAAAGTGTGAAAGCATCAGAAGCATAAAAGCGTTTGGAAGAAGCGACTGCTCCTCCAAATGTAACAACCACGGGGTGAGAAGCTGTGTGAACGTCTGAGGACCTCTTCATGGCTCAGAAACAAAACTAACTCCAACATCTTCTGACAGGTTTGCAACCATGAGGGTTACTGCCACTGTGATCCTGGCTGGGCCCCCCCTTTCTGTGACATGAAGCTGTCGGAGCTGACTGAAGGTATTTCATGACAGCTTCTGTGTCTCTGCATCTTTAGATCTGGTTTGAGATGCTTTCTGCCACATGGAGGAGCAGAACCACAGAACACGCTGGATCACTGACCTTCTCTGTTGTGTTTTTGTGTTTGCAGAAACAGGACTTGTTGTTTTTATCGTGGCTCTGGTGGTTGGACTGCTTATTCTGCTGGTTCTGCTCATTGGGAGTCTGATGTGCTGCTTCAGAAAAGGACCTCCTACAAAAAGGTACAGACACACTTTGCTTCCTCACTTGAAGCCATCAAATCTAACTTCATCTTTAATGGAGGCTTCTGTGCTTTTCTTCACAGGTTCCTTTCAGCGACCTCAGGTCAGTCAAACCCGGTGTTTCAGTCGAGCACTCGGCAAGACAGTCCTGGTCTCAGGTCTGCAAACATCAGCCAGCCGACATTTTTAGAGTCATCTGCCCGTCAAGCCTGTAAACCTCTGAGCTGTTCTACCGTCAGACCAAAGACTGGAGATCTGAGGCCCTGCAGAGCAGCTCCAGAGGTGAGTCTCCCTCTCACCACGCTGTAATCACACACTCACACTGCATGTGTTCAATTTATATCATCACTTCTATATTAGACACCAGATTTCCATGTGTGACAGCTGGCTTAGAGCTGCAGGCTGCTGAAACGCTGCTGAGCTTCACACAGACAACCCCCATGTGCCGTTATTAGTCATAAACACGACATTCTTATAATCAGGCTGCAAATCCAACTGATAATAATAATAATAATAATAATAATAATAATAATAATAATAATAATAATAATAATAATAATAATAATAATAATAATAATAATATTCTGTTTTATTCTCTTAAAGCCTCCAAAGAAAGCTTCAGATGCATCTCAGTCATCAAATATTCTTCAGGTAACCTCACTTCCTGTTTTATTTTTATTTATATTGAACGTTTTGTATCTTTTACTTTTTTATAAATCTATTTATTGTTATTTTTAGGTCACAAGGACACGAATGCAGCCACCAGCTGTTCATAACGAGGTAAAACTTCATGCTTATTTTTGAATTAAAACCCTTTATTATTTATAAGGATGTATTAAATATGTTGTTGTGATTTCAGAATAAGCCCCTCCCCCCCACCAGGCCGCTGCCACCACTTGTGTCCAAACCAGTAAGCACCGTTATGTTTGCATCCACACACTTGACTGGTTTTTGTTTGAGCTGTTTGGTTGAATTCGGAACATTTTGTCTCTAAGAAGCTGAAACCTTCGATTCCTCCAAACAAGCCGAAGCCGTCTGCGGTCCCGTCTGCGCTGCCACACACTCAGCTGGTAGGTTTTATCATTTCAGACAGAATCAACCAGAGTTTCCAGCCTCTGACACGGCTGCAGCCGGCATTCAGACATTCCTGAATCTTATTAAAGGCTTTTGTGTTTATAAAAAAAATGATGTTGTTGGCATCGTCTCAACATAGCAGCGTGATGGATAAGCAGCGGTTCACAGCCGGTGACTCAACCAGCACATAAACTTCTGCTGACTGAATAACTGAGATTCTGACGGTGAGATGAACACGAAGCTCACTCAGACTGAGTGTTAACAGGGTTTCTTTGTGTTTCTAGGCTGGAGGGAGAGTCGCCCTGCTGCCCCCCAGCAGGCCAAGATGACAGTGGTAAAAACTCACCATGATGCAAACTCAGATCCTCTAACAGAGAACGGTGTCTCTGTTGCACTTTGAAGAATCAAGAAGATCCTCTCAGGAGACGCTGGTCTGTTTTTAAGAACGCACCAAGGGATCAGTAAAACTTTTTCCAGCCGTAATTTTCTCCTTGTGTTACGACTGCTTCCTGTTTGTCAGTCTTCAGTAAAACAAACAGATCTGCTTCTATTGGGAGATTTGATTTATTGTTTAAATGAAATGTTTATTGTCTTGTTTCTAGTATTTTGTGTCCTTGTTTACATGAACACATCCATCCAGGTTACGACTGAATATTTTAAGCTTCCTGCTTTGGAGAACTTGAATATTCTAACTGAAGGACTAGAAATCAGAGTACTGTAAACAATCTGTCCGGGTTTATGAACGGGTTCAGCTGGTAAAGGATCATAGCAGCAAAAATTAGACAACTTTTATTCACAGTTGTAAACAAATGATCAGAAACATGGATATTTAGATGATCTGGGAAAATACTGTAATCAGGGTTTTGGTGTTAATGATCAAAATCAAAAGAAAACTGGTGTGATGACAAGACCTTTAGGACTGTTGTTGCTATCGTGATGTTAACTGTTAGCATCTCTCGTGCTGTTTTGGTACTGCCTTTTTAAAAATAGTAGAAACTGGACAATTATTACAATTTTGATCAGTGGGAAAGATTTCTTCTGTCTTATAAGGATCCTCAGCTGTTCCACTGAAGAACCCGAGACATTCTCAGTGTTTTTTTTTTAGATTGTGTTGTTTTTAGTAGAGGTTTTGCAGAATGTTTTCTTTCATTTTTTAAATTTCTTTTTACTTGTTACTTGTAATTTTAATACTCTATTGGGTCACTTTTATATACCAAATTGTTTTTTTTTGTCTTGTGTCACAATATTTTGTCTGTTTTTGGGTATATTTTCATATTCAGAGTCTCTTTGTATTCATTTTTCATCACAAGACTATTTTATATGTTTAACAGGTGACTTTGTGGCCTGTTAATAGTTGTTTTACACATTAGTATTATTTGTTTCTGGCTGTGTTGCATTATTTTCATCTTTAAAAAAATGTCTTCTTTATTTAATTTTTGTATTTTTTCTTTCCTGTAAGATAATTCCTACTGTGGGAATGACTCAATCATCATGTTCACAGCACTAACATGGGTACTTTGTAAATTTTTAAATTATTTTTAAAAAATTACTTTGTTTTTATTACAGGTACTGTTTGATGTATTTGATTTGAAATTTAAATATTTTTAAATAATTCTTTATTAACAATTGAATAATTATTAATCATGTATCAAGCAGATATTTTTTATTATTCTGTTTTAATTTCAATCAGTTGTTAATTTATGTTTTTTTTTATATATTTTTGTTAGTAATAAACAGATTCGTCACAATCCTTATGGGTCGTTCTCATTTTTCCGTCGACCTACTGTCCTAGGTCAAGCGGTTGCTTAGCAACGCAACAACCGACTACGTTTTCTAGTATGCTAAGCTAATATTTAAACTTGTGTTTCCGTCGTTTAAAACGTTCTTTGACCGTGTTTGCTTTAATAAAATGGAGTTGACGCTTCAAGAATATGAAATAGAAAACTTACTGTTGTGGCTGGACAAGATTCCGCTGTCCAGACCAAAAAGAAACTTGAGGAGAGACTTCAGTGATGGAGGTATTTACAGTTAGCACATTTAGCATTAGCATAGCCCAAAAACCAAATAAGCTACATGAAGTTTTATCTTGTTCACCACAATTTTACCTTTATTTAATTGTGTAATGATCGCGTTTTCCTGCTGGACTCTGCAGTATTGACGGCTGAGGTGGTTAAACATTTTTTCCCTAAGTATGTTGAGCTGAACAGTCTGATGGTTTCTTCCAACTCTAAAGAAGGAAAGATGGGGAACTGGAACCTCCTCAACAGGCAAGATAAACTAGTAAAACTTAGGTTTCATGGGACCTGAAAGGACTCATAAATATTAAGTTTTTTAATGAAGTTCTATACATGATGAATCAATAAGATTAAAAATGTCCTGATATGACAAACTTTTTTGTAGATTTTCTTAATGATGGGCTTTATTTGTTTAAAAATATTATTGATTTTGACCACTACTGTGATCGATTTATTTATTTATTTAAAAACTTTGCTGGGCCTCACCCTGATCACTGATCCAGCACTCAGACAGCTACAGATTTATGACCATTCACTGTAAACATCTGTAGCATAGAGCCCATCAGTAAATCACAATCTACATTTCCCTTTTTGTGTTTGTCATAAAATGGTTTTTCCTAACTGGACAGGAAGGTGTTTCCAAAGCTGGACTTCTATGTGCCTGAGGGAATAGTAAGCAGGATTGTTCGGAGCTCTCCTGGTGCGATCGAGCCGGTCCTGAACACTCTCAGGGAGAAAATAGATAAAAAACTGGCGGACATCGCAAGTAAAAAACTAGTGTGTACATTAAAATTTAGTGTTATTCACACAGTATCTATGTCTTTGTCTAACTGCCAAATTTTTTGAATAATTTTGTCTTTTTGATTCAGAGTTTGGAGGTCTTGGACACCAGAAACCTGGAAATGACTCATGAAGGTGAAGTTGCTTTTCTGTTTTGTTTTAAACGTAACCCAGCATTTTCTTTATCCTCCTCCTGGATCCACCCTTGGAAATGCAGCAGCAGAAAATAGATTTTCTTTCTTTATAAAAAATCTTGATGATCTAGTTTACACGATGCTTTGTTTAGAGGTTCTCTTGACCTCAGAACTCATCACAGAACAATAATTTTCAGTAAAAGTCACTAAACTAAGATGAAGTCAGTGAGATCAAGTGGATTTCATAACAAAATGTGATGACTGTGTTTGGACTTACTGTTTTTTTTTAATCTTTGCTGATGAGGCTCAAAATGTGCCTTTTTTTAGCCTTAAAAGAGAAATGTCTAACTTTAGACTTTTTGTTGTGGTGTCTAATTTTCTTAAACACAAAATCAGCATAAATGAGCTGAATCCCGTTTCACTGCTCTTCCTGCTCATCCTGAGCTCATGAACTCTTTTGAAGGCATCCAACAGGACTGATTAGGAATGTTGATGCTTTAGGGGTGTGAGCTGGTGAGATGTTCTTATCTGTTTCCCACACTTCATCCTTCTCTGAAACACCCCCCTCTGTTCTTTCCTCCTGTCTGTCCCTGACCATTATCAGAGATGGGGTTCAGGTCTTTTATCAGTTCCCAACTGTTTTTTATCATGTGTTCTGAGCTCAACGTAGCTTTCTAAAAGCCAGATTTTCTTTCTATCTGATTGTCTTGTTGTCTGTTTCTGTTCCTGGTCATCATCATCCTGATCTTTAACTCAGTTCTGACCGCAGCACAACAGACCGGGTGGATTTGATGTTTGTAGTTTCTAAAGTTGGAGAGATTTCACCTTTTTGTTCTTTTTTTGTTTGTTTTTGTAGACATCCATCTGGCTGAAACAAGAATTCTGGCTCAGCTGGCCCAGATGAAAGTTAATGAGGAGAATATACAGAGAACCATGTATGTTTAATTTACTTTTGACATAAATTAATTGTTAAACCATGTCTGAGATTATAATAAAGTCTTTTTTTGTTGTTGTAAAGGAACCAGGATCTTGTTGTGGAGTCTTGTTACAAAGTCAGGGATCCTATGATTCTCCGGCAATTCCTCCTGGAAAAAGATCGAACAATCCTGAATTTTCAGGAGATTGTGAAGGTAAAATCTGACTCATTTACCTGCTCTAATGTTTTGGGGATTTTTTTGTGCTCTGCAAGGGGAAAAAAATGTGACACACACACACTAACCTCCTGTTGTGTCACACCCTGTCAGCAGTGGTCCATGACTCACTCGTAGCTCAGCAGATATAAAATGTTTTTTATTGTCTTTTTCCACATCAGCATGCATATAAAAGCTGAATGACGACACTCACAACTTCTCCTTACACAATGAGTGTTTTTTAAAGGACATTTTCAATACCTTGTATCTTTGTGTGCAGATCCTGCAGACCAAAGTGGAGAAGCTGGAGCGTCTGGTGCAGCTGAAGGACTTGAGGATTGAAGAGCTGACCAAGAAAAGTGCATTTTTTCAGGACTAATTAGGCACTGTGTTCTATTTAATCTAAAAAA
This sequence comes from Aphyosemion australe, assembly GCA_006937985.1. NCBI lineage: Eukaryota > Metazoa > Chordata > Actinopteri > Cyprinodontiformes > Nothobranchiidae > Aphyosemion > Aphyosemion australe. The sequence goes on from SSNS01000112.1 coordinate 1,374,023, forward strand.
AAAAATTTAGAACAGTGCTTATGTCTTGTTTGTTGATTGAGTTTCTAATTTACATAATTTATTGCTTAACTTGTTGAATATAAATAGTTATGATGCAAGAAGTGTTTTTATCGCTTGTTTGTTGTTATGTTTATTAATTTTACCATTCATGTTTTCATATGCTGGTTAAATATAAAACTACCTAAAACAAGAATAGTGCAGCAAATAAGTAGTGAGGCGTGAAGTACAGACTTTCTTCTAAATTTGCATCACTCACTCGGTTTCAAGGAAACTTGGCGTAAGTGTGAAAACTTGTTCAAAGATAGATCGTGGTCAGAACGTCTTCATTCCCACTCAGTTTTGATGTTTCTGAATGAATGTGACACAAAAGCTGAGAAATGACTGCACATTTAGATCCTAATAAAACTTGTTTATAGAAAGTTTCTTCCCTGTTGTCAGGACAACACACTGAACCAGGTTAGCTGCATGTGAAGCACACATTTTACATTTAAGAAAAAATACAAGTATTCTATAAATAATTTCTTAAACTAATGCAGAGCTTTACATATTTTGAGGTTTTTGTCACTGGAGTGAGAAGTGCTCCATAACTCGAAAACTTTCTTGGAATAATCTTTTAAACAATCTGATATAAAATAAGTTTGTCTTTTATCTCTGCATCTGTTCCACCTCTTTAATAATTTGTTTTTTTAAGAAAGCGATGCAATTGTATTGACAACCTGAAAATCACTCCTAGCGATGAGTAAAAACAACTTTTTGTGCATTTCTCAAAGACTTCCCATATTGCATAAATGACAAGTTTGACCTAACTTTTCATTGTCTTGTGATTCACCTTATTGTCACACTGCTGTTTGAGGTCTGGGTTTGTTCTGCACCCTGAGGATGGACACATCCAGGAAAAGTGTCAGGGTTAAATGACTCATGCGCGGTGTTATGTGAGGAAATCCGGAACAAAAGGAAAGAAGGAAAAGCGACGGCTCAGCCAGGAAGCGTCCAGACCTAACCTTCAACTCCCTTCCAGGAGAAAATGTTTCATCAATACATCAACTAATGACATTTATAAAAGAAGATGGACAGATAGTTTTAAACAGGGAAAAAAAAATTGAACAAAGAATCGAAAATCATGTTTCATATCAGTAAAAATCTAAGCTGAATGCTAGCTAAGAAGAAACAAAGAAGCGGTCACATTTGCATTGATGCAGGGAGTAGGGACCTAGTCGGTGCTGCATTACTGTGAATGTTTGTAACTCAACAATCAAATCTGATAATGGTCCCTGATGCCACAAGATTATTGGAGTGGCCACATTTTTCCAAGAATTGGTTCAAAAAAACAATTTCTCCTGTCCTCAATAACTCTGATTGGAAGGTAATAAACTACTGCCAGTTTAAACCACATTAAGTTTTGCAGTACTCCTACTTAAATCACTCCATCTACTTCTCATTAATATTTATATTGATAATGCATTGTCTTGTTTTATGTAGTTTGTGCAAAAGCACATTTTTTTTAAACTCATTTGTATTGTGTACATGCATATTTGTACATGTATGCATGAATGTGCTAATGCAAATATGCACAATATATACTCATGCTTTACTGTTTATATGTATATGCACATGCAGACATACACTTAGTACACTTATAAGTGTGCAAATATAACATTATGTAACATTATGTTCACATATAAATTTATCTTCCTACATGGAATATTGCAGAGTGCATCATTTGAAATAATAACACTTGTTTTTCACAAATGCTTTTATTAAAATGTATGAAGATATGTGTAACAAACTCGATAAAGATATATGGGGTAAAAAATATTTACAGATTTACAGAATTTTTTTCTAAAATGACTTAATAAAATATAATGACTCTTGAAAAACTGACTCCCAAACAAAAACAAAATTACTTTGGTGCAGCTCTCTCCATGATGGACACCATTCGACCTAGCAGTCCTATTACTGCACTGCTGTTTTCTTCCATCTTCTTCAGACTAGAAACAAAAACTGATGTCAGACGTTCTTCTCGCCGACTCTCCTCCTCCAGCCGTTCCTCTGACCTCTGCAGATATTTGATCAGCTCTGAATTCGCGCCCCGCTTCCGTTTACCTGCGTCAAAATGACAAATTATTCTATATAAAATGAACTTCACACAAAAGTAGCTGTAATTATCAACAGGTCAAGGTATGAAATATACCGTACCCGGTCTGCTAGAGAACTGAGCATCCGGTACTGAAGAAGAGCTGCAGGCCACAGGCCTAATCGCTTCATCGTCCTCTTTCCCTGTTGGGCCTGTGTATGGATAAAAAAAAGAGGAATTTTTAAATTTCACAACAAAGTTGGTTCCTGTTTTTTTGCCTCAAATGTAAAATTTGGTAAAAGGCAATTCCATCTAATTCTTCCGACTCTCTGAGCATTTTCAATTTGCTCTAGTTAAACTACAACACCTAGATTCTTCCAGCCTGGACTGGATTATTCTACACTAATAGCAAAGTTTATGTTAGTGATTTGTGAAACCTTAATTTGCTTCGTTAAAATGTATTAAAAATAATTTTTGGCACATAACTTTATTCTGATTTGATCTTTCAAATGCACAAGTATAATATTCTGCTCCTAAAAGATTTTACTCATACTATAACTATTCAGAGACTATTTGCAAGTCCTTACTGGATCAGACTGGCTGGCTATTTTTGGAAAATATCTGGCATTCAGATGTCTAGAGGAAATTACTATTGCTAAAGTATGTAAGAACTTTGTCTACATGTTTCTTTAAAGTTATACAGAATATTAAGTAAAGTTTAGCACTAATTAAAATGTAACAAAAAAATTGTCTTAAGTTTTTTAAGCACGTAATGCTTTTCAAAAAATGTACTTGATAGGGTCCGTTTCTTTATACTTTGGTTTTTACACGGAAAAAGATTCAGGAATGTAAACATGCGTCACGTGATATGTTTGTTTACTATTGTTAGCTAGCTAGCAAGAAAGCGTTAGCATGTGTAAAATAATTGCGTTTGAAGTGATTTACACGTACAACATAAAACATGGGGACAGTAAATTCCTCTTCACACAAGGATAATGTAATATATCCACCACACTAACCAGATTCTGAGGCGTTCCTTTCCTCTGGTTCGTCCACCATGGCCAGGAGGATGGACGCTGCTGTGTTGGGATTCAGGGCCTCGGCACCTTGGTCGTCTGGTTCATCCCCCATAACGGAGTTTAAAATCTCGAAGTAAGTATTTCTTTGGGGACTCCAGTGTCCAATTCGACCCAGCTCCCGCTTATGGTCTCTGAAATCCTTTTTTAGTGTTTTTAACTTGTTTGTGAGCTGGTCGACGCTTTTGTGGTATCCTGCGGTTGACATCTCCCTCTGTAGATACTCGAACATTGGCTGTGTTTCAGTTGCCCCCTCAAATTTCTTCTGAACGTCTGATGATGACCACAAAGCTAAAAAACACTGGGTCTCCTCGTCGGTCCAATCCTCCTTTTTTTTACCTGCCAACAACAGACCGAAGAGTGAAAACTACAACTGAGCACTGTTAGCATTAGCTTTTGTCCTCATAGAGGGTCAGTTTTTATTTGAACAAACTATGCTCGTCACTGATGGGACGAGTAACTTCAAATATAAGTCATAAAACACTTACCATCATCCATCAAGGAATCCAAAATAGAAGTGACTGTGTTCACGCCTCTCTCCCTCTCGTTGTTAGCAGGTCTGTGCCCGTAAATTTCATCCATTTGATTAAACCACTTCCACCTTTTGCGAGTTTCGCCCTTTTCCTTAATAGCTCGATAATCGCTTTTCATCTTTTTTAACTTTTCACGGCATTGTTTACCTGTGCGCTGGAAGCCATGACATGCCATCAGCTCAGAAATCTCTCTAAAAATTCTTTCGTTACGAGTGGCTCCATCGAGCTGCCTCTGGATCCTCTCATTTGAAACCAAGCACAAAAAAGTCTGTACCTCGTCGTTGCACCACGGGTTGCTTTTCGTGTTTGCCATCATCAGCTAAAACCTGTAGTTTTTAAAAATGGCGGGTCAGATTGTGACGCCAGTTGCAATGGATGATGCAGGCAATACTCCACCCCCTAGCCAATCAGTGACCGACAGTCTTCTGAACTTGCATTTTCGGTACAGCTCAGTACGTTTGGTATCAAATCAGTCGGCTCAGAAAAAGAAATCTGGTCTTAAAAATGTGCGATAACGTGGTACCTGTTACTGGCAGTAAAGGCTCAAAACTACGCCGAGCTGACTCGAGCCGAACTGAGTAGGTACTAGTGGAAAAGGGCCGTAATGGCGGCTGTGTGTGTTCTTTTTCCTCTTCTTCTTCGTCCGCCTCCCTTCTCTTCTTCTCGTGGCATTATTGCCGGTTGGCAAACAACTGAACGGTGCATTACCGCCACCTACTGGTTATAAGTATGAACGAGGATTCCAACATTTACGAGATGCTCCCATTCCTCCCGAATAAGCCGAAGAAACTGCAATATAAGTCGATAATAACCCTTTTATTCCCACCAACACCTCTGATAGTTTGTGCCTCATACACATTTCTTTATATTTCTTACAATAAACTATACCTTGTTCCGTTTTATTCCCGGTCACAATTTCCTGTTTCCCTAAACTGTTCAGTCCAGCATACTATTGTTTCTGCCACCTTTCCTTCAACTTGTTTGATTGAATCTGCTTGTAATTTCTAATCTCTTGAACTAAACTATCAATATTTCCATTTTATGTAGTTATCGTTGCCGTTTTGTCTGCCATCTCATTTTCTGTTTTCCCACTAAATCCTGGTACCAACAAAAACACTACTAAATAAAATAGTAAATTTATATTTAAATCATTTTGCATAACCCTCAGCTGAGTATATAACTTGTTTTTTCCTTATCTGGTTTAGATTTAGTTAAATATATTTTTGTATAAGTCCACCACCTTACTTTTTGATCAGGGTCTTAACTCGCCCCCTGCTGGCACTCAGCAGTACTACACTTTGACCACACAAGAGCAGAGGTACCAAAATAGGTTTTATTTTACAGAACATTGTCAAAACCTGGAAAATATTTTTGCATATAAACCTTTTAAAACAAGGAGACGATGTTTTACATTTCACAGATTGTACAAAATATTGACAAACAAATATATAATTAACTGAATCAAATCTGTTTCTTTATTGGAAGCCGTCACCAAAAGCTATGCAGAGTTCAGCCTTTAACTGACAAGGAGAGGTCACGTAAACAGCACGATATCTTCAAACACTAGTAACGTGCATTGCCAGCTAGAATCCAAAAAGGTGCCTTTAAGTTGAAATCTTTCAGTCTGATATTCTGGGACAACCCTTTATTATTTAAGGCGTGCATTCTGAAAAGAAGAGCACAAAGCTGAAAAAGTAAAGAAACAATGTAAATTATTAAAAACTAGCACCAACTTGTACCATTTTTTAAACCCAAGCAACCATCCTCTCTACAGTAGAACAGCAGTTTCAGTGAAGAGCTGGAAAACAGGCATAGATGAAACCAAAATTGATTAATAATTTAGAACTGCTTGTTTCTAACAGTAAACCCATAAAACCACTAACATTTCTGGAATTAGCAAATACTGGATTTGTCCCCAATTGTCAGAAAAACAGAGTGGAGACATTTATTAATTATTCCACCTGAAAAAACCTACATCCTCATCAAAATCATCATCAGGATGGCTTATTTTAATCGATAATCTCTGCATCAGATACCTTAGGTGATTTTTGAGCAGCTGTCTTTAAAATAAAAACATTTCCTGAGACGTAACTACATCTGAACAGGCTGTGAATGGAGAGCTGGCAGAAAAAAAAATCACTGTTCCTCATCTGAATAAAGCAAATCTACTTGCACATGCATAGCTCCGTCAGTCAAAACCAGCCGAAAATAAAGAAACATGCGGACCAAAATTTGATTTTAGCCTTCAAGTAGAGAACAAATACCACCAAAATGGAAGAAATTAGTTTTTTTGAAGATAAAAATCTGTTTTTCTTCTTTTTTCCCTCCTTCACTTCACAGTAAATGCCACCGAAGGTCAGCAGATAAACAACTAATTACCGAAAACACCTAACAACAAACTAAAGAACATTCTTAAGTCTTTCATTCACTGCCTTAATGGTTTTAGATTTTATACAGCAACAAATTTAAAAATCTGTTACCTTTTAGTCCAAAAAGTGAAACATTTTTCAACCTGTCAAAATTCACCATGAGCAGCATTAGTTGTTATGAAACCAATCCAACGGATCGTCTAAAGGAAAGATGGCACAGAGAGGATTTAAATCACTTTTACGTCGTCCGTCCAGGTTTTAATTAGTGTCACCTGTCTGATTTTAGTGCAACAGAAGTTAATTCTCACAAATCAACACCTGATTTAGGTCAAAAATCATTCCCCTGAAATAAAAATAATGAAAGCAAGAGTTAAACACAGCACTAATAAAGCACATGAAAAGGGGGTGACGACTTTGTCACCTTCCCAGGCAAAAAAAAAATTAAGCTTTGATTTTTAACTATGGCATCATTCTTACCACATTCCACTCGTGTTTTCTTTCTTTGAGCCATTTAGTTTAAGACTTAAATGCACCGTTCTCTCCTCCACCCTCCACCATCTTCAGTGATGATACCAGTTGTGATCCAGTTGCCCCGTTTTGCGTGGCGTTAAGAGCTCAGTGCTTGTTTACTTTTGAGTCTGGTTCCAGAGAGGGGAGGGGCTTAGAGGGAACGTTGTTTCCCTCCACGAACATGTTAGGAATGTCCTGGCCGAAGTAGATCTTGCTATTGGCCGCTATGGCCTGGTACTTCATCAGCTCCAGGTACTCTGGCGTTAGCTTCACCTGCAAAGATTCAGGAGAGGTTAGTGCTTTAGCTAGTCTAACTGGTATGTACACATAGCTGGGTATCACACAAAACGAGATCATTTTCTACGATTTGGCCCACCATCGACACAAAAGTGACGATAAACGACACCAGAAACAATTCTTTCAAAAACTGCAGGTGGACGTAAATAACCAAGATTTTAGGTTTCGCAACGTCACTTCTCACGACAAAAATGCTCTGACATCACGTGTGACCTATGTTTACGTTTGCTAGTTTTTACAAGCTCAATTTCTGCTCTATGTAGAAGACCAACGGCAAAGGACAACATTAGAACGGTTACTACCCTATACATAGTTATTCAACACCAAAGGAATGTTTTGTAGCAAACTACGATTTGGGGAACTACTGCCACCTACAGGCCTATGAAGGTGCTTCAAAATGCACTGGATTTGGCTAAAAACGAGGTGGTCTGGATCCAAGTTGGGGGTGGGGGGGTATCCGGTTTTACAAAAACCCATCTACGTGTGTACATGACCTAAAATGACTCTAACAGGGTTGAAGATTATAGTTTCAGGATATGAGTCAGCTGAACAGGATATTTTTAATCAAAGCGCTCCATTTCTGGAATAAGTCATCGGTAGGAGGTGATGGGGAAATAATCGTCGTCTCAAGCTTTTTTGACTCACCAGCTGCTCTTGTTTCGTCAAATTTGGTTTTGCATTAATTTAAATATTATTCTGTGTTTATCAGATGGACTGAGTTGACTCATTCATCAGATCTGTTGACTAGAGCTCATTTCATATGTATTTATTTCTATTATAGTTAAAAATAAACAGCTATATTTCTGTAATATTTCAGCATGATCAGGTCAGATTGTGTTATTTCTGTGTTTTTTACCCGGTTTGCCTCAGCAGTCTTAGCAGCAGTGTAGTATTCTGCATCTGCCTTTGCCTTCTCTCTGGCCACAAAAGCAGCGTCTGAAACAAACAATAAGGAAGGAGACACATGACGAACCACACAGAGGGACGGGTTGTATTCAAAAACAAACCAGCGACACCAACCCTCGATTTCAGAGATCTTCTTCTCCGTCTCTTTCTCCATCACCTTCTGTTTGAACTGGATCTCTGCAACCTGAGCGACTTTCTGAGCCTCTGTGGGACAGGAAATGATTCTGATTGAAGCAGAAGGTGGTTGAAGTTGAACTGGTTGTCTTGTAAAATGTTTTACCGATGATGGCTTTCTTTCTTTCAGTCTCTGCTTCTTTTTCTACGACCTTCTGAGTCTGAGCTGTTATTAGCAGACGAGTCTTCTCTGCCTCCCTGTGCGTACACAGAAAAAAGAAAACCTTTTACCTTTATTACAGAGTGAAACTGAACCAACACCATGAGTAAAAGTCTATAAACTCACATGAGTTCAAAGTTCCTCCTGATAGACTCAGGGATCTTTGGCTTGGTGACACGGACGGCCTTCGGGAAAAACGACAAAAGAAAAGAACCCTTTACTTTACTGGACGTGTGTTTAATCTTGACAGGTTTAATTGAAAATAACTGGACTTCTCTGGTTATTTTGAAGACGTTTCACCTATCAACCAAAGGCTTCTTTGGCAGTTTCATAGAAACTTGCACCTTCAGACGTCCATGCCCATCTGCGTTTCTTCATTTTTCTTCTGCAGGCAGCTGTTGCTGATGGTTTCTGGCCAATAAATGCTAGCGGTAGCTGTGCTTGCTAGCTTTAGAAATCCAATATAAACGTTACTAAGTCATCTAGTTTCTTGTTTGCATTTAAAAAGTCAGACTTCAGTCGGACTGAGGCAGTTATGTGGTTTTTGGTTTTGGAGTGTGTTAATTTCTGAGCCTCCTACTCCCAAACCAAGATTTAGTGCTGAAGAAATTTCTTGATTGAGGGGTGAAACATCTTCAAGAGAACCAGAAAAGTCCAGCTGCTTTCAAATAAAACTCTCAAGATGATCATGTCCTGGATTACTGAGGTTGTTTAAATACCTGTATCGTTAATCCGGGAGCCATTGCGTTCAGATCTTTCTGCAAAGCCGTCTTCAGGTTCTCATCGATAATATCTGAAATGACAGAAATTAGCAAACTGCTTCAATTTACATGATGATAAGCATTATGTTTTAGGAGATTTAGGAATAAATCTAAAACAAAACCAATTCCTCACCAAACAGCTCGATGTAGACCTCTTGTAGAGTGTGCACGCTGCAGAACTGGTTCAGTTCGTGGTGGATTTTGTTGAAAATTAGCGTTTTGTCATAATCTGCAGTGTAGTTTCTCACAATGTCCACCACTGCAAGCAAAGGTGCAGACAAAGCAGCAGTTGTTAACACCACAAGGTTTGGTAAGTGGAGAAAATAATAAATAACAAAAAATTTTAAAAGGGTGCACCTGCTGAGGGGACCAGCATATTCACAACTTCTATCCTGTCAAAATAAATCATCACACCACCACTGGGAAGAAAGAAAAAGAACAGATGTTTTAATACATAACCGGTTTCACACAGGGGAGTACTTTTGAACAGCCAGCTCAGTAAGCCTGGTCGTACCTCGTTCCACAAGGCACATTCTTGATCTCATCAGTCTGGAGTGTCGTCTGAAACAAGTCAAAAACAATCAATCGTAAATAAATTATTGCATTTTTAATGCATGCTAGCAGTTTATGATGGTGAATACATACATTACTATTATAACACACTCTTCTTGTTAAATCTGTGAAATTTATCAACTAAATAAAGTTTTAGCAAACAACAGTATGATGAATCTTTGGTAAGGTTTATTTTAATGAAACTTTTGTTCAGATTTTCAGTCTAGAACAGGCTAAATCTGTGGCTCATTTGAGAGTAAAACAGAACTACTGCAGTTGTAGTTGACCGACCTGTTTGAAGGATGTCGCTAACAGAGATAGAAGTGAAAGGAAAAGTCTGAATTTACCTGCACAGCTCTGTAGGTGGTAATGAAAGGCAGCATAATGTGATAGCCTGGACCGTTTGGAGATGTCAGCAATGCGCCACCTCTGAAACAAATACAAAAAAAATAAATGGCTTGTATGCAGGTCTACAGGCTTTATGGTATTACAATTTTATCCTAATAATAAATTTATTAAAATATAAAAACAACATATAGAACAAAAGAAGGCATGAGCATAACACAAAACGTAAAAGAAATGTAGAATTAAAGAATCACAAAGAATTTAATCAACACAGATTACATAAACATAAAAACAACTGCACACGACAGATATCTGGCCATTTTTGAACAAAGTTGTTCAAATATGAAGAAAAGATGGAAAACATGAGAACATGTAATCAGTAGTAATCAACTTCAACAGTCAAAAGTCAGCTTGTTATAACCAACGCCACGCTCAGAGCTGAATCGTGCACAAACAATAAAACAGACAACTGGATAAGTAAAACAGAAAAGAAGGGAGTGTCTGCTTACACAGCACCTGAAATTATTGAAAGATTCCTAAAAACTGGATTTGCATATTACAAAAATATCCTGCTTCCTGGAAGAATGACATGAACAATGAGGGATTCTAAATTTGTCTTTGAGGTACCTGTAGTAAACAGCAAGGTGTCCTTCCTCGATCTTGTGAATAGAGGAGTGCAACATGATGGCCATCACTCCTGCTATTGTTGCAAACACTGCCCCCACGTGCGGCATCGTCATCCTCACTTGCACTCACCTGCAGGCAAAGAATGAAGCAAACACTGAAATGTTGTTGCAACATTCTCTACTGATGATGAGTGGTCAGATACAAAAACATGTTTGTTTTTTAGGTAATAAGTTACTAATCCAGCAGTCTGTCTACATGCTCATCTTTACTCAGTCTTAATAACGTTTACTATTTAAATAAATAACAATTAGACAAATAAAAAGCAATGAACTGAACGTCATTTGGTATAAAACTGCATTCCAGACTTGGAAAACTAAGGAACTCCAAACTTCACTTTTTCAAAGTAACACCCAAATTTAAATTAGAAGATGCCATAAACTCTGCAGCACGTGCACACCACCACGTTTAGTCCACTGTATTATTTATTTCTACCCTCTTCTCAATTTAATATAACCTGACTTGCACAAACAGGTGCTCCCGAGTCAGAGCAGCACCTCACTGAAACATGAGTCAACAGTAGTCTGGGCTAACATGAATGGTTAGCTTCTAGATAATTAAAGGATAATACTTTAAATTATTATACCAAGTAACAATGCAACACGTGCACTTGATAAGTCTATATCAATCAGCGTAATCACCAATTAAATTCAGAAACTGGACACTTATTTATTTGGACTGCGAAGTTAGCAGGCTTAGCTAACTAGCTAGCTAGCTGTGGTTATCGGGTGTGTTCGGAAGTCAGTGTAGCTTAAAGCTAACATTAGCTGGCGAGGCTGCTCGCGCAAAGCAGATAAATCATGACATGTTTTAGTGTTCTCAAATACAATTAAAACCATTTGAGCGTTAAAACAAACTGCTGCTTGTTGACATAGATTTACCACAGGATCGAGCCGTCTCCCCTTCTGATCTTATCATTCAGTAGTGACCCATCCCCCGCCCTCGGCCCGCCTCCTCCCGCAGGTTTCAAGACTGCCGGAAGTCGGAGTGTGAAATTTATGGCAAACCGCTGTAACATAAAATCAACTTCCTATTCTTTTCATTTTTTTTAATAAAAATATTTATCTTAGTCCAAATGAAAAGTTTACTAGAACATTTTTAAATTAAACAAAATTCCACGGTGTAAAGAACATAGTTTAAGATAAATAATTTTTTTCCCTCCCTGGTCAAATGAGACATTTGAAATAATAAAAATATATATTTTTAACTATCCCGTCAACATTTCAGTTTACCTAAATTCCCCAACTGAGTTTGTTTTAATCTTTACCTGCAGCTGTCTCCAAACAAGGAACTTCACCAGTCTTTTATACATTTTCTCAGAAATTGTTTTTCTTCTCACATACATTTTTAAATATAAGCAGCCAATTTGATCTGTTTTCCTTTTGAACGGAAATAGATAAAAATATATATGTTCATCGGTGTTGCACTAAAAAAACATTATGGGAGTCAAAACACTGTAAATGTTCCACAAATTTTTACAAATTTATTCACATGCATAATTTATCATTAGCACTGTTCAATACTACAAAAAATAAATATTATTATTACTACTGCCAGAAAAACTTTTGAACATTTTGCAAATATGTTTAATTTAAACCATGCATAGCTTAGTTTGTCATTCTGTTTCATCCCGAACTGCCTTACAGCAATGCATCCTTATAAATACCACAATCGGGAAACAAAAGCTTTCAGACCATGTGACTCTAAACAGGCACTTGTTAAAGTATCAGTGGTATAAAAACTCTCTGCTACTGGGAGTCTACTTTCACTGCTCCAGACTGAATCCAGGTCCAATCCTGATCCTGGAGAGATAGAAAACATCTCTGTTACAGCAGTACTACTAAACATACCATTCTGCAACCTATGTACACAGTTTACGCTTTTAAATAATAATTAAACATAATTCTCTATATTTCAGAGGAAAAATGCATATACTAGCAATTCTTAGATCTGCATTTATACTAATTAGTACACTGATTTGTAACAGTACCATAACACTGTGCTCCATCTCCTGGGTGGCATCATGTAGCAGCGACGTAAGTTGAGTCATATAACGCTGACTGTCATCCAGCAACTGAGAAACGGTTTCACTAGAAAAAAAAAAGAACAGAAGACTCTGAACTCTTTGGTGGGACCTTTTACTGCACACTACTATTCTACTATACTACTTTTATACTTGAGGCAGTGACCCAAGTCTTACCTGTCAGTGGATTGTTGTGTAAATGATGGAGATAAAGAATCTCTTTGAGCCTAAAAACAAAGCAACACACCATGTTAGCTACTGGATAATCTGATTACAATTAATATTATTAAGGTTATAGCTCTGATTTTTAACTTTAAAGAGGGCATTTCAATAAATTTCCTGTGGTCACTAGTATGAGTATGAGAGTTGATCACTATAGGGAGCCTAATGGCATTTTCACATCTGGCCTGGTCTGGTCCGGTCTGGTCTTGGTAGCGTCGGCCCACCCCCGTGCGGCCAGGTGTTGTTCTGATCCTGTTTGATATGTGCCATGGATTTCGCATATGATGTCCGTGAATTTTAAAGAAACATTTTGATGCCAAGAAAGCGCTTATTTTAGAACAGCGGCAAAAGTTATTTTAGGTTTTGTGTGAAAAGACGTAGCGGACTACAACTGCTCGTCTCTCCAAACTGACATCATTGAACCACACAAAGAGAAGAAAAATGCAACCCCAACTCTTAACACCCCCCACCCCACCCCCAGTATGCACCAACGGACACCGGAGAGACATCCCCCTCTTCTCTTCAGTCCGCACAACCCCTTACACTCACTAAGCAACTGTAAAGAAAGCGCAGGGAAAAACTCCTGGCACTGCCCCTGCCGTTAGGGTGCACTTACACAAGCGATTTTGAGAAGGAACCAGAACTCTTTCTGTCTCTTCAGCTGCATCTGCATCACTTCAGCATTTGCAGCTTTTATTTTCACGACCGCCCCTTCCAGTTCGGGGAACAAGTCCACGATGCGCCGCTTACATATCAGGATTTGACTGCAGACAAAAGCAACAATCAAGAAAAAATGTACTCTTGTGGCAAAGTTTCATATCCCCAAGTGTATCCAAGCTCAATGTGGAGATAAGTTACCTCAAATGAGTGTAGAGGTCTTTTAGCACCCTGTCCTGGTTCTGAACCATCTGAACTATAGTCCTGACCATATCTGAGCTGTCGCTGTAGCCGTGTGGAGGGTCAGGGCCTGCAGAAAATATACTTTCAGAATGATCCATGTAGAATATTCAGATTGATTTGAAATTACCAAAAAGTGAAGCTCCTGTAAAATAAACATTTATACAAACTTTTGCATTTTGCCTTCAGTTGCTTGTAGAGTTCAATAGCTTTATTTTCACTGTGGGGGGAAAAAAGCAGAATTAGTATGTGTTTCCTGTGGTTGTTTTTAACAAATAAGTAGACATCTCTCTCTTTATCCAAACCTTCTTAAAAACTTTCTTAAATGAAATCAAAAACTTGGTTTGGAATTCACTTGAAGAGCCAGTTAGGAGATAATAAAACAATTTTGGACTGTTAATAAAACCTGCAAAACGCCAACCAAGACAATAAATTAAAGTAACTGACAGCTGTTCCATCACGTCCCCTTGTCTCCTGGCAAACGGGCTCCTCTGCAGCTCCACAATCTCAGAGTGAAGCGCCACTATCTCATCATCGAGACGACTCACATCTGCAGCCTAAAACAACATCAAACATGTAATACAAGCAATTTAAAAAAATAATATTTTATTATTATTATGCGTTCTTACTGATGACTGTGATGATCTGTTTTACTATGTATTGTTTCTATTGACTGTGTTTTTGCTTTTATACTGTTTTTATCTGTACAGCACTTTGGTCAGCTTGCATGCTGTTTTTAAATGTGCTTTATAAATAAAGTTGGTATGGTATAAACATTAGTTTAAAAATATGTTTCCTACCTCTGTAAACTCATCCGCCTTCTTTTCATTTTCTTGCCACGTCTTCAGCATTTTTTCAGAGGCTTCACGTGAAACACAGCAACAGGAAGTTCATTTAGAGCTTCAAATAATAAAAAAAAAAAGCTAACTTCCTAGAAGAAGAGTAAAATCCACTCACAGATGCCGGTGTCAATCTGCTTGCTGTACTGTTCCAGATCATGCTGGATACTGGTTTTGAAGATGGCCAGTTTGGCTCGGAGCTGCTGCGACTGGGAGAGCAGCACGCTCTTGTATCGGGTCAGGTTGCTGTTGTAACGTAGCAGGCTGAGTCTACGCAGACACAAGCACAAGCTAAAGACGTTTCCACATGTTAGTGAACTTCTTTTCATGTGTTTTATTGAACGTACATGGCAGCCCTCTGCCCCTGGTACAGGCGCAGGTAGTCCTCCTTCAGCCCACGTATGTAGCTGACTGCTTCCCCCCAAACCTTCCTGAGAGCAGACAGAGGCAGCTGTGTCTTGGTTTCCCTGACTGAGAATAGCAAAAGATCAATTATGTTATATTTATTTGGATCCTAAAACCAAATAACTTACAATAAATTAACATAAGTCCTCAGTTTTGCCAAACTTCTTAAAATCGGACCGCATCAACAACTTTTAAGACCAAAAGAAAAACTCAAGATCAGCAGCAGCAGGAAAAATAAATGAATGATGTTTAGAACTTAAAGCAACACAAAATACACTTGTTTAATCAATACATTTGCAGAGGTCTCTAGTAGGAATTAATGCCTTGTTAGTCATACTCGGGTAAAAAAAAGCTCAGAGGCGCTTGTTTCAGGAACTACAAGTCAGCTGGAAGAGAAAGTAGCATCCAATGACAGGATTTGAAGTCGTATTTCCGGATATTTGGACATTTCGCCTTTGATTGGCTAACAGCAACGCGACTCTACCACTGACTCTGTTTGCTTTGCAATGTTGATGTTTTATCTCCACAAATAACACAAGCCTGAAGGAGTTCTGCTGTGTGGTGGAGTTGCTAATGCTAACGGTTAGCTTCGACTAGCCAAGGCGTTCGCTGCTGTTTCCTGGACGCTAAACCAACAACAGCCTTCTCCGTCGCGAGTCAAGATGGGTGAGTCCATGAATGTTGTGACAGTGTGACGTAGATCTGTCAAGATTTTCTAGTCCTAGAGTTTCACCATCTGTTTTCTATCAGAAGCTAATGCAGGAGATAGGTGCAGGAGACTATTTTCATGTTCAGCCTGCATGAAAAACTCAGAGTGACCGTTTATAATCAGAAATAATTATTACAAAATGGTTTTTCAGTGTTCCACATGCTTCAAGCTATTGTTTTCAAACTGATTTCAGTGGTTCTTGAGCCAGAAACTTGAGCAGCTTCACATTGGAAAGTACTCTGTCGCCATCTGCTGGCCAGAAACGGCACTAAACAACTTTGGTGGTTTGGGTATGCACTACTGGGAGGTCTCTTCTTCTTTATGGCTTTACTGTGCTGGTAGCTCTTATAAAGGCTAGCAGTTAGCTTTCGCAATTGAAGAATGAGAAGTTTGCTTTTTGTTGGCATCATGGTGGAGCCTGGAAGTAAAAGCAAGAGAGAAAGGTCTTTGGAGGACAAGCAAAGAGCTAAAACTAGAGTGAACATTAGCACTGCCTACACTTGTTGGTTTCAGTTTAAAACCATCAAAAAAAGTAGCAAAGTCATATATTTTTTGTTTCTGAACTGCCAAAAGTCACACATTCATAAAAAACATGCAAAATACAACACCATGTCTGACGACGTTATCTGCAAAACCTGCAGCAACGTTGGTTATGACTGTTGTAATTCTGCTTTCAACCAGTAGGGGGAGAAGCGGGAATCGTATGACATGTTAGTTTAATTTGAAACTCAGTATAGCGTTAAAATGGCTCACCTATAAAGTTAACACTGTCTGGAAGAGGCCTGGCCGTCAGTGGTCCAGAGTACTTGGTAAGGCTCTTATCAAACAGGAAGACTATGAAGCTGTCCCATCCACGCTAAAATAACAAGATAAATATACAGAATTATTTACTATGTTTATGATTATTTGTATAAAAAAAATAATTATAATGCTTTTTATAATAGTCAAGTCTAGTTTAAGAGCAAATACATCAAATCAGATGATTTAGGTCATGCTTTTGTCTGTGTTTTGTTTTCTACATACTAAACCATCTGGCAGACTCTGAGCTGGTGGCCAGCGTGGATCCAGAGACATTCCCGACTCCTGCAGGAGCTCCTGACTCGGTGGGGGGATGTGTGCCTGGGTTTGAGTCTCCAGACGAATCTGCAGGGAGTGCAAACTCTCCTCTGTACCCAAAATCATGGAGTGTAGCTGGGCCGACGTCATGTCCAAGACATGCATAACCTAGAAAATCACGTGCAAAATGAGAGCTTTGCCTTGCATGCGGCTTTTCTATCTTTGTGCTAAAACATTCCGAACAATTTGATTTAAATGACACAAACAGGATTTGTATAATTGACCTTCATATTGAGAATACTCTGCAAATTGGTGTAGCAGTGTGGCTTGTTTGTTTCTGGATCAAGACCTCCACCACGTAATGCAGGATCCCATAGCAGCAACAACTGAAGAAGACACTCAACAGGTTCCAGCAGAGGTCTGTAAACACACACACACACATCAGCACAAACAGGCCCACTAGCGTTTTAAGCTTTTCTGGTGACTTGTCGGCTTTACCTGCTGAGATTGTTAGGATACGGCAGATGTGTCGAGAACCGAACTTCTCCATTCATGTCTTCTATTGCCATGATGTCTTTAGGACCCTTGTTTTTGACTTTACTTGTCCTGCAACATAATATTCCGATCATTTGGAGAAACAAAACTAGCAAAATAAAGATTACAAATGCTTTTGTCATCAAACGGCCATTGCGCAGGTCTGCCAGCTATGCAAAGAGTGTGCACAGCTAGCGTCAGAGCTAAAGGTGGTTGCGTTAATTCTCATTCACTTGTTATTTAAATAAATCTGCTGTCGTCTTTAGTATAAATGAATGCCTTTTGAGTTGTTCTCTGTGGAGAAAAAGCTCTGGCGCTCCCGTTTCTGGAAGTAGAAGTTAGCCAGAGGAGTGGGTGACAGAAAATGGCAGGATTTGGAGTCTTATTCATTAATGTTCATGATATTCAGACATCTCGCCTCTGATTGGCTAACAGCAACTCTTCCACTGCCTCTGTTTGTTCTGTAACGTTGATGTTTTATCTCCACAAATAACACAAGCCTGAAGAAGTTTTGCCATGTTGTGGAGTTGCTAATGCTAACGGTTAGCTTCTACTAGCCAAGTCGCGCTCTGCTCTTTCCTGGACGCTAAATCAACAACAGCCTGCTCTGGTCAAGAGCCAAGATGTGTGAGTCCATGAATGATAAATTACTGTGTGGCTTCTTCTGACCCGAGCGTTTCCCCGTCTTTATTCTATCAGCGGCTAATACAGGAAGGAGGTGTAGAAGACTATTTTCATGTTCAGCATCCATGTTGAACGCAGAGTGATCGATCATATTTTAAAAATAAATAAAAAACTGTTTCTCAGTGAAACTGGTCCTTCAAGAAGTTCAAATACGACTTCTTTTTTTTTTTTAACCTCTTTTTAAATTCACTACTTAATTTCATATATTATGAAAGTTTTTTTGTTTTTGACATATATTCAGACCGCAAATGAAATCTGAATCATTAACTCACCATTGCACTGGCTGCATGTGGTGCAGAAATGGCCGAAAACCACAAATACATTCAAAAATCACCGTCCCAAAGCTCCAGTAGTCCATAGTTACAGTGTAGGGTTTACTCTCAAACAGCTCTGGAGCCTGCCACACACACAAGAAAGGTTTAAATAAGAAATCATGACACTTTATATACTGTAAAAAAAATAATAAAATCAACATTTACTTACCAAATACTGAAGAGTTCCAACGAAAGACATACAAAGGCTGCCCTGATCCAGATCCTTAGCATATCCTAAGTCTATTATTTTATGAACAATCTGGAGAGATGATATTTTTAATCAATGACCAGAAAATTGAAAATAAAGACATGCAGGTTACATAAGATACAGGCATGGAAATAAATTCACCTTCCCATCAACCTCTTGCAGGACGATGTTCTCAGGCTTTAGGTCTCTGTGAATTATTTTATTTTCATGGAGATACTGGACACCAGAACCTTTACAAAATAAAAAATAATCATAATAAAAACCGTCAATCATGCCTAACGTGATTTTAAAAGCATTTATTAAAACTAAAAGCAGGTGAGAACATTACCGATGTCGCTGAGCAGGGAGAGGACTTCACTCTCCTTCAGTCCACAACAGTTCTCAGGTTTATTCAGCATCTAAATCAATAATATTCTATTAGTAACATATTCTATTATATTCTATTATATTAGTAACATAAAAGATTTTTAAAAGTATACTCATTAGTTACCTTGCGTAAGTCTCCTCTTGTGCAGTACTCCATGGCTAGCAGTGGAAGGTCGTTTAAAGCAATGGCGGCTAAGTCTTCTGGAACTTCTCTGGCTTGAACAACATTCACATTGTTCAGCCTGGAAGAACAAACAAAGACAGTGAAATACGTGCAGCACTGATCTGAAAAGTACTAAACATATGGTGAATATCAGCATATTCACTTCTTCATGATATGAATTTCTCTGCTCCATCGATCTTTATTCTTGTCGCTCAGCTCCAGACGGCAAAGTTTCAGAGCAATCCTCTCACTCGTGTCCTGCTCCAAAAAACAGACAAAGAGTCAAACAAAGAAGGATGCAGGTGGGTTTGGAGATGACGCAGAACGTACAAGATGCTGGTAAAGGTAGACATTCCCAAAACCTCCCATTCCAAGTTTTTCCTTCATCTCCCAGCTGCCACACAGTTCATTCTGTTTGGGTGGAGGCCTCTCCATTGTGTCTAAGAAAAACAAAACATTCTTATGTCCAAAAAGGTTGAGACTTTAAAATGGATTTCATTGAAAGTTAGTTTGCTTTTTTTCTGAAAGTTTCTGTAACCTGATCTATGAGGTGGTTCTGATGTAAAACATTCAATAACCTTTTTTTTGTTTTTCAAAATAAAACAGATTAGTGACACTTGCAAACATTAATCTTATAGTTTAATTTAAATATTAGGACCAATACAACTTAATTTTCCTTTCATTGTTGTTGGAACACACACACACACACACACACACACACACACACACACACACACACACACACACACACACACACACAC
>SSNS01000112.1:1393670-1495033 GCA_006937985.1 Aphyosemion australe
ACACACACACACACACACATAATTCATCTTAAATTACTTTTATTGGCCTTTTTTGACTAATGCTAACTAAACTAGCTTCTTTAGTCACTTACTGTAAGAGTAACAATACCAAAGTCTCATTTAACTTCGAATAAAAGAAGAAATACAGAAAAACACGCGGATTCTCGGTCAAACTGCCTACCAACATAACAGGTTTGGTCTCTAAGGACCATGAACTCACCTGTCCTGGAGGGTCAACAGGGTGACAGCGTACTTATGTCAGATCATTGTTGCTACACATAGATACCAAATCACGTTGTTAGCGGGTGCTTCAGATATAAAGACATAACTAAAGTAACCTTTAGTCGATGATCGTGGCTCTACATCGCTTTATTTTGTTCTAGTTTAAGGTAAAAGTGTCTGAAAGACCTACTCAAAGTGAAAGTACACAGTAAGAGAGAAGTGCGCATGCGCATCACAGAGGCTACGCTTCACCCGTCACGCTAAAGTTGTTTATTTCTTCATTTAATCGTTTATTTGTCCAGTTTTCTTGCATACGTACTTACAAACCAACGAACGAAACGTGTTAAGGGTTGAAATAGAAAAATAAAAGTGAGACTTCGCCTCCACGTGATTCAAAATTACCATAAACGCTGGGAAAATCCCTGGAAGCTAAAGGAATGTTTCTCTACACTTCACCATGTGGTCACTAGAGGGCGCCAAATACACAGTTTAGATAATTGGTAAAGCAGACTGGGCCTGATTCATTGTGGTAATCATCAGTCCCGTTTTTATATTTTTCTTATTTCATGGCGCTGCAGGCTGTAACATTTTTAAGTGGTCTTTTGCTAAATATCATGAGATATTCTGAAATTGTGCTGGATTTTCAATCCCAGATAAATAATTTTAGTTTTATTTTAATTTATTTTACTTTTTAATGCTGACCAGTGGGTCATTCAGCTATTAAAATGCCCTTAAACTCAAGCAAATTAACCCTGTGTTGAAAGACAACAAAGAACCAAATTTAACCATGATCTGTAGGTCATCTAGACAAACCGCTTTAACTTTATAAATCCAGTTCCTTTATCTCCTTCTACTCCTCCTTAATATTGTTATTCCCATTAGGATTAAAAGAACGTTTAAATTTTTTTTAAGGCTTCATTAAGATAAGGAGGCTAAAATATTCTCTTCTAAATTGCTAAAAAGAACAAAAGTGCAGTAACAGCTTTCAGACACTGGAGGGCAGCAGCACTCCATATTCCCTTCATTTCTAAATGCTGATGGAAACAAGAGTGTGCTTCTGTTTGTTGCCAGCAGAAGGTGTAAATTCCCTCATTCTATCAAGCCAACAACATATTGCGATAAAAAATAGTGGAAATGTATCTACTAAGTAACTCTTTCAACTTTAAAAATCCATTTCCTTTATTCCTTTCTACTCCTCCTGCTTACTATGGAAGTATTTTAACTTTATAAATCCAGTTTCTCCTCAAGCTTATTATTAATATTCCCAAGAGGACAAAAAGAAAGATTAAGATTTTTTTAAGGCTTCATTAAGATAAGGAGGCTAAAATATTCTCTTCTAAAAAGAACAAAGGTGCAGTGCCTGCTTTCAGACACTGGAGGGCAGCAACTCCCCATCTTCCCTTCATTTCTAAATGCTGTTGGAAACAAGAGTGTGTTTCTGTTTTGTGCCAGCAGAGGGTGGTAAATGGTCAATTTCTCATTCTTTCAAGGCAACAATACATAGTGATTGAAAACAAATAGAGGAAGTTTTTCAACTAAGTAACTCTAGCAGTAGCAAAAAGATTTTGCTATGCAGCTTTTATATATTCACATATATAGGATGGCCTGTAAAGCTATAGGTCATCAGCATTAAGTGATAAATAAATTAAAATAGCGAAATAATTTTTTTCAGGTTTTTGGCTGATGTTGGGCTCAGGATGCAGGTGAAGGATCCAGGAGGCAGGCAGATGAACTCAAAAAGGCTTTAATTATGAAAATCAGGAGGAATGCACAACAGGGAGCTAAAGCATCAAGGCAAGACTAAACAGGAAAAGAATAACAAATGTAACTTTTTTAATTTTTCCAGTTGCTTTTGGTTCCTTTTTTTTACCGTTGCTTTCTTTTAAAATTTCTTTTTGGGTATAAATGAAAGGAGAAGCAGGAGGATGTTTTATTTATTGAGAAATAGAAAACATGGAAACATGTGGTTTGACAGCTTCTCTTGTCATTGTGGTTACTGACTTGTTTTTTACCACAGCTATAGCTGACATGATTCAGATCGTTTAAAAACAGAAATATGAAGCTTAAAAAGTCTAAAAGTAAAGAAATGATCTAATTCTTTACTTTTTTAAAGTGTGCTTTCATCAAGATAAAGAAATGTTTCGGGGATGTTTTCGTTCTCATTCACACCTTTCTTTCTATAGATTCTTTTCTTCCTCATTATTTTCAGTCATCTTACGTTTCCTGTTTTTTTCACCCTGTTTGTGGTCGCTAAAAGTAAAATTAGAGCTGCTGCAAAATGCTGGTCAGCTTATGAATTATTTTTCTCCTTGTAGGTTTAACTTTAGGCTTTATTCTAAGCTATTGTAAAATAATAAATCAATAGGTAAATTTCATCTGTAGGTAAATTTGTTTCAAAAAGACAGATTATACCTCCTGTTTTAGCATTTTTCTGTTTAAAACCACGAACATCATTTGTTCCAGGAACACATCACCACTCACTACCTCACAGCAGCTTAAAAAGGCAAATCTGGAGGTATGCCAGGTGACTAAGAGATCCTTTTTGATTGTTTATTTATGAAATGTTAAATTAGTGGTTTGAATTTGGGGGGATTCCGAAGTCTTTCGTCAAAATGACCAAATTAAACGTTTCAAATTGCAGCTGGGTTTTCCTGAGTTGTGAAATTAAACACCTGTGTGGACCACAGTTTAGCTAGAGCTTGGAATCGTGTCTTTGCTGTTCCCAAAAAGCTCAAGTCCAAACAAAAAAAATAAGAGCTAAAGAAGAGGAAATATGAGTAATACAGCCGTTAATACAGGAGTTACCTCATTAACATTACTGATGAGGTCATGGTTGGGGTGATTGTGTGTAAAAAATCCCCATCCAGCATGTTGAAGGATGTCACGTAGCTGCATTTCATTTGTTATAATAAGATTTCACAGGATTATTGTTGGAACTAGCTGAGATTATTCCATTAGCTAAAGTAGACATGTTGCTTATTCGTCTATTCCTTTTAAACATTGAGATGCTGATTAGTTATGCAGCTCTGCATCAAAACAAATCAGCTTTTAGTGGGTTATAAAAGTCAAATCTATTAAACAGACAGGCATACTCATTAAGAGGTTGGATGTCAGTCTTTTAAGAAAAAATACCCACACAAATGTTCAGATGCATCTTAAAAAAATAAAAATATCGTGAAAAAGTAAAATATTTACTGTAGCTACTCATTTCATAGATTATATAGAATCATTACAGTAATTAAGTCTCTATATTTTGTAATTGTGATGATTATGGCCTATATGAAAACCCAAAATTCAGTGTAACAGAAAATTAGAATGTTACATGAGATCAATAAGAAAGGATATTTTGAACAAAAAATCCAGTCTTGTGCCAAGTATGTTCCTCTATGTCCACTTGGTTGGCCTCTTTTTTGCATTAACTGCTGCATCAAAGCATCGTGTCATGGCCTGTGGTTCTTCTGAGTGTGATGGAGGTCCAGGTTGATTTGACATCAGCCTTCAGGTCATTTGAATTGTTGGGTCTGGTGTCTCTCATCTTTCTTTTCACAGTAACCAGGGGGGGGGGGTTCAGATCAGACCAGTCTGCTGACCAGTTGAACCAGCTTTTGGTACCTTTGGCAGTGTGAGCAGGTGCTATGGACCAACACCAGCAGATGACACGGAGCCCAAACCATCATGACTGTGGAAACGTCACTCTGGATGTCAAGCAATTTGAATTCTGAGCTCCTCCACTTTTCCTCCAGACTCTGGGGTCTTCATCTCCATGTCCTGCAGACTTTACGTTCATCTGAAAAAGGGACTTTGGACCACTGAACAACAGTCCAGTTCTCTGTCCCGTTAGCTCAGCGTTAAGACACTTCTATTCTGACGTTGTCTCTGGTTCAGGAGTGACTTACCATGAGGAATGTGACATTTGTAGCCCATGTTGTACGATCTTGCTTTTTTCAGCTGAGAAATCTATAAGGTGAAGTCTTTTTTGATTAAGAAGAATTTGGAGAAGCTTATACATGCCTTCATAACTTCTCGTCTAGATTACTGCAATAGTCTTTACCATGGCATTAGTCAGAGGTGTATTGTCAGATTGCAGCTAGTTCAGAATGCTGCAGCCCGTCCTTTGACTGGAACCTGTTGTTTTGATCACACCAGTTCTTGCATCTCTACACTGCAATTTAAGATTTTGGTTCTAGCTTATAAATGCTTAAATGGCCTTGCACCTGTCTATCTTTCTGAGCTTCTTGTGCCGTATGTTCCATCTCGTGTACTGAGGTCGGCTGACCAGCATACATTGCATGTCCCTAGGGCGCGGCTACAGAGAAGAGGTTTTAGGTCTTTCTCTGTGGCAACACCTACTCTTTGGAACACGTTGCCAATCCATATTAGACAGGCATCATCTGTTGCTACTTTTAAAAAGCTACTGAAGACTTTTTTTTTATTCGAAAGCTTTTAACACCTTGGGTTGACTGGGTGATCCTGTTTATTATCCTGTTTTTTATCTTTTTATGTCTGATTTTATTTTTGTTTTTATTTCATGTTTTTAATTGACTGTTGTCATTTTATTGTATTTTTAATTTTTATTTTTTGTTAAGCACTTTGGGCAACATTGTTTGCATTTAAAGTGCTATATAAATAAATTTGATGATGATGATGATGATGATGATGATGATGATGATGATGATGATGATGATGATGTTGATCTGTGTGTGGAGGCTCTTGATGCTCTGACATTAGCCTCAGTCCAGTCCTGGTGAAGCTCCACCAACTCCTTGAATGGATTTAGTTTAATTTTCCCTCTGAAGGCTGCAGTTTTCGCTGTTGCTGGTGTTTCTTTTCCTACCACACTTTTTCCTTCTACTCAACTTTCAATGGATACAATTGGATCCAGGAATCTGAACTATACCAGCTTCTTTTGTAATGACGTTTTTTTGGCTTCTCCTCCTTGAAGAGGGTGTCACTGTCTTCTAGACATATGTCCAGTCTTCTCCATGATTGTGTAGCCTACTGACCCAGACTGAGACCATAGAGGCTCAAAAACCCATTGCAGGTGCTTGGCGTTAATTAGGAGATTAGGTCAAACACCATGAGTTTCTACTATTTAAGGCAAAGCAGCTTTATTTGTATAGTATATTTCATACACAGAGACTATTCAATGTGCTTTTCATTAGCAAGAATAGCACGAACATTACGATAATGCAGTTAAAATACACAAATTAATTCAGATTTAAGAATCAGACAAAAGGATAAGTTAAAGGGTGAGCAGTTACAGCGCAGAAGGTGCAGCATAAGAAACATTCATTCAAAGGCTGATGAATGCATGAAAGTTTTCTATTTTAAAAGTTACTAGAGTTGGGGCACATTTGAGGTCATGAGGAAGCTGATTCCATCTGTGTGCAGCATAGTAGCTAAAAGCAGCTTCACCCTGTTTGGTTCTGACCCGGAGTTCTACCAGCTGACTGCTTCCTAAACACTCAGAGCCCTGCTGGGAGTCTTGCTATTTAATGAAGATGATAAAACTTGTAACTTTTTCACAATATTCAAATTTTTTGAGGCACTGACTTTTGGACTTTCATCATCATCATCATCATCATCATCATCATCATCGTATTGATTCTATATAACATACGATTTCTGAAATGAATGACAAAAAAAACATAACTTTTCCACAATATTCTAATCATTTGAGATATACCTGTATATGTTAGCAACATTAATATTGATTTACATAATTCTCAACCCTCTATTGGCTGATTTCATCACACATCTCGACAAATTTGGATATAATCTGTAACTGAGTTTGAAAATGAGTTTTTTTTTTTCTAAATGTGTCACAGGACATGACAAACTGTGGTTTTCTGAGTAACTGGATGTAGGTAATATTTCCTCAAAGACCTCCTACTTGTAACAGATGTGTATTTAAACAGAAAGCAACCTAGGGCGGAACCAGTGGTGCAACAACAGAACAACCCACCAGAGTGTGTTTGGGTCGTCACGACTGCTCGTCGCAGAAAACAGAGAGGAGCCGCCTCAGACGGGAACATCAAAGACCACAGGAAGGTAAGCAGATCTATAAATATTTCATTTAAATGACTGGTTACAAAGTGAGGATTGTGTTTAGTGAGTAAATCTATTAAAACTTTTATTATGGTACATTTATCTTTTTTCACTTCATAGTAAACAGTGCATATCCAGAATAATTTAAATATTTGATATTGCTGAACTCAGTGATGTGATAGTGTGCACGAGCCACGTTGTAATCTACTAACCTAGATTGATGTTGCACTCATTGTACAGATAGAAACTATCTTAATAGCACAGAGAAGACACAGTAAACATCCTCTAACAGTTCATATCTCAATAAAATGTTCACTTTTGCACGTTTTTTATTTCATATACAATACACATAAATACATGAATGCAGATGCATGAATGTAAAGTGAAACATGTTTGTGCATCGTCATCATCCCCTAAGACATGTTCTTCCACACATTTGCTTTGTGTCAAATGCTTCATAAAACACTCCATATAAGGTCTGCACACCCGTTCCTCCATCACATCATTCCATTTCTGTTTTTTTTCCCCAAACCATTCTCAGATAAAAATATCCACGAAAAGCAGAAGTGAAACCAGAAGTGAGGATGAATCTGCTCGTGATCCTCTCCATCCTTGCAGTGCTTGGCGTCGAGGTGAGCAACAAGTGGGGATACCTTTGAGTTGAAAAATGAGCATGACAGGTTGTAAAACATTTGTTTCCTCCTTTCAGGCATATTCAAGATGTTTCAATAAAAACAAAAGGGGTAAGTCTGGATCATAAACCTTCTTTAAAGCCGTATATGCAACTTTTTCATATTTTTAAATCATTTTCTTGAGCCAGTATGTGCTAAAATGACCCTTTACAGGGTTAATGAAATGTCACTCAGACCTCTGTGGCCAGAATACCGCACTTGCAACTTCAGAGTGCCGGTCTGGTCCCTGTTGGACTTGGTAAAGTGGAGCGGACATGCCTGGTGCTGCAGTCTGCTTCCAGCATGTTTCCTGCATGTTTTAGATCATGAACACAGCTGATTTGTTTGATTTAGTGATGAACCGCTCCTGTAGACACTAATGAAGACTGAGGAGACATTTCAGCAGTTAGATTAAGGTGTTAAAAAGACGAACGCACAGCGAGGAGAGAAGTTTCACTTTTGGTTTCACTAACTGGACACTAGGGGGTGCTAAAAGCAAGCCAAAACCACAAAGTCTCCCTTTAACACTTGGGATTTCTGAGACGTGTTCTTGAATGTTTCACGATCAGATGAATCGTGTCGATCTGGAGATGGAAGCAGCTACAGAGGATCTGTGTCCAAGTCTGCAAATGGACGCAAGTGTCTGAGATGGAGCTCCGTTGCGCACAAGTGGGGTCACGCAAAGGGAATTGGTAACCATCATTACTGCAGGTTCGTTTTAATCGCGATGCCTAAATGTGTTTAAGAGAAGAGTTGCACTTTTAGAATGATTGTTTTTTTACTCTAGGAATCCTGACCAGAACTTGATGCCTTGGTGTTATGTTCTAAAGAGAGGGATTGTGAAGAGAGAATACTGTGATGTTCCCAGATGTGAGCCCACAATTTTATCGATTCAATTATTATAACAATGTGGTTTAAATTCCTCTAACCACCTCTGATTTTTGCAGGTTCTAAACCAACTACAGAGCCAACGACGAGATCTCCTCCTTCAGCAGACACAGGTAGACTTCGGTCTACAAACTCCCTCAGCTGAATTTCCTTCATCGATGCTCACCTGTTCCCTCTCCATATTTCTACAGCACAGACGTGTGGCGAACGGTCTGAGAGAAAGAATAAAATCGTGGGCGGCTCGTTCATTGACGTGGAGTCTCAGCCGTGGATCGCCACCATCTATTTGAAGGGAAATTTCCTTTGTGGTGGCTCCCTTATCTCACCCGGCTGGGTCCTCACCGCTGCACATTGCTTTGTTGGCAGGTGAGAAAACACACCATCATCACCTTTTCCCGCTGCAGTTAGAATATTCTAGTGTATAAGAACTTTTGTGTGTGTGCTGTCTGCTTAGAGACAGAATCAAACGCCAACATCTGTCTGTGTTCCTGGGAAAGACGGCCATCAACAAGACGGACGCAGACAGGGAGCAGAGCTTCACCGTGGAAAAACTCATCAACCATGAAGCATACGACGAGTCCAGCTTTAACAATGACATCGGTGCGCCAAAGCATTGATGTTTGCAGCAAAAACATGGAAGTTGTCTGTGTGCAGAATCTAAACCTGTGTCTTGATTTCAGCTCTGCTGAACATCAGAAATGTAAATGGAGGATACGCAGTGAAGACGCCTTCTGTGAGGACGGTTTGCCTTCCTCCTCTTCACACTCACCTTCCTGCTGGATTCAGGTGCAGCATCGCGGGATATGGGAGGCAAACATTTGGTAATTAATGACCCATGCACTCTAAAAAAAGAAAATGTTGAATTTACTTGACCAAGTAACGTCAACTGTTTCCACTTAACCTAGTTGTTTAGAGAGCAGGTTCTTTTTTACTTGTTCTTTTTGAAATCACGCATGCTGAATGTGAAAATTGTTTTCTACCCCTATTTCCTGCATTATGCGCGAATAGAAAATAGACGGAAAAACGCTCGGGTCAGAAAAAAGCCACACAGATACGTCACACTCTAAATTAGCATTCATGGACTCACCCATCTTGGCTCGTGACCGGGGAAGGCTGTTGTTGATTTAGCTTCCAGGAGAGAGCAGAGAACGTCCCGACTACTAGAAGCTAACCGTTAGCATTAGCAACTCCACAACAAGGCAAAACTCCTCCAGGCTTGTGTTATATGTGGAGATAAAACATCAAAGTTCCAAGTCAGTGGTAGAGTCGTGTTGCTGTTATCCAATCTAAGGCAAGTCGTCTAAATATAAGGAAATAAGACTCCAAATTCTGCCGTCTGCTGCAGACTTATCAGTGCTGATGCAAGCAATTCTGGGCTATTTTTTGCCCCGAATACGGCTTGCAAGGCACTCCTTCTTACCAGAGACCACTGCAAATGTATTGATTAAGTGAGTTTCCCCACAACTTAAACAGAAGCCATAACCGCCCCACTCCTCACGCACAGAATAATGCAAAACTTGGCATCCCTGCATCTCCGAAGGCAGTGGAAAGAAAAGTTGTGTTGCTGTTAGTCAATCAGAGACGAGATGTCTGAATATCACGAATATTAACGGGTAAGACTACAAATCCTGCGGTTTTCCGTCCCCCCTCTCCTCTGGCTAACTTTTACTTCCTAAAACGGGAACACCAGATCTTTTTCTCCCCACAGAGACCAATTCACAAAGCATTCATTTATACTAGAGATCACAGCAGATTTATTTAAATAGAGAGTGAATGAGAGCAACTTTAGGTTTAGTGGAACCCGCTGATGTAACTTGGATTCAACATTTCATAGAGAGACTCAGGAATTCTTACGGTTGATGCTGTTGCCTGCAGATTCGTGGGAGTACTCGCAGGTTCTGAAGCAGGCTGAAGTGAATTTGCTCTCCCACGCCGAGTGCAAACGGGAAGCGCCTTACAAAGATTTCATCACTGAGAACATGTTCTGCGCTGCGAGCCCCGACTGGACCACAGATGCCTGCAAAGTAAGCATTTAGTCTAGATTTAGAGCATTCAAAACCACAATGAGTCAAAAAACAGAAGTTGGATGACTCACAGCTCTGAAAGATGCAACAAACCAAAAAGATCTCACATCTGTCTTCGCAGGGTGACTCTGGGGGTCCGCTGGTGTGTGAAACGTTGGGCCGTTTTTTTCTCTTTGGGGTGGTGAGTTGGGGCGATGGCTGTGCCAGTGTAAACAAACCAGGTGTTTACACACAGGTAACCAACTACAACAGATGGATCGCAGCACAGACGGGGCTCACAGAATACACAAAAGGACTCTTGTATCCTCAAAAATGAAATGGTGGCTAGTGTGACACGTTTTTGGAGAGTTGCATATCTGTAAAAAGAAAGTTTGGCAGCCTTTTTAATAAGCTTTATGCAGTTGTGTTCTGATGTTTCTGGTTGAACAAAATCTGCATCAGTCCAAAGTTAATGATGGACATTGATCAAATTTACCTTGCTTTTAATAGGATTCTTACGTGTACATACTAACTCAGGGATACAGATGTGTACAGTTAAAATAAGCATATTTCACACCTCTTTCTTTCAGTAGATCATAACATGAAAGCTCTGGTTGCTTTTTATAAGCAGCTGAATGACATTATTTTTATTTAAATGCATGATTGTAAAATTTCTCAGTATTAAGTGAATTTTTCAAAATATCTGTTTTTGTAAAAAGTTTACAATGCAATTCTTGCCACACAGGCACACATTTTTCATAAAGAACAATGTATTTTGGAGAAATTTCTATATTTATGTCGCTTTATTGAGCACTCCCCTCATCTGAAAGGCTGGTCCTGCTGTTGTTTAATTTAATTTTATAGTAAAAATAAAGATTTTTATATTAAGATTTGGTTTGTGTGTGTTTCCTTCTTGCATCCAGTATGCTTTTTTAATTTGTGTTTTAAAAATGCATGCATTTCAAATACAGCGCAGTCAAATAAATCCAATTAAATTAAACAAGTATACCGTATACATTTTTTTTATATTTTTAAAAAATATATAAGTATAAAAAAGTATAAAATGTTTGATTTTTGCTTTAAGAATTCTGTAATTTTCTGTAAAACAGTTTTTTGGCATTTAATCAACACACACACACACACACACACACACACACACACACACACACACACACACACAAATAAAATCCCAGATAAATTAAAACATGAGCTAACAAATGCATTTTAACTGTGAAAGATTATTTTTATCTAAAAGAAAATTTGAGTCTAGTTGGAAGATGCTTTGTGCACCTAAATCAAACATGAGAGGGCGCTGTTGTGTAATGATGACAAGGCACCTCTAAGTTTCAAACATTCAGTGGACAAAAGTGATGGGAGATAAATCAGTCAAGTTAGGAAAAATGAAAATGTGAATAAAACAGAAATTTCTCAACATCTTTTGCAGGGGTGCTTCCACAGAAGGGGTCAAAACAAAAAGCCATGATAGTATTTAGAATAGAATAGAATAGAATAGAATAGACTTTTTTGATCCCACAGTGGGGAAATTCACTTGTCACAGCAGCACCATCACTCAAAAGGTAATTAGAAGAAGATAAAAACAAGGATACATCTATATACACATAGGCAGTAATCTAGTATTGTAATCTTAGATCACTA
Source organism: Aphyosemion australe (assembly GCA_006937985.1). Taxonomy (NCBI): domain Eukaryota; kingdom Metazoa; phylum Chordata; class Actinopteri; order Cyprinodontiformes; family Nothobranchiidae; genus Aphyosemion; species Aphyosemion australe. Next base: position 1,405,159 of record SSNS01000112.1, read on the forward strand.
AAAACCACAAATAAAAGATGAAAACAAACTTGGTACCAGCACTATGCAGCATACTGTAAGAGACACATACAACAATGTGAGACCGGTATTGCACAATTATAGAACACATACTGAATATTGCCTTGGTGTTATTGTGTACCAGGATGATACCAGCACAGCTAAAACTGAGGAGTTATACACTCTTACAGCAGAGGGGATGAAAGATCTGCCATAGCGCTCAGTTTTACATCTGGGATGTCTCAGTCTACCTCTGGAGAAGCTGTCCATGATCTCCACAGTGGAGTGCAGTGGATGGGAGGGGTTTCTTAAGATGGAGGTCATCTTCCCCAGCATCCTCCTCTCACACGTCTCCTCAACAGAATCCAGCGGGCAGCCCAGAACCGAGCTAGCTTTGGTAGCTAGCTTGTTCAGTCTCTTCCTGTCTCGGTCAGAGCTGCCTACACCCCAGCAGACCACAGCAGAATGAATAACAGAGCCAACAACAGAGTGATAAAAGAATTTTAGCAGCTGGGATTTAACTCCGAAGGACCTCAGCCTCCTCATGAGATGGAGGCGGCTTTGGCCCTTCTTATACAGAGCATCTGTGTTGTGGGACCAGTTCAGTTTACTGTTGAGATGAACACCCAGGTACTTAAAGGTGTCCACCACCTCAATGTCTGCTCCCTGGATGTTTACTGGTGAGTGAGGAGGAGTGTTTCTCTGGAAGTCAATCACCATTTCCTTTGTTTTACTGGTGTTCAAGCGAAGGTGGTTACGCTCACACCAGTCCACAAAGTCCATGATGACTGACCTGTACTCCTGGTCGTTCCCCTCAGACACACAGCAGATGATGGCCGAGTCATCAGAGAACTTCTGGAGGTGACAGCTGCTGGTGTTGTAGGTGAAGTCCGAGGTGTAGAAGGTGAAGAGAAAGGGTGAGAGCACTGTACCCTGCGGAGCTCCAGTACTGCACACAACCACCTCAGACATACAGTTGTGCAGCCTCACGTACTGTGGCCTGTTGGTGAGGTAGTTGATGATCCATGCAGTCAGATGTTCGTCCACTCCTGCACCCCTTATCTTCTGCTGCAGTAGACATGGCTGGATGGTGTTGAAGGCACTGGAGAAGTCGAAGAACATGATCCTCACAGTGCTTTTTTGCATCTCGAGGTGATTCAGAGCCCGGTGCTGCAGGTAGATGAGGGCGTCCTCCACCCCCATGTTTGGTTTATATGCAAATTGAAGTGGGTCTATTTCTGGGCTCACCACTGAACGCAGATGGGTGAGGATGAGTTTCTCCATAGTCTTCATTTCAGGAGTTTTATTATGCTGTTTTCTATAATAATAAATGCCACACCTCATTTAAGACATTTTAATCAATTAAAGAGAACAGGGGTGGGGTATTGCCCCCCAATGACCCACCCTTGTCATCCGTGCTCTTGTGCAAGGTAAACAAATCAAAAACACGACATATAATAAATCAGAAGCAAACATTAAAATATGTAAATCGAGTCTTGCCTGAGTGTCAGGATCTGCTCCTTCTCCCTCAGAGGTGTTGTCCTGTCTCCCCTCGTTAAGTGTTTATTGGACTCACCTGCCCCTTGTTATCCTACCCACCTCCTGCTTACCTTCATGTATTTAAACCCTCTGTTTGTTCTTGTCTTTGCCAGATCCTTGTCATGTCTACCTGTTGCGTCACCACCTACCATTCATATTAAACTGTTCTTTTGCCTTCCAGTTTGCCTCATGTTCTTGCTCACCTGCATTTGGGTCTTCAACAACCAACATGACACTGAGAGCTCACAGCAGAGCTGCAGTCAGAATCATTGCAGTTTAGCTTCACATTTTAAAGCTGTAGCCTTTTATGGAGGATTTATTAGAGCAGCTTTTCTCCCTCTGCAGGTTTGTTATTGCAATGATCATTATCGTAGCAAAGAGTGACTGATGCAGTCTCAAGGCCTCAGAATGTGAGTACGTGACATTGTTCTCTTGCAGAGATCAGTGCATGCTTTAAATGTTATGAAAATGTATTAAATAGACATTTTTGTTACAAGTTTACGTGATTTAAAGAGCTAACACATCAGAAGTTCCCACAAAGTTTCTGTAATATTTCAAATAACTTAATGTTATTTATAGAAAGTATTCCTGTGCAGCACCGTGCAAACAGAGGGCAGATCCATAGTGCTTTCCCACAGGAGCAAGCTGAGCATCACATCTTCTCAGACAGCCTATGACTCACAATTCTGTCTGATACTCCATCCCTCCCACTCCCCACCTAGTAAAAGAAACATCTCGCAGAAAGGCTGCATCACTTCTCCAACCATGACAAACAAATTAAATGTGCCGTGTGCATAAACACATCCAAACACCCGCTAGCTAAGGAACATAAACCTCAATAAGCATCCTGCAGCAGTGTTTTCCCTCACATTCTGTTTGGACGTGTCCACGTATACAATAGTTCCCAGCAGGACCACGTGAACCAATCGGAGTCCTTTATGCACCCTCTCAATCACCCACAGACACCAGTTTACTTTACTGCTTCTCGCCTCAACCCATATATGGGTTTGAGATGCTGCGAGATCAACTCTTTACTCCTGTTTAAGGGCAATTCCTAACAAGAAGTCCTGATACTGGAGCTGCTGGATCCAGGACCAGAGTCTGTCTGGTTTGGGACAGCAGCTTTCTCTCAGTTCACGCCGCTCAGATAAACACACGGGGCTCACTTGGCCACGGGTTCTTGGGTCACCATGGGGTCTCAGGGGTATAAATACAGTTATCTTATAGCTGTTGGGGGGTCTCTGGTTTCCCCAACATGGACTCAGGTTTCAGGAGCAGGAATAATCCACCACACACTCTCAGATGACTTTTCTTTAAAGACAGGTTTGGTTGTAAGCGTTGAAACATCTGACAGCAAAAGTCAAAGGTTTGGGAGAGAACTGGGCACCTTTTTGCTGTGATCAGAGACTCCCGTCAGTTTCAGCCAGCAGCAAGTTGAATCCTTGGTCTTTATTTAGATCTGCACATTGGGGCCTGGAGACATGAACTCCTGACCCACCTTTAATGAACACAGCTCGTATGTCGGATGGAGGACTTCATACACAATAAACACCACCAGTTTCCTCATCTTCTCTGCAGTCTCAGATGTGACCTTTAAGAGGCTGCAAGGATCACGTCACGGTCACGCGCTGATTACCTGGAGATGCTTTCACCTCCTCCAAGATCCAGTCTCACATGTTGGAAATTACAATCATCTCCCATAATAGGTCATTAAGTTACCCCAACACTTTCCTTTTGGGGGGCACTGGCATGCATGACGTCATTTGGGAAGCGCTCTCGGTGTGCAGCGTGAGTGCGCACCAACCAGCTTGGCAGCTGTATTCCTTGGCTGTGATTGGGCGGAGGGCGGTGATTCCTTCTGTCACGATTTGGGTCGCTCCCACCGGAGGACACCGACAGCTTCAGCCCATTTAGGTACCGAAGAGAGGAGACGGCGGCCACCGGGAGGAGAGGGACTCTTCAAGACTCGGTATTTGTCCGCCTGTCTCGGTGAGGAGGAGGGGGAGGAGGAGGAGGAGGAGAAGGAGGAGAGGGATTCATCAGCGCTGCTGGAGCTGTCCTTTTTTTGTTCTTCTATCGGGGCTGCAGTGAAAGTCGTTCATGATGCCGGTGTTTCACACCAAGACCATAGAGAGCATCCTGGAGCCGGTGGCCCAGCAGATCTCCCACCTGGTCATCATGCACGAGGAGGGGGAGGTGGACGGCAAAGCCATCCCGGATCTGTCGGTGCCGGTGGCCGCTGTGCAGGCGGCTGTCAGCAACCTGGTCCGGGTGAGTCCAGAGTTTGTGTGTGTGTGTGTGTGTGTGTGTGTGTGTGTGTGTGTGTGTGTGTGTGTGTGTGTGTGTGTGTGTGTGTGTGTGTGTGTGTGTGTGTGTGTGTGTGTGTGTGTGTGTGTGTGTGTGTGCGTGCGCGTGTGCGTGTGTGTGTGCCCTTTATGGTTTATTGATGATACAAATCAAGAATAAGAGACCATAAAGCTGTCCCGCTCCAAAGAGCCCCCACCCCCCACCCCGTGACCTAATGAGATGATGGTAAAACTGTCACTTAACTGCGCCCCTGTTGTAGGTTTTGCGCGTTTTGCGCAAATCAAACTTTACCCAGAATGAGAGGAGTTCGGTAAATGAGCGGAATTAAGAGGATGCAGCTTTCCACGTGGGATCAGCCAAAGCAGAGGAGGTGGTTTCAGTGTTTCAGCCTCTACAACCTAAACTCAACCCCTAATTATTGTTGTCACACTCATCTTTTTGTTCTTTATCGCAGTGCTTTCCAAGCTGAGGTCTGCGACCCTCTAAGTGTGTCAGATGGCAGGGGTCCTCACAATTTTGGGAGTTACCAATTTGTAAAAATGTAATTTCCAATAACACACCCAACCAAAACTCTGTAAAAGAGATAACACCATATAAAGTTTTTAATTAAACACTTCTAAGGTATGTGTGCAGGTAGGAGGTGGGGTTGGGGGGGTCCTTGGCTTTTCTTGGACGCAGGCAAGGGGTCATTAAGGTAAAGAGTTAGGAACTACAGCTTTACAGGATATTTTCTGCTTTCCTTGTATTCCACTTGTTCAATCGTTCAAATCTCTAATACAATTGAGTCTAATGGGTCAGCCTGAACTGAAACAGCCCAGATTCACTCAGATATTGATGTCTCCTCCATGTGCACTGGCTGGGAAAATCAGTAGGGACCACCACATCATTAATGCTGATCCTGGTCGTTGGTATTATTGACCCAGGGACTGGGCTTCACTCAGAGGAAAACAACCACTCCTATGATAAGGAGAGAAAAGTTTTCTCCTGTGACTCCTTCATGTCTGTTGGCCTAATCCCGCTGGATTCAAACAGACAGCAGAAGGAGACTAACAGCAGCCTCGGGCTTGTCGCTTGGCCTCGGGTCATGAGACTGCAAAGAGAGATCAAGGAGCACAACGGGAAAGTGTTGGTCAGAGAAAGTGCCTAAAGAGGTCAGGACACATCCAAATAAAGATGCAATCATCACACGTAAGAGTGCACTTTTCTCTCCCTGGCTTTGAGGGTCACTGATATATAAAGTGGTTCAAGTTCTCCTGCTTAATAGAAACTCTCCAGGCAGAAGAGGAAAGACATGTTTACTGACAGAGGAGCAGGAGTGAATGAATGAGTGACAAGATATTGTTAGGAGACGGCAAAGAAGGGGAGCTTGTAACACTTCCTGCAGCTGGTTGCTGGGTAGATGCATCTAAAGGGATGTAAAAGAAGCTAAAACCGATGCAGTTCTGAGCACACGCGCTCTGTTTTAGAAAGGTGATTCATTTGAAGTTAACACAGTATACTGCAGAGCAACATGCCACAATCACCAAGAGTCCCACCGATACAATTACACAGTCAACAGCATGCAGGGTGGGCTAACTGGTAGGGTGGGGGGCACTTGAGATCTAGGTCACTGAGTCACTCAGACGCTCAAGATGGTGTCAGTCTTGATTCTTTCAGAGGTTGTGCGTAGGCTGATGCAAATTCAGCTAAAGACGTGACACGTGCCGCGGCTGCGTTTGGTTTAAAAGTGCGAGCTTTCTGCCTCAGTGGTGCAAGCGAAGCGTCTGCTCCCGGAGGAGTCTACGTAGACCCTGAGCATGTCTTCACGGGGAGGGGAAGGAGGAATAAATAGATTTAACATTAAGTGTAGGGAGCAGAGAGGGAGAAGAGGCATGTGAGGGGTGAAACAGAAGGAGTGATGCAGAATGAGTTGAGAAGAAGCTGAAACTTTTTTTATTTTTTTAATTCATGAACAGCAACTCCATCCAAGGACAGACACCTGTCTCACACACACTGACTCCAGCCTACTTCAGTGTTGTCTTCTTGACCTTTAGAGATTAGCCTTAGCCTTGAATCTGCTTCTGAAAAAGTGTTTGTGTGGGTTTAAATTTGGGTTTAGATTATTTTTATTTAAAGCTCCAATGAACAACAGTGTTTGTTCTAATAAAAGACATGAGTGTGTGTGTGACCTCATATTTTAGTTGTGAAAAAAAGAAAGTTTGCAATCAGCATTTTTTCAAGTGACTATCTCTGGTTGATGGGTCTCATCAGTTTTCTTTGCAACGGCAAAATACACCAGAAAATGGAAAGAAAGTGACTTTTTCCTGTTGAATTTATTTGATCTAAACTAAACGTCATGGTTACGTCCAATAAGGAAAAGATAAGAGATGTCGGTAACACTTTACAATAAGGGTCCCTTTATTAACGTTACTTAATGCATCATTAAGCATTAATAAACTATTAAATAAAGTATTAACAACTGCTTAACCACATTATGTAATGCATTACTAAGCAGATACCCCCCCGGCCTTTTGTCCTAACCTTAAGGACACTTAATAGTTAACAATAACGTTAAAGGAGCCCTTTGTTTAATAATGCTTAATAATGCACTAAGTAATGTTAATAAAGGGACCCTTACTGTAAAGTTCTACCTTAAAGTTTAAGCTCATTTTTTATTATGTATATATTGGTATTGTTTATGTTATCCAAAATTAAGAATTAGACTATATATATATTAGATATCGATAAAAAAGCAGATATCGAACATCCTTATCCCATCCTTGCTAAAAAGACCCAACTAAGTTTTTACAAAATAATAAAAAACATGAAATTTGACTAAAACCATAAACCATTAAACGAATATAATACAAACAATGATAAAAACAACTTTTTAGAGTGTGTCGTCTTCTGTGAATAACAACGACCGTCTGTCTGCTGACGGGGCTCTCACTCTTTTGACACACACATCACACGTCTCTGAATCTCACAAACCACTTTACGAAACATTAATAATGTAGTGAATAATCAATAAGTGTTGCTGCTTACAGGAAACTGAGTTTCTCAGGCGGGGGGTTTCAAGGTGAGTCCACTTAAAGCTGCATTCCTCACATTCAGAAACTACCTGCGTAGAAAATCTACAGCATGAATTACAACGTATGACAAAAATGTAAAAGATCGCCATGCAACGTGCAAAATACTGCACCGAACGATGTTCAGAACATATAGTTTGCTTAAATAAACATTTAGATGGAGTTGTTTCCATACATCAGAGTGTATTGAGTTTCTGTGCACACTCATTGCATCATTTATTCCAGATGTTTGTTCATTTTGTTCATAGAAACTAATGAATCCATCCATCCATTATCAATGCCCGCTTATTCTTGCAGGGTTGCGGCGGGCTGCAGTCTTTGGGCATACAGGCGGGGTACACCCTGGACAGGCTGCCAGTCCATCACAGAGCAAGAAACTAATGAATGATTTCTGTTCATTATGGCAGCAGAAAAGTTGGTTGTTCCTATAAACTCATTTCTATAATTCCTCTTTATATGGTCTGGTCGCCTCCTGAAGTTTGACCTTTTCTCCTTATTACAGCAGATTTGAGTTAAACATACGTAGATCCATTTAAGGTGGCTTTTTAAAGATAGTCAGCACAAAAATATATCACCACTAGAAATAGTTTATTCTAACGATGCTTTTTGACATTTATACGTTTTTTGATGTTTCTTACAGTAAAAGATCCATTTATAAAATTTACTACTTTTTATTGGTTTTTATATTGGAAAATTTGTTCTTTTTGATGGTGTTTACATCAAGGTGAGGTTTTACTGACCCCTTCAAGGTCTGACATAGTTAGTGTGCTGTTCATTAGCCTCATAAGAACCAGAGTTCATGCCCTCTTTTCACCGGTGATACAATCAGATGCTTTTGAAGTACTTCTGAAACAAAGTAAATTATTATAAAATGAATGCATGTGTCCAAAAATAAGCAGATAAAAATGCAAATGCATCAGTTGAAGAAAAAAAAAGCCCTGTGTGAAGGGAAAAGTGGTTGGAGTGATGCTGTTTTCCAAATCTCCGGGGTCAGAAAGTCTATTAACCAAGTTTAACTGACACAGCAGCGAGAAACGGATGTCATCAACTTGCTATAATTGCATCTCAAGCTTGTTAGTGTGTGTTTCTGTGTGTGTTTTACTTTTAGTGGTCTTTAAACCAAAAGCTCAGCGTACTTGTGCCGCTTTGTGGGGACCGAAATGCTGGACCACACAAGCGTATTTGGTTTATTGATGGTTTCTCCACTTGGTTTCAGATTTAAACTCTGATTAAGATTAGAGCTGGAATTCTGTTGTGATGGAAAAGTTTGTGTGTGTGTGTGTGTGTGTGTGTGTGTGTGGTAGATGAATGAAACTGAAGTCAGTTTTTCTTTCTCTTCTGCTGACTCTTAAATTACATTAACCAAAAAGCACTCTAGTTAATATTTTTGATGATGTGAAACTCGTGAAATGCAGAGTTTTAATTTCTGGATTCATGTTTGATTTGAAAACTTAAAGGACCCCTCTTCCTTTAACAAACAGAACAATGAACCAGAGGATTTAAGCCGCTTTCCTCGGCTCAAGAGTAGGGTTGGGAATCGAAAACCGGTTCTTGTTGAGAACCGGTTCCCATTGTTTCAATTCCTAGGAATCGTTCGCCATTTTTGCAAACGATTCTCTTATCAATTCCAGGCGGCGCAAATGACGTCACCACGCACGTTGCGCAGCTTACGCAGGCAGGAGCCGAGTTTGAATTACGGGGAGCTGGAAGCCGTCAACCTACACACCCAGGGGAAGCCCGAAAAAAGATCCTGTTTCTACCTATATTACATTATTTATATGGACTCTCAGTGCACCGGGGATTTTTTTGAGCGGAGAGGACAGATAATGCTGATTATTGATGCGCGCCGGGCAGCTGCGCACGGCCACAGTAACACTCTCAAAGTGGCGCCACCAAAAATATAATTAACACGCGATCGTTCATGTCCGTTCATATAATCTGGTACTTCTGTCTTTTAATCGTATCATTTATTCGTGTCTGACGCGCTCCGCAGCGGAGCGTGTCACCTGTGCTCAGGTGATGTCACCTCACCTGCGCGACCGCCAGCGCACACTCCGCTGTTTTTCAGCCAGTAGATTAATTTGACCTGTTTAGTTCAAAAGTAACTCGAGGTGAATCAGGAGGAAGGCAGGAAACAGTTTTTTCTTGTGGATTGAGGAGAAGCAGGAAGATCAGAGCCAGACAGGACAGGAAAATATTCAAATAAAAACAAGAAAACTAAACAAAGTTCTTGAAAATGAAAATGTTGATAGATTTATTCCACTGCATCTTTTGACCTTCATAAAGCAATAATTCATAAGCGTGTAATATTTATATATTTGATACAACTCAGATCACCTTCAAAATTCAGTCCCACATCCAGGGCTGTATCAAGGCGTTTTGGGGGCCAAGGCAAACAGACAACAGTATAGTGTTTGCAAAAACACCTCGGTTTACATATGAATTGTTCTAATCTAGAGCCATTTTGTTGGCAGAATCTGATATTTTAGTTCTAAGCCAGGTTCTGACAGAACACCGGGGGAAAAAAAATGGGTCCCAACGTGGTTTGTGTGGCGTCATTGGTAGCCACAGATCCCCTGTCCTCATTTTTGGAAATGGAAATATGGTCACCCTACCTTATATACACATCTCCACACTAGCAGACTCCAGCGATTAAAGTCCGACCTGTGGTGAGATTTTTCCCATCATGCAAAAACTACAGCAAGAAGATGACTCTGCCTTCACAAGGAGCATAAAGAGAACATTTGGAATGATTTTTCCAAACGATACCAGGTACAATTGATTATCATAAATACACTGACAGTAATAATGCAGGAAACTGGGCGCGATACATTTTCTGCCACCTATTGAACTATTTGGGAATTGATAAGGGAATTGATAAGGAATTGGATCGATAGACAGAATCGACAATGCCATTGATATTGATAAAAACTTATCAATTCCCACCCCTACTCAAGAGATATGTCACGCATGCATGGTTGCAATAGGTGTAAATTGATACACACTCATTCACCCATCAGCCTATTAATAGAGCTTCTGTTGGTGCTGCAGCTAATGATAATAAAGTGCATGTGTGTGTGTGTGTGTGTGTGTTGCAGGTGGGGAAGGAAACGGTTCAAACCACAGAAGACCAGCTGATGAAGAGAGACATGCCTCCTGCTTTTATTAAGTATGTCTGTTAATCATGATTAAAGATAATCTGTCTGCTGCCGTTCCTCTCGTTTACAGTTACAACTATTTCAAATGTACTTTTCCTTTCAGCAAGCAGAGAATTATAAACCAAAAGAGGCGCTTTAATATGAGGAAACGTGGCTTCATTCCCAGCTACGACAAAGAGCCACTTTTGAGTCGACTCCGGGTGCACATCCGGCTCCAGCATCCAAACAGACACTGTTGCTTGTTTTCCAGCTTGCTTCCGGAGAGCTGACATGGACTCAGCTTGAGAGCTGCTACTCAGCAGTTCCAGGCTGTTTGATTGGGTTTAACGCCAAGATTTTACCGGAACATTATCTGTTTCTGCTGTCATCCCCGTTTATTTGTTCGTTTGTTCATCAGAGTCCAAACTATTTCATAAAAGTGATCCAGATCTGAGTTTAGTCTATACACCTCGCTGCTGCTCCGCTCCGCTCCGCTCCGCTCACACACCGACTACTACACCATAAATCTCCCTGGCTTGGCTTAGGCGGGGGCATGTGGGAATGTGAAGCACCTAAATATAGACAAACCATCAGCCATTGATACCCTGACCAGTGGGGTCAGAAAGAAGAGGGATTCAACTTTATTTAAATCCTCTTAATCAAATTAGAAAACAAGCAAAAAATATTGTTGTTTTTAAACATAATGTCTTTTTATTCCAAATTTCATGGACCTAATAAACACATTTTAGCCTCAACGTTTAGTTGTATGTTTGTTTTTCTTTGAAAAGTGATTTGCAGATCGATTAATTGCAGCTACGAGTCTGAATGCATGTTGTGTGAGATTTCCTGAACCAGCCGTGTGTTTTCAGGGTGGAGAACTCGTCCTCCAAGCTTGTCCAGGCAGCTCAGATGCTCAAAGCAGATCCATACTCCGTTCCTGCGAGGGATTACCTGATCGATGGATCCAGGGGGATATTGTCTGGAACATCCGACCTGCTCCTTACCTTTGATGAAGCAGAGGTGTGTGTGTGTGTTTCGTGTCTTATCCCACAAGTGTGTCTTGAAATTCTCGCTCAAGGGTTGCTTCGGTATCTTTCAGGGAAATCAAACTTTATATAGCAGGAAGGAAGAACTCCTGGAGCTGTAATGGAGGCTCAAATGCAGCTAGATTTAATCACTGAGATTAAATGACCCTTCTACATCATAACCCAGGATGTGTGTGTGTGTGTGTGTGTGTGTGTGTGTGTGTGTGTGTGTGTGTGTGTGTGTGTGTGTGTGTGTGTGTGTGTGTGTGTGTGTGTGTGTGCGTGTGTGTGTGTGCGTGCGTGTGTGTGCGCGTGTGTGTGTGTGTGTGCGTGTGTGTGTGTGTGATTGTAAGGTTCAATGGCAGCTCCATAAGTGGAATCACATTGGGCACGTGCTTAAGCTCATTGCCGTTCTCATTTTCAAAAAAGCGACTTTTCTCTGTCACAAGATGAAAATCACAAGACAATATACACACACACACACACACACACACACACACACACACACACACACACACACAAACCGAGTAACTCCTTTGTATAAAAGCATGAAAACAGTACATCCACAATGTGAAATCTTCCCTTTTATTTAAAGTGAAGCACCGTTTTTGTCTCGTGTCTCTTTGTGTTGTTTTCTAGGTGCGTAAGATCATCCGAGTGTGTAAAGGCATCTTAGAGTATCTGACAGTAGCTGAAGTGGTGGAGACCATGGAGGACCTCATCACGTACACCAAGAACCTCGGACCAGGTCAGCAGACGTGTTTTCTTCGAGACCGAACAGAACAAAAACCTCCTTGTTTCTGTTACTGTTGGGGTTAAATTTAAGTCTGTTTGACCAAAAATGAGAATCACAAGATCCAAATTTTAAAATAACCCCGCTAACTGTTCTTTCCTATGAAATCACAACATTCAGGTTTGGTCAGACCTTGACAAAAAACCCTGGTAACACTTTACAAAACGGGTCCCTTTATTAACGTTACTTAGTGCATTATTAAGCATTAATAAACAAAGGATCCATTTAACATTCCCGATATTGTTAACTATTAAATGTCCTTAAGCTTAGGACAAAGGGCCAGGGGTGATGTCTGATAGTTTTTAAAGCATCCCTGATTAACATTTAGTTATTTAGGTTAAGGCTCCATCTGTTATAAAGAAAAACATATTAACCACTGACTGCGTCTTTGACTCTGAGATGCTGTGAGTGAGTCTTTTAGCTGGCAGGAGGACCGTAAACAGTCTATTTATCATCAGAGGCATCGGGTTAATTACATTTTCAGAGCTCTGTGACTTAATAAGCCGCTCTGACGCAAAGGTTTCCTGCAGTCATTGTAGAGCTCAGTTGTTCACGAAGCAACAATGCTCAAATATGCTGGTAAATCCATGTAGTTACAGCTGGATCAGAACCAAAGTCGCTCAAATTTCCTGCACTTTGTCTTGTTTGTTTCTGTTTTCTCCAGGGATGACCAAAATGTCAAAGATGATTGAGGAGAGGCAGCAGGAGCTGACGCACCAGGAGCACAGACAGATGCTCATCAACTCCATGAACACGGTCAAAGAGCTGCTGCCCGTCCTCATCTCAGGTACAGAAGTGTGACTTTGTGTAGGCAAAGACGAGTGCAGGTCACTGAGCATCCAGCGGTTGCTATGGTGACACTGATAATTATTAGCTGCTGGGAATGTGAGACTGACAATACAGTGCCCACTTGCAGCTCTGCTAACACTATTTGAGCTTTAGCTTTGAGAAGCTGTGCATTTAAACATACAGACCTGTAAAAGTTTTTAGTTTCCCCATTCTCTAATATTTTTCTTCCAAGGAGTCACATTTTCATAAAATCTTTTAAAATATATTTGATAAACAGGATTTCTTTGAGCTTTAGCTGCAATTCAACACAGGAATAAAGACTTTTGCACAACCAGGGAAGGTTCTAGAATAATATAAGAGGGGGGCCAGGCTGGGCCCCCGACTAACATTAGAGTGGGGGTCCAGGCTGGGGCCAGCTGCTTTGTTAGAGAGGCACATTTGTAAATAAAACAAATTAAGAACACTGCCTTTAAGTATTTTAAATTTTAGTTTGTAATTAGAACAATATAACAGCAATTTAGTTACAGTAAAGGCTACTTCACACTGAAAGCATCAGCGGCACGGAACGGCAGCGGAACGTCGCCGCTTCAAATAGAATCCATCATAGTCTATGGGGGTGTCACAAACCAGCTGCGACGCAGCAATTTCCAGACGCGTCCCAGAAGCGGCGCGCCGCTAAAGATAGGATCGAGTTCTATTTTTGCCACGTGCCGCTTCTGGGAAGCATCCATTTCCGCAGTTAACATAGGGCTAGACAGGAAATCACACTCGGTTTCAGTGTAAAATGCCCGGTAATTTTCAAAATAAAAGTCTGTTACAGCAATGCGATTTCATATCTATGTAAATTACATCTATATGTGTGACCTCACAGCTTATTTACTTACTGCATCGTTCGAAAAGTGCAGCGGTGTGTTTTTCATGGCTTTAATCCTGGCAGTGGTGAGTAAAAACATTATATATGACATCAAACAGCGATATCAAACGTCATTTCCTTCTTTTTGGTTTAATGGCGGACGGCATAAACAAACCGTGACCTTTGAAGTCTCGAGGGATCTTGTGATCTCGCGAGTCGAGCGAGGAGCACGGCGGTGAATTCGCTTCGCTGCTGACTCTCCCGGTGTGCACTGGAGTGCCGCAATTGTCGCGAGTAAACCGTTCCGCTGCCGTTCCGCGCCGCTGATGCTTCCAGTGTGCAGCAGGCGTAACTTTAGATACTACTGTATAGTTTTTCATTAAGTTTCAAAATATAACTATTTTTGCAAAAAATACTTTAATATCTTAGTTATTTGTCTCAGTAAAACCATGAAAGATTTTGTTTCAGCATCTTTTTTTTAACTTCAGATAAATTCATTTACATGCTTTGGCTCCACATTTTTGCATTTAGGTGAATTATCTAAATTATTGTTTTGCCCACCCTGGACCCCCATCCCTAGGACCACCCCTGTGCACAACACTGTTCAGATTGTAATTGATCCAAACAAATTAACAAATTAATTTCTGAAATCTGCTGAATTAAATCTTATTTATTCCTTACCGATGTTGCAGAATTCCCTCCACTCAAACATGTCCTAATGTACACCAGGAATGCATCTTTATGTTTAGAGTGTTTAATGAATAGTTCCATCGTCTGTGAGACTGTAATTGTAATCAGACACATTTCTGCCCACAGCTATAAAGATTTTTGTTGCAACAAAGAGCAGCCGAGGAGCCGGCGTCGAGGAGGCAGAGAGGAACCGAAAGTTTACCTTTGAAAAGATGAGCGCTGAAATACACGAGATCATTAGAGTCTTACAGCTCACCACGTGGGACGAAGACGCTTGGGCCAATAAGGTAAATCATCTGCTGTGCATAAAGATCCAGATTGTGTTTAGTGAAAACTAAAAAATCACTTGTTTCCTTTATTTTCACTCTAACACACAAACGGTAGACACAAACTCTCCCACCGAGCTCTGAAAAGTTCACTCTTTGCTTTCTCTCTCTTTTGCGTTTGGTCGGTATTATAACTCCTGGTTTTTCTTTTTCCTTCTTTTTCTTTACCTTCCTCTTCCATTCTTTTCCTCCCTGTAGAAGGTAAGCCTGTTTCTCTCCCCTCTAGTCGCCAGCATGCCAGCTTGTGTGCGTGGTTGATTAGGAAAACGTCCTCATACTTACATCCTGTGTATCCGTCTCTCAGGTCTCCAGCTGTAAGTGTGTGGTGTGTCGTAGTCTGTTAGCTGATGCGATGATGTGCCATGCACATCCTTCATCACTACTGTGTTTAGTTTTCTGTGCATCTGTTCGTCTCTAGATGCCCGTTTGAGTGAAATGGCCTGAAAGAGATGGCGAGTTGATTCGGGAGCTTCTTGTGATGCTCACTGTGCATCGGAGCCAGCAGTGGAATCAAAAACATCCTGTTTTTGAGCTGAAAATCTGTTTTTGGGAGCCCACATGACGTCAGATTAGAGCACAGGCAGATAGATGATTTATAAGACTTGTCTAACCTGTAACCCTGCATGTTTCTCTGCACACAGCTTCCTTAGATAATGACCTGTGTGTGTGTGTGTGCGTGTGCGTGTGTGTGTGTGTTTACTGTAGAAATGCTGCATAGTCAGTATGTGTGAGCTGTGATAAGCACTTACTGTCAGTGTGAGAGGGAACCCGCTGGAACACAATGAATTATAGAAATAAGCTGGTCGGTGTCCAGACACATCCATAATAGATGGGCTGTACTGAACGATTCCACTTAAGCGGCTCACTTTCCTCTCAGTTGGAGAATTTGGGGGATTTCTTTTTTTGAGCTATGATTTAACATGGTTTTCATAAGGAGGGAGAACTCTAATAAATGTTTTATTGCCTCGTTTTTATTCTCAGTTCCTCATTTTAGCTTAATTTTATTCAGCAATTTTTTTCTGTTCTTGCTTTTCCTCTTCAGCATTGTATTAACACACTTGTTGAATGATCAAGGGCCACTACTTCAGATACCATGGTGTTGCTCACTTTATCAATGCATTTCTTGCTTTCCCTCTTGAACTCTGCTGAGGTTTAGCGATAGTTTACACCTGGGTGGTGTTGGGGTGCTGTCAGTCACTACAACAGCGCCATCTCTCGGTGCATTTTTCAACCAGAAAGTGCACTGCGCCCTACGCCCTTCTATGAAGTGCACTTGGAGGAAGTGTGCAGTAAGGCTTTGAGTGCGTTGTACATAAGTGTGCAAATAATTGCCGAATTGGGACAGCGAGCATTGCGCCATCAACGGCTACGCATGCTGGGATGCTAGTCGCTGTTTGTGCTACTTTTTTCAAATCTTTATTAACAACTTTCAAACAAACAAATAATTATTTGACTAAACATAAATTCATTGCTGTCCACATTAAATCTTGAATTTGAAAATACATATTTTCAGAAAAGGCACTTGAGCCATTGCTCCGCCTTCATCTCAAAATTCCCACGCAGCAATGGATTGTGGGTAAAGTGCGGATCAAGTGTGCAAAAGGGGTGTGGTCAACTTCTGCATTTTAGAAGCGGGACACCCTATGCACTCGCACCCCTTTCCAGGAACGCACAATTGAAGGGTGCAAGGGTGGAAGTGCGAGTTTTGGGATTGGGCCTAAGACTCTGGTAGGGGGGTCATTTGCTCTTTAAAGTGGGCACCACCTAGAGGTGGAAGAAATGTATTGCACCTTTAAGTCCCTCTCCCTGCTTCTGTGATACGGCTGTAAGCAATGCCTCTTTTGTGAACGAGCACCTCTAGCTGGCCGACAGCTAAAAGACGCAGTTTTACAATTATTATTCTAACGTTTGTATTTACTCATATACGTATTTTTAAAGACTTTATTGTTTCATCAACTCTGCATCCAAGTTGAATCCGCAGATTCTTTTGTCTGTCTTTGAGTAGAAGCAGGCCGTCGTGGTATCGATGTTTTTTGAGGCAGTGAAGGCCTTTGTTGCTGCTGAATGATTCACAGCTTTGTAAACAGTTTCAAAACACCACTCAGTCTAGGTACTTCCGCTAAAGCACACGGGCACGCGCTGTGATTGACATCTGAACGAAAGCGGATGTTGAGCGCTACTGGCTAATGCTGAGTGGTGGTCAACTAAACGTGCATGGGGCTCTATGGGACATATTGCCTCCATTATATCACAGTACAGGGTAACACTATCATTTTTACAGATTTCCCCCAAAAAAATCATACATAATTCCTGAAAACTACTGAATGCAGTTTTAACTGAATTTTTGCAATAATATTCATTTAAAACATAATCAGCAGTGATGTAGCAGAAGTTTTGAATGAGCACAGGATCTTCTGAAAAAAGTTACAAACAAATAAACTCTTAAACAAACTGTTATCAAGAAGAAAAAAGTAAAAATATTTTTATATATTAATCCTTTGAAGCCTGAGTATATCTAAGCTTGATGAAGGGAAAGTAATTACTTGTACGTTTCCTTATGAAAAAATTTCATAATCTAACAGAAAATGAAATGCTCTGCTGCTAAAAGAAGCTAAACGTTTTAAATTTTCTCTCCATTTCAGGACATGGAGGCTTTGAAGAGATCTTTGGCTTTGATTGAGTCGAAGATGGCGCAGGCTAAAAGCTGGCTCAAAGACCCTCATGGACAGCCAGGTAGCTTTCTGACCCCCAGACAGCTCTTTATGTTATTCCATGTCTATATCCTGCTTGTGGCGTGTTGTCCTCTAGGAGACCCTGGTGAGGTGGCGCTGCGTGTGATCCTGGATGAAGCTGGTAAGGTGGGAGAGCTGTGTGCTGGCAAAGAGAGGAAAGACATACTGGCAACCAATAAGGCTTTGGGACAAATGTCTGACCAGATTGCAGATTTACGAGTCAGGTAGTGTGTTTGTACCTTCGCCTTTGCCATGTTGAATTTTCTTCAGCTGATTGTGTTTACTGTTTCTGACAGAGGCCAGGGCCCAACCCCGGGATGTGTGCAGCGAGCGGGCCAGTGCTCGCAGGGCTTAGATTTGCTTTTTGGCAAAGTGGACAGCGCCGCACGCAGACTGGAAGCTCTAATCAATGCCAAGCAGGCCATTGCTAGAAGACTGGATGCTGCACAGGTCTGAGAAAAAAACACACATAATCCAACAATCACACCATCTAGGTCTGTTATACAATTGTCTTCCATCCATCCATCTATTTTAGTCCATTTATCCGGGGTCGGGTCGCAGGGGCAGCAGCCTAAGCAGGGAGGCCCAGACTTCCCTCTCCTCAGCCACTTGGGCCAGCCCCTCTGGAGGAATCCCAAGGCGTTCCCTGGCCAGCCAAGAGAAATAGTCCCTCCAGCGTGTCCTGGGTCTTCCTTTAGGTCTCCTCCTGGTTGGACGTGCCCAGAAAACCTCACCAGGGAGGCATCCAGGAGGCATCCTAATCAGATGCCTGAGCCACCTCAACTGGCTCCTCTCGGTGTGGAGGAGCAGCGGATCTACTCCGAGCCCCTCCCAGATGACCAAGCTTCTCATTCTATCTCTAAGGGAGAACAGACACCCTGCGGAGAAAACTCATTTCGGTTGCTTGTACCTGCAATTTACTAGATACTCCTCCACTTGAGGCAGGACCTCGTCCCTGACCTGGAGAAGGCATTCTACCCTTTTTAGACTCAAGACCATTGTCTCGGATTTAGAGGAGCTGATTCTCATCCCAGCTGCTTCACACTCGGCTGCGAACTGCTCCAGCAAAAGCTTTAGATCATGCTTATTATTACTCTATCTCTTGAAACTCAGAGGTACATTTCCTATTTAATAATCTTTAGGCCTGGCTGGCTGATCCCAACGGTGGTCCTGAGGGAGAGGAGAACATCAGAGCACTTCTAGCAGAGGCTAAACGCATCGCCGATCTTTGTGAAGACCCCAAAGAGAGGGATGACATCCTCCGCTCCATAAATGAGATTGCAGGACTCACCGCCCGGCTCGTGGAGCTACGCAAACAGTAAGCTTCTTCTTTGATGCTCACATCAACAGCTAAACTCTGAATATGTCATTCCTGGGCTCAGGCTTCATCCACAAGCCACCAATACGTGGCTTTGTATGCCTATAAGGGTTCTAGATGTTCCACTATGGTGTGGTGAGGTTGGGGTTTGAGATTGAGATTGGGAAAAAAAAAAAAAAAAAGGCTAAAACTGGGAATAATTTAGAGGGAAATACCACTTAATGAACCACCTTGCAAGATGTGAATTTGAGGGGAAACGTCTGTGTCTGCACGAGGGAAGGAATTATCAAACATTCTCTAATCTGGAACAGAAAGTACAATATGTGACGCAGAGATATTTTACTTTGTGTGACTCTATAAGAACTGACTGTACAAGGACACAAAACACATTTATAGAGCTATTTGAAAATTTTCTAACATAAAGTCATAATTCAGGAATGATTATAACATTTGTAAACAGGAGCTTTGTTCTCAGCCTTCAAGGGTGGTATTTCCCTTTTAAGGTGTCGTCTAAGACGGCTGCAGCGAGACGTTAACCAGGTTTGAAAGCCATTATGGAGGCTACTTTCTCTACTATTGCTTTTTGTCTTTTCACCTCCTTTTGTTTCTGTCTCAGGGGTAAAGGTGACAGCCCAGAGGCCCGCGCACTTGCAAAGCAGATCGGAGCGGCGCTACTGACCCTACAGTCCAAAACCAACCGGGCCGTGGCCAACATGAGGCCAGCAAAGCCTGCTGTCACTTTGGAGGGCAAGATGGAGCAGGCCCTCCGCTGGGTGAACAACCCCGGGGTGGATGATAGAGGTGTAGGTAGGTGGAGAACCATCCTTTTAGGTGACCCTGAGAATGATAGATGCCTTGTGCATGAATAACTCAGTAAAAGCTTTGGTTTCATGCAATGTTGTTGTTGTTGTTGTTGTTGTTGTTTCCTCTCTTCTCTCATGCTTCCACATGGGAGCAGAGTGTGAGAGGCTACAATGGATCACAGGTACCTGCTTATGAGCCACCTTAAAAGACAAAACCTAAACAAAATGTCTTTCCTGGAAACTTTATAAGACCAGAAGCAGCAATCCTCCAATTCTGAAAAAGAAATCTTCTGTCAGCGGACGTTTCAGTTATTAGATATCGTCTGAAATCTAATTCTTGCAGGCCAGGCAGCCATCAGAGGGATGGTTGGTGAGGGGAAGAGGCTGGCAGGAGGCTTGTTAGGCCCGTACCGACAGGATATGATTGGCCGCTGTGACCGGACAGAGGCACTGATGACGTCTTTGGCGGACATGGCCAACAGGGGAGAGGCTGAGGCTCCTCACGCACGAGCCACAGCTGCACAACTGCAGGACACCCTCAAGGTATCTCAGCACGTCAGACATAAACAGTTTTTATAAACAATGGCAATCTTGTTTTTATCTCTTTACACAAAATATTTATTAAAATCATAAAGTCATCTGACTATGAAAGGTAAACCTTCAGTTTGATGAAATATCAATGATTTTTATAAAAGGCATGGCTGCATAGCTCCACCTAGTGGACAGATTCAACCGTCTCTGCTTGTCCCAGGACCTGAGGCAGCACATGCAGGAAGTG
Organism: Aphyosemion australe; assembly: GCA_006937985.1. NCBI lineage: Eukaryota > Metazoa > Chordata > Actinopteri > Cyprinodontiformes > Nothobranchiidae > Aphyosemion > Aphyosemion australe. The sequence continues at coordinate 1,425,314 of SSNS01000112.1, forward strand.
ATGACCCAGGAGGTGTCAGATGTTTTCAGCGACACCACCACACCGATCAAGCTGCTGGCAGTTGCTGCAACAGCTCCTCCTGATGCTCCCAACAGAGAGGAGGTCTGCAATAATAAAAAAAATCCCAATTGCTCCTGAAATCTAAAGCATTTATTAACACAAATGTTTGACTAAGGTCTTCGAGGAGCGAGCAGGCAACTTTGAGACCCACGCAGGTCGGCTGGGAGCGACCGCCGAGAAGGCCGCTGCCGTGGGAACGGCCAACAAAAGCACAGTAGAGGGCATCCATGCTGCTGTGAAACACGCCAGGGAGCTAACACCACAGGTGCTCCTGTTTCCTTTGGTCTACCTGATTTGCATAATGACATGAAGCATGTGGATGTCACAAACTGATCCTGAGTGTGTTGTGTCGTGTGAACATCCAGGTGACCTCCGCAGCTCGGATCCTGCTGAAGAATCCCGGGAACAAAGCAGCATACGAGCACTTTGACACCATGAAGAACCAGTGGATTGACAACGTGGAGAGACTGACTGGTGATGCTTTTTTTAAAGTTATAATCATCCAACAAACTCTAAAGTCACTGAGGCGCTCAGAGGGTTTGACGTGTGTTTCATGTGTGCACCTTCAGGTCTGGTAGATGAAGCCATCGACACCAAATCTCTTTTAGACGCTTCCGAAGAGGCCATAAAGAAGGACATTGATAAGTGTCGAGTTGCCATGGCGAATGTTCAGCCCCAAATGCTGGTTGCAGGGGCAACAAGCATAGCAAGGCGAGCTAACCGGGTCCTGTTGGTGGCTAAGAAGGAAGTTGAGAACTCTGAAGACCCCCGGTTCAGAGACACAGTGAAACACGCCTCAGACATCCTCTCTCACACCATCTCACCCATGGTGATGGATGCCAAGGCAGTGGCTGGGAACATCCAGGATAAAGGTATACAGGTTACTGTATGGCCAATAATGACTGACTTTTATGTTGTGCCTTATCTTGCGTTATTATCAACTGTTTTGTTCACAGCGCTACAGAAAGCATATCTTGACTCGTGTTTGAGGATCTTGGCTGCCGTGGGAAAAGTTAGAGAAGCCTTTCAACCTCAGGAACCAGACTTTCCTCCTCCTCCTCCTGACTTGGACCAACTCCACGTGAGCACACCTGTGTATTAATACAACTCACACCCACCCATTTCAGATATAGCTGGTTGGATCAGCATTAGGAGCTCAAACATTTCTAGCATTTTCAATTAAAATTAGGGACGGGACTCGATTAAAAAAATGAATCTAATTAATCAGAGGCTTTGTAATTAATTAATCATGATTAATCGCATTTTAATCGTTCATGAAAATTTGCCTCTAAAGGAATTTTCTTTTTCTTTTAATCATTTTGTGAGACATGGAATCAAACAATAGACATGGACATTAATATTGTAAATTCAAGCTCTTTTAATTTCTGAAAATCAAAAATGCTTTATTGTATTTCGATTCAAAACAATAAAAAAAATCCCTGGTAAAAACAGGACAGATCTAAAAATTCAGTGCTTATTTGAGTACATTTTGATAACAATATTGTCTTTAAATAATAATAATAATGGGATTGTCTCACACGGGACATTTTTAAATCACTCTTCAATTTTAGTAGCCGTTAGTCGAGCATAGCTCTGGTTTGTGCGTCAAGGTAATCGGTGTACCAGGAAATCACTGACAAACGTTCCACTTTGCTTGAAATGCAAGCTGTGATTAAATGCACTATTTTTTGTTTAATGCATTATTTTTTCTAACTAATTAATCATAATTAATGCGTTAAATTCCCACCCCTTATTAAAATGCAAATATCTGTTGACATTAAACTGAAGATGGATTAATTAAGCTGTTGGATCTGGAATGAATCAAGTAAAACAATGAGTTTATGTACTTAAGATCGAACGTTTTGTGTGTTTTAATCTTTCAGGTCAGCGATGAACAGGCACCACCAAAACCTCCCTTACCAGAGGGCGAGGTGCCTCCCCCGCGGCCCCCGCCACCAGAGGAAAAGGATGAGGAGTTCCCGGAGCAGAAAGCCGGCGAGGTGCTAAGCGAGCCCATGATGGTAGCAGCCAGGCAGCTGCATGACGAAGCACGCAAGTGGTCGAGCAAGGTCAGTTCAAACAAACGCTCACAGATACAACCTCTTTTTAAACAAACATCTGTAATATTATAAGATTAATAAAATATATATACTGTATTTGTAATCACAGGACATTACTTTTTCTCTCCGTTGGCTTTAAGATTTGTGCAGAATTTACATCCTGTTGTGTGGGCATCAGTGACTTGATTCCACAGAGGAAAACTGGAAACTGTCATCTGTTCAAGTCCAAGGGCTCACACACACACACACACACACACACACACACACACACACACACACACACACACATCGATGCACGAAAATACAGCTTTCAACACAACATTTATGTTCACAGCAGGTTGAATTTTCACAGGATCTCACATTCAGGAGTTCCTATGAGCAGAACCAGCTCATTACTGGTGATTATCCGGGACTAAAACCCTTTAATCATAATTTTTAGTTTTTATTCTTAGTTATTTTTAATTTTTTTTTTATTGTTTTTGAAAACAAGCACAGGAATATTATTATCTCTCTAAAGCCTCGGTTCCATTGATGTGGTCTGGGATTGGAATGGGAGCGGGTCGGGATGCTATTTTTCCTGTTTCTGTTGTAAAAGCGGGCCATACAACCGACCCGTGCAACGCCGTTCATGGACCCCCTTCAGTTGTAGGCCCATAGCACATAGGTGTCTCGGCTGGCGTAACACTACACAGCCCATTCACTGGGGAACAGGAAAACGTCACTGCTTGCAACAAGCCAAAAAAGCACCAGAGTGCTGTTGTTTGTATCAGTATTTGTACATGGATGTGAGAAGATGCCAGTAGTAGCGAGGTTTGGTCGGCTTCAGAACTACAAACATTCCTCACCGCACTGGTTTGATGCAACAGTACGCATTTAGATTAAACTCCGCCTCCCAGGTGAGAGTCCAACTGGTGACTGAAACACTCACCTGAAATCGCCCACCCATACCGGCTCACGATAATTTGCTTCGACCCGTCCCAAACCACTCAATAGAACCGAAGAATAACAGTCCAAACTCCAGCAGAGAAGTACCAGCTCGTGGCTCTGACTACAGTTAGGCCTGATTTAGTTCGTTCATCACAATCTGTTAATCCAGCCGTCGCCTCAGGCGCATCATGCAACTGCCTTCCCAAACCTACTCCTTTATTTTTTTTCCTCATCATATCCGTTTGTGGACTGGCGTGCAGTTTCACCTCCCTATCCTCTATCCTTATTTTTCCACGCTTATATTTGCTTCTCCTATCCTATGTTCTACCATTCAGTGCCTCTCATACTGTACTAAATGCCTCCTTTTCCCATGCTTCCCGTTTACCTGCCATCCCTGGCTTTCTCCCTACCCCTCTTCCTCCTTTTCTTCCCCCTTCTTCCTCCTTTACCCTCCACCCCTTCTTTGTCCTCTTTCTCCGATCAATACCTGCTCCTCCAACCACCACCAACAACCCCCTGTCCCCATCTTACCCCTGCCCGGCCCAGCCTGAGGATGAGGAGGCAGTAGAGGAGAGGGAGGTAGATGATGAAGATGAGTTTACTGATGGTGAGGATGACTATGAGCCAGAATTGCTGATGATGCCATCCAACCAGCCTGTCAATCAGCCCATTCTGGCAGCTGCCCAGTCTCTCCACCAGGAGGCCCGCAAGTGGTCCAGCAAGGTCTGCACACATACATGCACATGAGCGACACACACGGGGCTCGCGGTGTTATTTTTATAGAGCTGGGAGAAAAAAGAAATGCTGTTTGACCCTACATAAACACACACAGCACTTCCTCGCATGCAAACTCGTGAATGCATCATGGCTGTGCAGAACACTCTGAAGTTCTGTCAGAAGTGAAAAACGAGCTCTGCATCCACTGCTACTATGGAAACCTCCACCCAGCTGCAGCGGCTCTTTCACTGTTGCTGCAGAGATGGTTGACACATGAATAGTGGCATCACTGGGACTGGCTTCACAAGTCTCTCATTTATGATGATGACTAAAAAACGTTTCCAAGGCAGATTTATATGACCACCCTATAAAACCGAGGATGACATTTTCCTAAAGACTCCTGGGTGATGTTGCTTCTAACCATCACCTGCTTCAGCTCAAGGGTGCATCAACTAACCTCACACTAACTGATGCTGACTGTTGAATTATATCTTCATAAGCAGAAGAACCTTTGAGAGCTTGTGATACGGCATGCAGCAGGCTGCTAAACACGCTTTTTGCCAGTTTTTTAAATACAACTCATCATCTGAAAGCACCAGCTTCCTATAAATGTTTACAAATTTAATATCAAAAATGCACAGAAACATGGTTTGTGAACATTTTCATTTTGATCGCAGCTCTCACTGCCTCACCTTCCTGTTCTCTCTGCTTAGGGCAACGACATCATAGCAGCGGCCAAGCGAATGGCTCTGCTGATGGCAGAAATGTCTCGACTGGTGCGCGGCGGGAGCGGGAACAAACGAGCTCTGATTCAGTGTGCAAAGGACATCGCCAAGGCCTCAGATGAGGTGACGAGATTGGCTAAAGAAGTGGCCAAGCAGTGCACTGACAGACGAATCAGAACGAACCTGCTGCAGGTAAATTCTTATGCTTTTAGCTTTTGTGGGGGCTTTTATAATTTTGATTTTAAAAAGACGTCACAGAGGAGCAAAATATCACATTTCACAGCTTGAAACTTCCTGCTGACTTCCTGTTAAAAAGGAGGAAAGTTGTTAGATTTACAAAGGTGAGGTTCACTGAGAAACCGTGTAATACTTGTTCTTTTTGAAATCACATGCATACTGAATGTGAAAATGGTAATTCAACCCAATTTCCTGTTAAAAACTCTTTAATGTTGCTATAATAAGACTCCAGATCCTGTTGTGTTCTGCCCCCAACTCGTCTGACTGACTTCTACTTCCTGAAACAGGAGCACCAGAGCTTTGTTCTGCAAAGATCGACTCACAAGGCACACTAGAGACCACCAGTGGCGGCCGGTGACTTTTATTTTGGGTGGGGCGCTAACCACATATCACCACTAGGGGACGCAAAATTACCATTGATTCTTAAGCATCAGCGTCACACAACTGACGGTCACAGTAGCTCTTCCGGCAACAAAGTTATTCAAAAGGTTTTCGAATATATTAAGCATGTTTTTGACAAAAACATTCATCCATTCACCCATATATTACACAAACTGCACACACGCTTAAGGGGAGTAGGCTAAATCTAATCAATAGAATCCACTTTCTACAAACAGAACACCCATAAACTGTAAATAAACGTGAGGCCGTAAAATAGACGCTACACGTATCCAGAAAAACACACAGTGACACAACGCAAGATATTCACAGAAGCAGCCGGCGTTTAGATTAAAGCCCAGACTCACAAACAAAAAGTACCACTTAGTTCAAACCGTATGGAGCGGTGCTAGCCGCTAACGAGGCAGCATGCTATTTCCTGAAGCCAAAAGCTAAAATGAGGCTTACCTGCAGGTTATGGCCATAATCCGTGTGGTGTAGTAAAAATAATCCACTCGGTTCGTGAAATTCTACATCCCAACGTAAAAGCTTAGCTGATCAGACTGTTTGCTGGCATTGTTTTGCCAAAGACAAGAGTTTGCCCGCCCGCATTCATCATTTTCCTGTTTACGTGGATTCTCTCCCTGTGATTGGTTAACACGAAAGCCAGCCAGCTGAAAAAAACTCAACAACCAGCAATTCGATTGGCTGAGGTTTCACACATTGGAACCTACTAGTAGCGTTTGCTACGTCAGGTTTTGAAGCAATTAACTTTATTTGTCACTGATGATTTCACAATTATAGCAAAGATGGCTAAAAGGTTGGACAACAAAAAAATATTCAGTGGAAGTCGTGTGTTGCTGCTGTGACAAATTGGCACAGATGGAGCCACACTGTGCCAGCCTGTGGAAAGTTTTCCCCTCAGGGCGGGGTGAACAACCCGACCAATCAGCGATCTCCTCCCCCTGGTCTGAGCAGAATTCACCCGGTGAGGCGGCGACGATCGCTAAAAGATGCGACCAACCGCTCTCCTATTCTTTCTCGTTGTGGACGGTTTGGGGACCCACTGCACATGCGCCAGTTAGCCCATATTAAGTCAATGGTAAAGATTGCTGCGCCCGCGAGAGGACACGTGACAAGTACGTCGACGATTCGGCCGTGTTAAAAGTAAAAAAAAAACATTATTAAACACAGATTACACACAGCACTTAGTCCATATGGTGTGTATAGATCGTTTAGTTCACTTTTTATGTTTTTTTAAATATATTTTGTGATTCCTATCTTCTTCTTCTCCTTCCTGTGAGTGGTGGGGCGGCGCCCTAGCGCCCCCTATGGACGAGCCGCCACTGGAGACCACAGCAAATTTATTGAAATAACAAGCCTACTTTAACAACTGTTTGTTTTTTTGTCCTTTTTCTGCAGGTCTGCGAACGAATTCCCACCATCAGCACTCAGCTAAAGATCCTTTCTACTGTCAAAGCCACCATGCTGGGACGAACAAACATCAGTGAAGAAGAGTCAGAGCAGGTAAACACGTCATTTTTAGAAATAGACAATCAAGCTTCTTTCCTCTACTGGAGCATCCATCTATTGAGTGTACTAATAGAGTTTTGGTTTTTCAAAATTTAAGATTTTAAAGCTGGGGTCTGTAGCGTGGCATCATCAAAGAGAGGAGGAGGAGGAAATTTTGAAATTTACAGTTTTTCTTTCGAGATTAAGGAGTTTTGTCGCCCTCCGCTGGACGAAAAATGTTACTACAGGCAGCATTCGTAAAGCTAAACAAGGCTAAAATCATCGGTACTTCCTGTAAATTCCTTCAAAATAAAACATACCACTTATTACGGGTTTTAGTCTGTTAATAGCATTAGCCAAAATAACTGGAAAGCCAGAACGTTTTGACCAACTACTTAACTACTAAAACGCAATAAATCCTTGTGCTAAAGCAGGAACGATTAGCAGCTAGCTACACCAGCTGGGCTGCTAATAGTTCTTACTTTAGCTCATTAATTTAATGTTGTTAAACACATATAATTCACATAGATTTGTTGCATTTTAGTAGTTAAGTAGTTTGTATAGGTGAAAACGTTCTGGCTTTCCTGTTATTTAGATTACCTATGCTTAACAGTAACACACGAAAACCTGTAATAAGTGGTATGTTTTATTTTGAAGGAATCTACAGGAAGTGCCGATGAATTTAGTCTTGTTTAGCTTTATGAATGCTGCCTGTAGTAACAGGTTTTGTCCAGCAGAGGGCGACAAAACTCCTTAATCTCGAAAGCCAGATTTACTGTAAATGGCTGGAAGTGCTTATGGAGGGCCACTGAGGCTGCCAGTTTTGTTCCTGCTCAGACACACCTGACAATAACTGTTGAATTATCTCCTCGGCCATCATCAGCTTCTGCTAATCACTGGTTTTATTAAAATCAGCCGTGTTACAGCATGGAAAGATCTAAAACCAGCAGGAATCTGGCATTCGTGACAGCAGCACACCCCTGCTAGCGCTACAGCAGGCTAAAACAATTGATGTAGAGTACGGTTTAATGCTCTACTAATCACTCCAATCAGCTCCAAAACACAAAAGATAAATCCCTTTTCAGTCAATTTTAAGCGTTTTTACTTTCTTTGCCAAAGTAAAGAATGTGTATCATAAGACAAAAATCTTTATACTAAACCTCCAGCATAAACCTTAAAATGAGCAGAATATGGATTTTCCTAATTAGATTTCTAACCTCTGTTTCTGTTCCATTTGATTTCCGGACCAGGCCACTGAGATGTTGGTTCACAACGCCCAGAATTTGATGCAGTCGGTGAAGGAGACCGTCAGAGAAGCAGAAGCAGCATCCATCAAGATCCGCACGGACGCAGGATTCACCCTCCGCTGGGTGAGGAAGACGCCCTGGTACCAATGAACAAACCGACCCACTGATCCCATCAACTTCCTGGTACCAGTTACTCAAACCTCGACTGAAGAAGTAGCTTTGAGCATCCTCATAGAGTTGAAGGGAGATTGGAGGATGTGGAGCCGTTCTCTGCTGTCGTTTGGGTGTAAAACGGCAGAAATCAGCAGGTTTGATTTATAGGCGTAACTTCAGCTTCGCACTGCTTCACCTGTGATACCACACAGGCTGATCTGAGACCGATTCTAATATATATTTTTGGTATGTTGTGTTACAAGACTTTATCTAAATCCTAGGTCTATAATATATATTTTTGCATGATTTTTTTCTATTTTCTAAATCTGAGGTATTTAACTCCAAGAGGATGTTTACTTCGCAATGTTTTTTCAGTAGTTTCTTATCACGTTAAATTTGTTTTACGGACAATATTCAGCTTTATTCGTTGAGTTTGACACTAAAGCGTAGAGTCACGTGTCAGCTGGTGACTTCTCTCGTCATGTTTACATTCAGTAGGAAACAAGCGAAGATCTATCATTTAGAAGATTTATGATGTTTTACTCAAGTGAGAAAAAGATCTTCTGGATTAAAAGCGATTAAACGTCTCATTGATTGCAGAAAAAGCTAAAAGAATGTGTTGGTATGACAGTAAAGCTTAGCCGACTGATTTTAATGTGTTTTGACTTCTTTAATTGTATTTTACTCTAACAGTGAATGATGCCAAAGGATTTATATTTATTCGCTGTAAGCCTCGTTTGGTTTACTTGACTCAAAAAAAAATCAGGTTATTGCAAGCAACAATGTAGAACATTTTCTGAGACCTTGTAATACTGTTTGAGTTTTTTCTTGCAAAAAAGGAGTGAATTTAATTTGAATTTGTGTTCTGTAACAGTTGAGCTGTTTGTGATTTTTCAGACATTTCTATCAACATCCAGATGTTTTCTCCTCATCAGACCCAGCCTGAACACTCTGATGCAATTTTTTTTAAGACCCCGGTGGTTTGAGAAGAACATTTCTATGTGAAATCAAGAAGTTATATGTAGTTTTTCAGGTTTAAACAAGCAAAGATTTTATTAGGAGTGTTTAGAATTAAAGACACTGATGTCACATATTTCTAATGCATATTTTCATTCCTTTGTTGTTTTTTTCTTATTACCTTGGGTGAGTATGTGTGTGTTTAGTCTCTTTACTTAAACAGTATTAGTGAGCAAGCCCTGTTAAAAGTAGGGATGGAGCGCTGATTAACCGCACAGGAAGTTATTGTTTTGGAGGAGGTGGGGGGTTTACTGAGCGTGTAGCGGACACAGTCTTCTCACTGGGAGCGACAGGTTGTAGAGCTAAAAGTGCTTTTGTTTATCTACACCCTGAATGTATTCTGATAGCCTCTAGCCCTGCCAACACATCTGCTGTGCCTTGAAAGAATAAAGACTATACTAAAAACTGGGGTCTGCCTTTTAATTCACTTTCTAAAAACAAATATCAAATACACAAAACATGCTTTATAGTTTATTCTTTGAGGTAGCCGCTCAAGGTGAATTTATTATTATATCTAAGCCGATATGGTTTTTTTTATTGCCGATATGTAAAGGTCACAGTCAGCCGATATATGCTGCCGATTTTTTAAGCCCTTTTTCATGGTTGATATCTAGATGTTTTCCACCTTGTCTGTATGCTAAAATGTTGCATTATGTAACAAGGACTTGCCTGCTCCTCTGCCCTACTGGTTGAAAGTGGAATTACAACTACTGTAAACAACCCTGCTGTAGCTAGCGCTAACAATGAGCTAACACAACATGAGCAAACTAATACTAAAACCATGAAGTAAAAAGATCCACACTGTTGGACAAAAAATTGTATTACAAGCCCAGTAGCAACAAAGCTAGGTTACCATCAGTCTGTGATTTTGTAGCTTCCTTTAGCTCCCTCAAACTAGCGTAGGCCGCACCGATGTTTACTCTGGTTTTAGCTCTTTGCTTTGCCTCCAAAGACATTACTCTGTTATTTTTACTTCCAGGCTCCGCCATGATTCCAACAGAAAAATCAAGCTTCTTTTTCTTTTGCTTTTTATTGACGATCTGCGAACTGAAAATGCTAACCGCTAGCATTACAGCTAACAGCCATAATGCAAGTATAAGAGCGCCCCCTAGAACACCTACCCGCTCCACAAAACTATGTAGTGCAGTTTTTGGTCAGCAGAGGGCTGCAGAGAGGAGTCAAATATAAAACTGGTCAAGTTTCCAATATCACTGAGATGAGATCAATGTTAAAGCTCTAGCTTAAAGTTCAAAAAACTATCTGTTATTATTTTAATAACAATGGTAGACGCACAACATCTCTGAACCTGAATCAGTTTCTGAACTCTGAATTTAACCAAATTTTGAAACTTAATTTTGTGCATAACCAAACTCTTGAAGGTGCACAAAGCAAGAATGACATTTTGTGGTCAAATTTGGGTACTGCAGTCCATGTATCAAAACAATGTTTGATAACTAGTGTAATTTCAAAATGCTAACCTTGGTCACATTCATTTGGCTTTCGACTTTAATCTTATCTGTCCATCTGTTTAAACAAGGTCAGAATTATTGCCACACGCGGATCAGAGAAGTCATAAATACAATTGTTTTTCCAGTTCAGATGGGAACTCTGTACCATTAAGTCTGTATAACGTGTTGATAACTGATACATTGCAGAGAAAGGCCCAGTTAACTGCGTGGGTGGGCCAAGCATAGGGGATTAAAGATAATGTAGGCTCGAGACCACTTTTTGGGAATGCTCATGACTTGTGGTAGTTTAAGGGTCCACAGCTGTGTCTTTGCATCATATTCTCTGCTTTTTGCTATATAAATCAAGTTAACTGGAACTACTAAATCATGGTCATTTTTAGAGTGTAAAATCTGATTAAATACAGAAAATTGACATTTCTACAAAATAAAAGACAAACACATGATTTTATAGCTTTTATAAGATACTTTACAGAGATACAGATTCAACTTCATACAAAAGCTTTAATTATCTTAAATTTTTACATCTGATTGTGAGAATGCCGTGCTGAGTAAAGTTATTGAATTTGAGGATAAGTGAGGATCTGAAAAACCTGCTACTGCCAACAGATCAACCTGATTCCCTAACTTGTAGCTACACCACATCCCTTCATTATATTATGGTCTTAAAATATACTTGTGTCCTGTCCAGTAAATAGGCAGCTTGTGCTTTTTTGTGTGTGCTGTTACAGAGCACATTTAACTGCTCTTACAAGGCCACGTGAAACGGTGATTTTGTGCAAGAGTGAATGCATTTTCCCAAATATAAAATTTACATGAGACTTGCTTTAACTGCAAGTTTTTGCAAAGGCAACATAGGAGGGAGGTGTTGCTGCAAGTTCCTGTTTTTAAAGCAAAATATTCCTCTTATTAAACATTCAGATTATATTATATTAGGAAAAAATAATAAGTGATCCATTCAAAGCTGAACGGAAACCAATAGCACTTCAGCAAGATCACATTTTAAGACTTCCCTTTACAAGCGACAGAATTATTCAGTCATTAACACGTCCTTTATAATAAATAGCAGTTAGAATGCAGAGGTGTTTGTTAATAATAGCGTGACTGATAACTCATAACCAACATTTGGAGAACCAGCTTGGTAGTGTGATTACTTTCTGTGTGGCACATTAGATCACCTATCATCATAACTCAGGTCCGAAGTTGGAACTTCCCAGCTTTGGTCAGGTATTTGACCCCTTTAAAAGGTTTGTACTTTTCTCCGAACATGTCCAGACGACTCACTTTAAGACCTGCACCAACGAGAGAAAGGTAGTTAGTAATGGTGAGATACACACGCATAAAGAAAACACAAAAAAGTCAAAATCCACCTAGTTATTCGCATATTACCTCTGCAGCACTGGCAATATAAATAATGACATTAAATACATTTTGTTCATTTGAAATTCTAATAAATTGTAATTTTAAACTACTTTTTTCAGAAATGTATGTAATCAAAGTTACTTTATATACATACTTTACATACAACCCTCTACTTTTGCTTATTTTATATGCATAACAGGCAGAACCTCCAGCTGCTCACTGTCCACGCAACTAAAATCCTCTTTACTCATCAGATTGTCCATCTAATCTGTGTGCTGCACACATTTATCACCATTCTGAGACAAAAAACAAACATATAAACTTGTTGACCAGCTTAATTGTAGTACAGGCTGCTCTGTGAGGGTTACCCGATATGGCCAGCTGCTGTATCTTCAGATCCATGTTGATTGAGGGGTTCTCCTCAGGTTTTGGGGCTCCGGACTGCATACTCAGGCTACCTCGTAGGTTTGGGAGCTTCTGGGGGTTGAGTTTTCCAACATCCCAAACCAGCACCTACCAAAACATGTAGTGAGATTGAGAACAATACAACTAAACACATAAAGCACTAGGGCAGTCTTGTTTTGGCTTGGTTACCTTTGCAGTCAGGTCATACGTGTGGTTTCCTTGAGTGGCTGCGAGATTGACACTGAGGACAGTTTTAGGCATGTGGATAGTGACTTTCAAGCCCTCCACCATCTTCCCCATGGTCTGTTTGGGTCCGATTGTGATGTCCAGACGACCACAAGCTCCTGTCTCTAAGAAGCTGATGTTCTGCTTCACATAAACTGGAATGGCTACGAGACTGAGATGAGGAACAGACACAGAGATAGTCTCAGTGAAGACTAGAAGATTGGGGGTGGGGTTTGAAGAAATCAAATCAACTGGAAAACCCCTTTTTCTCAATCAAAGTAATTAAGAGGAAAATGACATTATTTTCGTTTAAATGTGTTAAAAATAATGACCAAATCCAACGTCCTGATTATTTTTGAATAAACAGTAAAACAATGCTCACGCTTACTTTTGAGAGCTGACGTGATACGACATGAGTCTGAAGTTTCCATCTGGTGGGATGAAAGACAGAACCCGCTCTGACTCCCAGCGCTTGAACCGCACGCATGGATGGAAACTCACATCATCCAGAAGACGGGGATTCTATTAATGTAATCAACAAGAAAAAACCTGAATGAATTTTATAATTAAACATAAAAGCAGGATGCTAATTACGTACGATCGCCAAAACACACCATAAAAGACAGGGTGAGATCAGGCATCCCACTGAGCCTCACACAGGCTTCAACCACACCCTGGATCTCAGCGAACACCGTTGTGCCTGAAAAAAAATTAAATTAAATTAAATTAAATCACCATACAGAAAATAAAAATAACAGACTTAATTTTCAATAGTAATCAAATACATTTGCACCTGATTTGTCCACAATTGCATCAATTTCCTCTATCACATCAAAATAGGCCTCATTATTGGTGTACTTCACACCAACTCGCCTCCATGGAATGTTAGACAACTGACCCGTTGGTAGTGTATCGCCAACATTACTACCTCCTAGAAAACACAGAAAAACATAGTCAGCAACAAAGATTTTACTTGTTTGGTTTAGAGGTCAAAAGTTCCCAAATTCTCAGCAGAACTCCGCTTACCTGTGAGCGTATTGACAACCGACCGCAGAATGTTGGGAGGTCTTATCATCTCCTTCAGGACGTTGGACTCTGTTGCCAACGGAAACCCGTTGTCTAGCATCTCCTCCAGCAGCTCGTAAACAATAACCACGTTATCCTTTATCACAGTTTCAGAACATTCTCCAAAGTAATCCTGTGGACAAAAATGTTTTTTACAGAAGCCAAAACAAGATTAGGCAAAGGGAAAAAATCCACATTTATCAGTTTTCTTAGAAAATAGTCGATATTTTTGCACGAGTTAGGCATGTTAAACTTTGAACGCTATGTGCAAAATGTGAATCTATGTCGTTCTCGGGACACGCTACTTTTATGGATGGATGCACACAAGCTTGTGCATATTAAATGTGTCATATTTATTATTGCATACATGCAACTTATGACAATTTAGATAAAAGATGTTGCAAAGACTAGGTTTTGTCTTTAAAATCTGTTTTTAAATGGGGATTTTACTAAAAGGTAACAATTTACAAGTCACTACTTGTGCCTGCAGGTGAGAAAAGTGACCACTTTATAAGTGAAAATCCCACAACTAATCATCTATAATGTACTCAGCTCAAAAATCCCACCTGGAATATATCAGCAACTCTGTGCAGGAACTCAATGACAAAGAGAGGGGAGACTTCAGTCTGGACAACAGAGAGGAAGAAGAGTTTGCCCCTGTAGATGGAAATGAGATAGTGGTGTGGGGTATGTAGGACAGGGGGCACATTCTCTGGATCTTCTGCCTTCTCCTTGGCCTCAAAAAAGTAATCGCACACACTCCTGCTTATGACACTCTTCCAGTGTTTCTCCAGGAAGATGTCTCCAGTGTGGTTAATGAGGAAGAGGCTGTGGATCATCTCAGCTGAAACAATGAAGTGGTTGTTGTTGTTAGTAACAACAGGAAAAAGAAGAAGTGGATGAAGAACAGTCCCAGCTTTATATATTACCGTTTTAAAGCGATATAAAATGCATTAGAAAAGGTTTTTGTAAATCCCTGGTAAATTTTAAAACTAACTTTAACCTCAGGTAACTCACGGGCTAGTTGGTTCTTAGTCTAACAATGAAAACATCCAACTCATTTTCAAAATAAACGCTAAAAAGTACTTAAACTAGATAAATTAAAGTGTTGCCATTATTTGAAAGCTTTAAAAAAGACGAACAAAAAGAAAACTTTTACAAGTTTTACCTGCTAACTTCTGTTGCCAGATTTTTGGTGTCTATGTGACAGAACGGTCTGAGTTACTGCGACGATGCCTGCAGATTTTTGCCCACGTAAACACAACAAAGTCATAAATAAAAGCCTTTATAGCATGATAAAAAATACATTTTCTACGTTAATTCTAATTAGAAAATACATCGTTGGTTGTTTAAAGTTACTCTTAGTTTGACCGATTAATTCTAAGCAAAGCTTTCATATTTGTAATCAGGCATCATTTGCGGGCAGCTACAATTCCATGATGCGAGTAGATATTTGGGTTTTAGTGCCCAAAGTCAGGTCTTGCAGGTGTCACTTAGCACCTTTATATGAAGAATGAATAGATTTTTTTAAATTATCGGTAAATAACATCGTATCGCTTGTAACAATAATTAAAAATGTGTAATTACATGACATGTTACAAATAGACTATCAAAATGTGAACATTTACGTTTTAAAGTCTGTTTGAAAGCCTAAACTTGATTTTTACAATCATAATTGTAGTAGTCACTGATAAATATTTTGTATCTTGTTACTTTATTTACACTTTACATATCATAATATATTGGGAAGCATTGGCTTGTTTCATTCTAAGCACTTTTTCATGTAACTCCAATTTAAAATATTTTTACCTTATTTAATGTACCTTTAGTCGTTGTAATTAAGTGTTTAAATATTCCTCAAATTATATATCGTAAATCGACCAAGTTCACGTCGCTAAGTTCCTGTTATCATCAGTATAACCTCAAGTCATATAAAGGCGCAATTTCCAACCAGCTGCCTGCGAGTCAGTACTCAGGGTACACAGACCGGATTTTATTGATAGCATGACCGCATTTTCTCATAAGGTGAGAGCAACGTGCACAGTCCGGTTAGCCATGGCTTCTGATGAACCCAAAGCAAAGAAACCTAAACTTTCCGCTTCGGAAGATGAGAAGAAAAAGTCTCCGACCAAAAAGTCTCCTGCCAAACTGAGGTGACTGAAAACTCTTTGTAAAATGCTAATAATTGTGCGTCTTGAAGCGGGAAGACGAGACCCTCTTTCTCAGATCAGTGCAGATCAGTTCGCAGGTCTCACGTGATTATAGTGATTGGTGCAGTTTCATGAATCAGTTCGTGTTTTAATATATGCAAAGTATGTTGAGCATGCTATTCCTAAACGCGTATAATTAAAACCAAGTGCAAAAATCTAGTACTTCTGTAAAATAGTTAGCACTACAGCAGTGAGCAGGGAGGTGTGCTAAGTTCAGATTCACCACAACTTTCATTCATGTTGGAATTGATCAGTGTGCATGCGGAGACATCCAGCACCAGCCTCCAAAACAATGAAAGAAGTCACGTGGTCTGCATTTTCAGTGGTTTTCATGCTTTTGTTAATTTCGACCTCGTGGAAATCAGATCATAAGGCTGGTTGTATCACATTAAACCTGCTTCTCGTGGTTGTAGCAAAGCTCAAAACAAAACAGAGTGATTGAACCGATGGAGTCGGCAAAAATAAGCCAATCAGCAGACAGATGCAGACTGCTGTGGCCCTTCCCCCAGATGCCTCCATTCGCTCGGTCTCCAGTAGGAGGAGCTGTGGTTGCCGGAGAAAAATCGATCTCCTCGCACGCTGAGCTGAAATTGTTGGGGTTTTTCTGAATGTTAAGCCCTTTTCAGAGCTGGTTTTAGGTTGCTCAACAGGTCTGTCAGTGTCTAGCACAAAGAGAAGGAACACGATGTCTGCTGTCAGGTAAGAGCACGCTGACATTCAGCCTGGATGGGTGATGTGAAGGCAGTCTGGGGGTCCTGGGTTTGTGTAATTGGCTGCACAAGCCCATTAATCATCTGACTGCATACTGGCAGATGTATGTGCTGGGTGAGATAATGGTGAGGGTGTAGCCTCTGCAGGATATGTGCATTTTTTAAAAAATAATTCATTCATTGCTTTCTCAAAAGCAGGTCTTCCTTTGTTTAGATAAAATAAGAAAGGCTCTGTGGGAATTATGGCAGCACATGTTCATCTGTTTGGAGTTTCGTGCAAAGATTCTCTTTCATCTGGGTTTTTTCCCACAAACATGAATTATGTAGGGGTGAAAACAACTCGGTGCACATCTGAGTCCTTTATCAGACGAATCTAGATGTGTGTTTAATGCAGCTTCCTAGTTGTGTGTGTCCTCAGAACAGGCTGTACACTTGGCGTCTGTAATGGGTTACCGATGTTCCAGACTGCTTTGAGAAGGAGTGTTATGTGATGACACAAAACACAGACTTGGCTTTTAGTTGTCGCCCTTTTGTCTCGTGCCACGGGGGCTTTTTGCCGCTTCTCTGTTGGCATCGCAAGATCATAAATGTCTCAAAAACGGTCAAACCCTGCGGTTAGTTTTGTGCTCATAAAGCAGAAACGCTCTCACACGTGGTGTTCTGCTGTCCTCGTGTTGCCTCACTCTGTCATAACATAATTGCACGCCTGGATGCCCAGGTTCTCCCCACGAAATGCGTTCATCTTTTTTTTTACCGTTTTGTTGATGAGTCATGAATGTTGTTTTGGTGTAACTGTCTGCTGTGCTTGTTCTGCATTTCTGTCTGTGTGGGTTTAAAGTCTTAAGTAGCTGTAATAGAAGTCACATGAAAACAGTGTGATCTTACAAACCAGTAAGCACTTTCAGTCGATTTTAAACGCATAAAGGGTTTATTTTTTGGTATTTGAAATGAAATATCTGGAAGAAGGAGGGTTATTTTTGTCCGATTTGTTGAGATAATGTCATTTTCTGCTTTTGTTTCAGCTCTAATTCTCTCTTTGGGATGGGAAACCCCTTACTGGACATCTCTGCTGTTGTAGATAAAGACTTCCTGGATAAGTAAGTTTAATACATTTAAAAAACTAATCAGATCAAATGTGGAAACGTTTGTTATTGAGCTTGCACCAGTAACAGGGAGATTTCTAAGAAGAAAGATGATCCTAAGGTCAAAATGAAGCCTAATATTCCATGTTTTTGCAGAGCAGGATATCTGTTGTTGTTATGTAACTTGAAACTTAACTGTCAGCAGCAAGAAAGAGAGAATAATCCTTTTTTTCACCCCTCAGCAGGAAAACGGACACGTTTTCTTTGTTCTGACTGGTCTGTCCACCAAATTTAACTGGGCAGAGTTTCGTGGATTAAAGCTGAAACTATAGTTAAGGAAGCGATTATCTGATTAGTGGGTTAGCGTTTCAGGGTGTGTGTTTTCTGTTTTAACCTATTGCTGCTGTTTTTTTAAAGAACTTAATGCCACCTATTTTTCTCTTTCATAATTCCCAGGTATTCCCTGAAGCCCAACGATCAGATCCTGGCCGAGGACAAGCACAAAGCACTGTTAGTATCTCCCACAGCGCAGCGTTCCCCGTAGAGTCGGTGTCTGAGCTGTGACGTGCGTAATCTTCTGACGGTGTTTGCACAGCCAGGGAAAAATACATCTGAATTCACACCAAGCTTGTGCCTCTGTGTTCTGAAGAGGGCCAGTTGAGACAGGCAAATGCAAGAAAATGCTACCGTTGACCTCTGCTCCTGCACGGACAGCCAATGGCGACGCGGCACAGGGAGACGGTCTAGTCCAATAGCAGAACGGGACACTTCACCTCCCCAGTCCCACTCAGACAAGAGCCGGAGAGCAAACATTTAACAGCAGGAGATAAGAAAGTCAGATGTGACTGCATTCAAATGGATCTAGTCTGCTGTTGTGCTTTCTTAAAGGAACCATCTCATTCTGTTTTAAACCATTTAGAGCAAGGATAGGCCCCCATTTGGTTAAAATATTACCATTGGCACTATGGAGACGCCATTTGTTCTGAAATATAAGTTATTTCTTGAAACACTTAATCAACCCAGAAACAAGACGCTTGGATTTGATGAAATCCTGCCTCCACCTGTGGGAATTTCACTCATTTCATGACGTAACCCTAGATCCTCAGCAAAGCCCCTAATTCTTTGTCGGAGACTCTGTTAACACACACACACACACATTCTCATCTTGCATTTGTTGTGAGGACTGTCATTGACTTCCATTGATCTTAGTGACTGGATTGTGCCTAACCCTAACCATAACCACTAACTAAAACTTAATTCACACCATACCTCTAAAACTAATGAGTAGAGCTCTGTAACATTGTACCAAAGTGAGGACCAGGCAAAATGTCCTCACTTTATTGGTGAAAAGTTTGTCATTGGTCCTCACTTTGATTTATAGACAAGTACACACATGCATGCACACCCCATTCTGACAGAGAAAAGGCAGCTGGTTTGAATCATTGTCCCAGTCCATCGTTGACGCTCACCCACCAAACTTTATAACCGTTCAGTTAGCCATTAGCATTTTGGTTGTACTCGCCGCCCTGGCTTCCCATCTGGTGGTTTTAAAGTTGGAATGCCGGTTTGAAGAAGTAATCCGTCTGAAAACCCACTCCGGTACTGGCGGTGGTTTAACAAGCAGTCTGAAATCACAATAACATTCTGGTTCGGTTTTTGAGAGCTGCTGAAGGTAAAATCCAACCATCTCTGCCCATTAAACTCTTCTGAGTAGGCTGAATAGGGATCCTGTATGTCTCGCAGGCAAAAATGCATAAGTGCAGGCTAGATATGAAAGAAATAATTTCTTCACGTCTGTGGAGATTAAACTCCGCTAGCTACTCTGAGAAACCGGGTGTTTGTGTTTACAGTCCGGGGGGTGTTAGGGTTAAGCTTTAAAAATATACAACCTAAATTAATGTTGTTTGCCGTCAGATGAGTCTAAAAAAAAAGAAAACTTAAATACATGTTTGTGTTTTTTTTAACATTAATATTAACACACATATTCAGAAAATTATTGTCGTGTAGGGGTGTGCAAATGAGCCAAACCTTGATATTAAAACCAAGATGTGCACCGGACCGGGATCATGGGCGTACCGTCACAACCCTAGTCATTTGGTATTATTTGGAGTCAGCAGGTCAGCTGGATGATGATGATCTGAAGTTGGTATCGGTCCTCAAATCCAGAATCTGTGTGTTTGTAATTAAAACGGGGAAATGTGGCTGATGGAATTCTTTTATGTTCCATTATAATATCAACATTTATTTATTACAAACGTCTGTATTTTTATATCATTAGAGGATTGGATCTGTGTGCAGGTTTGATGAGCTTGTAAAAAAGTTTAAAGTCGAGTACCACGCTGGAGGAGCCACTCAGAACTCTATCAAGATTGCTCAGGTCAGTTTTGCATCATAGATCGACCACCCGTGTTTTACTGAGGCACTCATTGAGGATGCTGTGATCGTTTCTAGTGGATGATCCAGGAACCTCATAACGTGGGAACGTTCTTCGGCTGCATCGGCAAAGATAAGTTTGGAGAAATCCTCAAGCAGAAGGCCGAGGAGACCCACGTGGATGCTCACTACTACGAACAGGACGAGGAACCCACCGGGACGTGTGCCGCGTGCATCACAGGAGACAACCGGTAAAACAAACGGCAGTCATCCATTAGTTATAATCTTATCTATGATTTAATGATGTGCTTTACACCCTTCAGGTCTCTGGTAGCGAACCTAGCTGCTGCTAACTGTTATAAGAAGGAAAAGCATTTAGATCTGGAAGAAAATTGGGAGTTGGTGGAAAAAGCTAAAGTCTACTACATCGCTGTAAGTCCTCACCGTTTATTCAGACTCGTCCAAACTGGTTTGTTGACTCATCTACAACCCAGCTCATCAGTTATTCACCCCCAACTGGATTACTGATTAGCACTTCAGTAATGAGTGAACAAAAGTGTCAGAGTTTGTTTTAAAGGAGGTTAGATGTCCTCACACAGAATCCTTTTTGTCCTTCCAGGGTTTTTTCCTGACCGTCTCTCTAGAGTCCATCCTAAAAGTAGCCAAGCACGCGTCTGAAAATAACAAATTATTCTGCATGAACCTTTCTGCACCCTTCATCTGTCAGTTCTTCAAGGACAACCTCATGCAGGTCATGCCCTACATTGACGTGCTCTTCGGCAATGAGACAGTAAGCCACGTTTAGCCCGAGCGACCTCCACACATGTATGTAGCAGAAATGCTGATGGTTTGCATGTTTTCTTTAAATTCAGGAAGCTGCAGCTTTTGCTAAAGAGCAGGACTTTGAGGTGAGCAGACTTTTCACAAGCAGAGCTGCAGTTTTCTTGTGTTCTGTGCATCACTGTTGAAGTGTTTTGTATTTTTTTTTTTGTTGTTGCGTTAGACGAAGGATATTCAGGAAATTGCAAAAAAAGCCCAGGCTTTACCCAAAGTCAACAAAAAGAGACAGAGGACCGTGGTGTTTACTCAGGGGAAAGATGATACAGTCATGGCTTCAAGTAAGACTGGTTTTAATTCACGTTTAAGTGGATTTTTTCAGTTTGTTCTGTTTTTAATGTGTAATTTTTCCTCTTTTCTACTCAGGTGATAAGATCGAGACTTTCCCCGTGCTGAAGATCGACCCAAAGGACATTGTTGACACTAATGGTGCAGGCGACGCCTTTGTTGGAGGCAAGACTTTCCAGAGTTTCCACTTGGTTTGTGTCGTCTGTGGATGTTTTTTGTAAATTGGTTTTGTTTTGTGTGTGTGTGCAGGCTTCCTGTCTGGGCTTGTCCAGGAAAAACCTTTGGATCACTGCGTAAAGGCAGCACACTACTCCGCCAACGTCATCATCAGACGAGCAGGCTGCACCTTCCCAGAGAAACCTGACTTTAAGTGAAGCGTCTGCGAAAACTTGTCCTTCAGTCTGAAACCTCAAACTCTCACCCAGATTTTTTTATTCACCTTATTTTATTGAATCAGCCACCCATTCTACCTATTTTTAAAGCAGGTCCACATTTTTACACCCATCAATGGTTTGTTTCGTCCTCCAGGGGTCACTAGAGGATCACACAGCCCAGCCGATTGAATCCAGGGAATATTTTGATTTAGTTTTATTGTAATTCTTTATTTTTTTTAGTTTATTTTTCTAGTTGTGTTTATTCCCAGATGCCACCAGGCTGCTCTGATCACATGGAACTCTGCTGTAAGTGTTTGTGTGGACGTCTGTTGAGTCTTTCTGTCTCTTGGAGGCAGAATTAAAGCACAAAAAGTGACTAAAGGATAAATCACAACTGTGAAGGATGGTTTCAGGAGTTAGCTCTGAAACGTGCAGCAGTGACTTTAGATTTCAGTTGACTTTTTTTTATTTTTAGAGAAACCAAATGTATTTTAATTTTAATGCACACTTCTTTTATACGTGTCAAATTTTCTTCCTGACGCGGCTTAATGCTCGTTTCACTCCTGACAGTATTCAGAAGGATTCTTGTTTAGTCCAGGTGAGCAACGTGCCTTTTATTCTGCAAAAAGTTTTCAGATCAAATGAGCTCAACGTCCTACCTGTGTGCTCTGGAAACTTCGGTTTCATCTTTTCTGAGAGGCGTTAATAAAAGCGACATCCTGGCAGAAGATCAAATGCATTTGGCGTGAAACGGAACAGTTTTTGGGCTAAATTCAATCTAAAACAGGAATATTTAAGTTTTACAGAAGTATTAAATCATATCTATCTCATAAAAATTCAAAATAGGTAGTTTTGCAACTAAAATGAAAACAAAATTATAAAATATTGTTTTAACTTTGCTGATCCAGATCACAAATGCAAACCTCCATAGTCCAAAAACCTGGTTTAACTCACTGACTTGTTAAAAAGCATCATGACACGTGTGGGTATCATTTTGATCGAGTTATAAAGCCAAAAAACATTTACTCGAGTATGCTTTAAAGTAGAGCTCATGTATTTGTTTGCAGGGGAATCTGTAACAAGTATTAGTGATGATATAAACCATGTATTTAAACATCTTTTAAAAATGATTATTAGACTATTGTTTATTTCCCCCCTGAATTTGTACAATGTGCCAACATGGATCGATATAAATGTCTTAATTTTTTAGTAAAATTTGTTGTCGGAGGTTCAACCTCTGGTCCAGCTCAAAGGTACGAAGGAAATTAGAAGAAAAAAGCAGGATGAGTCTGATTTTTGGGGCCAAACATTTAATCTGTACTTACATGAGTTTGCCGTGTGATTTGTGCAATTCTGAATACTTGAATATAACAACCATGAGCATAGATGTAGTCAGAATTCCAGGGAACATTGACATGTTTCAGGAGGTTTATTGTAGATTTACCTGCTTGTGTTGAAAATGTTGTTTCTCCATCTGAACAGCTTTTTCTTTGTATGTCCAGATGCACCAAATGCCTTATGTGACCTCAAGTTTTCCCTCATGATGGGAAACTGGAAAAAATAAAACTGAATCTGATTCTTCATTTGCTTGTTTTCTTTCATATTGAAGAACCTTAGAATAAAAACGTTAGAATTAAACTCATCAAAATTAATAGAAAACTTGTTGAATAAAATGATATTTAGAGCTATTTTTCTAAGAGCAAAACAAATACCCAAATATTGTAGAATTTTATTTTAAAGAGGACATGAAAAAAATCACCTTTTGCATCTTTTTTTGCTGCCATGTGGGTCTCTACTGCCTCTATAAACACTCTAAATGTTAACAAAAAAATCTGTCCATTTGTTTTCTATCAGTGCTTGGTTTTAGAATTTATGTACAGGGTTCGTACGGGTGCTTGAAATCCTTGAAAATGCTTGAATTTCAATAACGTGTTTTCAAGTTATGGAAAGTGCTTGATTTCTGTATTGAGTCCTGGAAAATGCTTGAAAAACAAACAGCACGGTTTTGTTTATAAGATCACCCAAGTTAGTTTGATGAAAAAACTCAATTTGTTATTTTTGTTAACGTTAAAAACTAGAGAGCGATTATTTCGCTTTTAGTAAACACGGCTGCGGCTGCTCTCAGAGGGTCCGCTCCTTTCTGTCACACCGGTCTGTTAGCAGCAGGCTCCTCCTACTATAGAGACCAGCCGCTGGACCGGCGGTGTACGCTGGCTTCGCTATGAAGCAGACCTACTTTACCGATGAGACTTTTATGCTAGTAGCC
Organism: Aphyosemion australe; assembly: GCA_006937985.1. Classification (NCBI taxonomy): domain Eukaryota; kingdom Metazoa; phylum Chordata; class Actinopteri; order Cyprinodontiformes; family Nothobranchiidae; genus Aphyosemion; species Aphyosemion australe. The sequence goes on from SSNS01000112.1 coordinate 1,449,010, forward strand.
TCGTGTGTGAGAGCGCTGCTTTGGGTATGGGATCCAGCGGGTCCTTCTGTGATAATTAGTTATGAAACCAAGACTGGAGTAGAGCCGGGAACAAAAAAAAAACGGTAAGAAATCTCTTTTTCGGTGCTAAAAAGTCTGTTATGAACCGCAAAGCCCCGTTCCTCCTGCTGCAGCTAGCCNTTACTAGCAGAAATACAATCCCTATTTGTTCATCGAGTATAATTATTTATTTTCATCAATTAATGGTTCTGCAGATGGAGGGAGGGTTGTGATCAGATATTTCAGTAATGGGTGGTAATAGTCAGAAATTTAGCAGGAGCAGGATTTTAAACACAGCTTCTATAAGAGCTGCAAAAGTAGGAGCAAACCTTGACCTTAGACACATTTCAAAATGTAAAATGTGATGTTTTTATTTACTTTGTCCCTGCTTTGTGGAATATTACAAGATAATATTTATAATTATGTTCTGATCACATTTTTTTTGCCCCCGATCCATGTCATAGGATTTTGATACCAAGTCCCAATCCAACACCTCAGCAATGCATTCAGTTAATAAGAAGAAAGTAGAAAACATCCAAGTTGTCCTTTCAGATTTATTTATTTGTAACTTGGAATATAATAGAATACTTTATTTGTCTGAAACCAAACAGTAACAGAAATTTGTCTTTTAACAGGCCTCAACTTCCTGTTTTGATGTAATTTCCTCAGATTAGCTGCTAAAAAACATCACTCTGTCAGGAAGAACATTGATAATAAATGTGTTAATATTAGGAATATGTTTGATAATAGCCTCATTGCTCATAATTCAAATTGTTTAAATAGTATGTGGCAGTGTTTTGCAATAAGCATTACTATGACTGCACCCATGTTGAGGCTTGCTCTTCCCTGCACAACACGGCTCATACCGTGGCTCTAGGAGACTGCAAAAACCAACGTTTGCAACCAGAGAGTCATACAGTGTGATTAATATGGCTATCTTGGCTGTGTTTTTGCTGTCAGTAGACAGTTTCTCTTTGTCTTTTAGTGTATCTTGAGTGTCAGATGGCTGTGTGTTTTTGTCTGAGTTGCTGCTGTGAACTGGGAGAGCAGGGTGTTTGGTTTTAAGGTAACATACTAGAACTAAAAGCAGGCAGGTTAAAATTAAAACTAAGTCATTGTCATTTCGTTTGAAAATTTCTATCTGAGGATAAATTAAGGTCACGCTAGTTGCTTTATAAGGTTATAGCTAATCTTTTTCACCTGATTCCAGTAATTTAAAATCACGTGATCAGGCCTGATTTTTGATCCTGTGATCGGATAAGACCATCTCTATTATATAACAGTAATAAATTCATATGATAGTGAGGTGAAACTGTCCTCTTGAGTCCTAATGTATTGTTTTGTCTTTGCCGTGTGGTGCTTGAAAAGTTTGAAAATTTACCTTGAAAATGCTTAAAAAGTGCTTGAATTTGTCAGTGGAAAAAGTGTAAGAACCCTGTATGTATCTAAAACAAGCTGTTTCAAAAGGTCCCTGTTTGTGATGTCACAAATGGGGAAATTCCAATAGAAGCCCCTCTCATATGCAAAAGAGCAGCTGCTGGCGGAACAGCAGCTCTTCTTGAGGCCCTCCCTGATCTTGGAGCTTCTCAGCTTATAGCAGCCTGAGTGGGAGATGAGTGGGCGTGGCCAGCTCCAGCTTGTTTTCTTAAAGTGATGGAGACCTGAAACGTCTCATTCTGGAAGGTGCTGAAAACTTAAATAATAAAGCTGCTGAAATTGCTTTATGTGAGAGGGATTTAGTCCAAAAAACTTCATAAACATGTTTGTATCGACCAAAGAACTAAGAAAAAAAGTCATAATATGTCATCTTTAAATGTGTGATGCACAGCTTCGAGCACACACGTTTTCAGAGCACTGGTGTGTTGCATAATCTGTTGTCATTATGAGAGCAAGCTAATGTGAAAGTCCACTGGACCTTTGAATGCCGCAGGACCTCAGGCATGTAGTTCAAATGTGTTTAAAAGTGTCCCAGCTGCTGATAACTGCTGTGTGTGTGTGTTACCAGTGAGTGTTTGGTTACAGAGTTATAAAAGGAACTAGGCTGCAGACATCTTTGTGTTGATGAAACACCAGATTGTGGAGAAGAGGTGAGTTGTATAATTCAGATTTGGTTTGTATCATCTAGGCATTCTGAGAATAATTATGATTTATTGTGACTTCTAATTGTTTTTATATTTGTACAGAACCTTTTTGCTTGGAGCAGCATGTCTCTTAGAGATCCTCCGTATGAACCTCCCTCTGTCTCAGACCTGCAGGACTTCCTGCTTGCAAACAGACGACCAACTGGACACGTAAATCAAGTCTGGCCAAACCTGTTCATTGGCAACGAGTAGGTGCACAAATAACAAGCATGCATCATGTGTACACCTGCATCAGTCATGCAGAACTTTAACATGTGATCATGTTTCAGGGTGGCAGCTCGTGATAGGGGCACTCTCCACAGTTTGGGCATTACTCACATTGTAAACACCGCTCATGGACCCCCCAACCCCGGCCCTGGACCCCTTTTCTACGTCAACACAGGCCCTCGTTTCTACAGAGACATGTCTGTGGATTATTATGGGGTGGAGGCTGATGATGCAATAGATTTCATCCTAAGTCCTTTCTTCTATCCAACGGCACGGTACATCAGAGCAGCTCTGGGCATGGGAGGCAAGTCAGCACCTCATATCAGAATGTACTTCCATGATACCATTTTGCAGAAAACTCATGGGACTGTTGTGCTGAGTGTTTATGTTGCTGCATTTCTGGTGCTGAACATAACATCTCTGTCCCAGGGCGGGTGTTTGTGCACTGTCTGATGGGTGTGAGCCGCTCTGCCACCTTAGTGCTGGCCTTCCTGATGATCGTTGAGGGCCTGAGGCTGCAGGAGGCGGCAGCCGCTGTCAGGCAGCACAGAGACATCTGTCCCAACCCGGGCTTCCTGCAGCAGCTCCGCAGCCTCGACATGAGCCTTGAAAGGGATAGGAGAAGAAAGAGACTGGCCCAGTCACTGTAAAAGACACAAACTAAGACTTTCACATGAACCCAAACATGCACCAGCACACACGAGTATCTGTACTGCTGCAGAGGGAAGGAGGAAACGCCATCTCTGACAGAGCTGAGGGAAATTCTCTGGAAGAACAGGAAGCCCGTTGCACCCGTTAATCAAGTCTGGCCCGATCTCTACATTGGAGATGAGTGAGTAAAGCAGCGGCGCCACGTAGTGTGATGATACATGTATAGTAAAACATGCTGTGGTTGTGTGTGAAGGTCTGTTGCACGAGATAAAGCAACCCTCTCGTCTCTGGGTGTAACTCACATACTGAACGCTGCAGCAGGTCAGCACCGGATAAACACGGGTCAGCACTTTTACACCGACATCAAAGCGGCCTACCATGGCGTCGAAGCAGCAGACCATCCTGAGTTCAACCTCCAGCCTTTCTTCAGCTCTGCTGCACAGTTCATAGACAGTGCTCTGAAGGAAAAGGGTCAGTGACAAGGCTTTTGTTGTTTGTAAAATTAATTGGTCTAAATAGCGTATCTTTCAGGGAAGGTGTTTGTTCACTGCGCCATGGGCGTGAGCCGCTCTGGGGCGTTGGTTTTGGCCTATCTGATGATCTACCGGGGCCTGTCGTTAGTGGAGGCCATCATCGCTGTGCGTCTGAGCCGAGACATTGGACCAAACTCTGGATTTCTGGAGCAGCTCAGACAGCTGGATCTGAGCCTCCGTCAACAGAGCAAACAGAACACCAGCATGTCCTGAGAACGTACACGCTGGTTTAATGATGGTTAAAACAGAGATCTGTTGGAGGAGCGGAGCATCCGTTTCTATAATACACAGCAATAACTGAATCCTTTCAATTTAGACAGACTCACTCAGCAGCATTAAACCTCTTGTTTCATGACAAAAATCAGAAATTCACCATGATAAATGTGATATTAATAAACTTGAAAAGGCAATGAGAAAGCATTTGTGTTTCTGTGTGTGTGTGTGTGTGTGTGTGTGTGTGTGTGTGTGTGTGTGTGTGTGTGTGTGTGTGTGTGTCACGTTGTACAGCTCAGCTACCTAAAAATATCACCAGTGAAACCATTTCAGACTCGCGGTACAGTCTTTATGCTTTCTGTGTACAAAGACCTGCTTTTACTTGTGCAAACACACACACACACACTGTTCACTAACTGAAACAGAGGTTCCCTTCTTCCTGGGAATTAGGTGAGTACTTTTTTCTGTCGATCTCTTTTTAAGTTGAATCCTTGGTTTCTACAAATTAACAATTTCATAAATATATTGGTGACGAATTTAACAGAAACTCACAAATTTAGTAACAAATCTATATTTCTGTGAGTTTATTCAAGCATCATTTTCTCATGTTTTTCACAGTAAACAGATCTGTGTAAAGTTGCTTGACCTTTGCAAATATTGTGATTAAGAATGTAAAAAAATATTGATACACTCAAATATCGTGATATTTCAAGTACGACATCAACATTGTAACAAATTATTTATTCAATATTGATATTTTTGATAATTCACATTTAAACAGTTAATGTATTTCTTTTGTGTGGTGCAGTTCAAACTCTTACTGCTAGGTGGCAGCAGTTTTTAACACCTTCATTCTGAGGGAACAAGGAGCTCTTGCAATATAGTTGGATGTGTTGTGGGCCCAGTCCCAATACTCGCACTTCCACACCTGCACGTTCCAGTCCAGTGGTGTTAGTGGCTCAAGTGCTCTTTCCGAAAATTTGTAGTTTCAAGTATAAGTATAAAATATTGAATATTTTATTATTGTGTACATATATGATTACAATCAAATGTTTCTGTTGAAAAATATTGTTAACTGATAACGGTACTGGTGTGATTTTTCTGACACTATATGGCAAGAATTTAATCACTTGTTTTAATACAATTTCAAGCAGCAAATGAGCACAAACAGAGACCAGCATCCCTATTTATGAAGGCAGTGGCGCAGGTTGATGATGCAATGCTCAGTGTCCCAATTCTGCAATTTATTGCACACTTGTTTATTGTGCACTCAAAACCTTACGTGCACTTCCACCAAGTGCACTTCATAGAGGACCATAGGCTGCAGTGTGGGTATTGGGACTGGGCCATGGATGCATCTGGCCTAAATTTTACCAAATTAAATTGTCTTAAAATTTGCAGATATTATTGTATTGTCTCCCCGTATTGTGATAATATTGTATCGTCAGATTTTTGCCGATACAAACCCCTAATTGTGAAAAAAATCATCATTGTACAAATAGCAAAACTTTAAAAAAATGTCAAAATTTTCTAATTTAATTTTTTATTTAAACGATATAGACAGATCATAGATTGATGTGACAAAAGGCAGGACGCCTCTTTCAGCTTCATGAATGTCTTTGATTTTTTTCACCTACAGCACAGGTCAATGGTCATACCCACAATCTGAGCAGCAGAATCTGACCTTCACAGATCTCACACGTTTAAATGATACAATTTCTGAACTTGTGTAGCTTCCTTGGGCATTTGAGTGTGGACTGTGAATTTCCTGAATGATAAAATTGAGCCCTGTCTTCCTATGTGATGAAGTCCAGAAGCATGAATCCATACACAGCAGTGCAGGTAGACCCAGACAGTGATTACATCACACCGGGAACATTGGACCTGGAGCAGCTCTTCTGGACCGGCACCACAGCTCAGTATGCACACGTCAATCAGGTGTGGCCACGAATCTACATTGGGGATGAGTGAGTGAGTTCATACAATCCAGAAATCCTCCAACATCAGTCGAGTATGTTTGTGTTGACATCTTCATATTTATGGAAATAGGAAAACAGCTCTGGAGCTCACTGAGCTGAAGGATCTGGGTGTTACTCATGTCCTAAATGCAGCAGAGGGAAAGTGGAATAATGTGCTCACTGGTGCTAATTACTACAGCAGCATGAAGATCCAGTACTATGGTGTAGAGGCTGATGACAAACCCACATTCCTCATCTCACAGTACTTCTCCTCTGCAGCAGAATTCATCCATGAGGCCCTCAGCCACCCACAGAGTGAGTTAGAGTTTGTGTTTTTAACTGCACTTTCATTTAAAGTTACACCATAGGCAGTTTTGCCTTGCTTTAACACTTCCTGGTGTCCGTTTTAAATCACTGCCGTAAAAGTGAATTGTTTTCCCTCCCGTTCGCTGTTTGCATGTGTTTTCAAGCCAACTGAACACATATTGAAGTTAAGCCTGATTTATACATGGATTGCCATAAAGCGTTACTGCTCTCCACAAAGTGAGACTTCATATCACCGGTCTGGAGAGGCTAAAATTGCAAATGCCGTATTCCGCCCACAATGAGCAGCCCCCTGAGAGATTATTCACTCACCATGTAAAGGGTCATTTTAGCCCATAATTGCTCAAGAAAATAATTTTAAAATATGATGTTAAACATAAATCTTTCCATCTGTTTTCTGTTTGAATTGCGTGCCTAAAACAAGTTGCTTCAAAAAGTCCCCATTTGTGATGTCACAAATGGGGAGATTAGAAAAACCACCTTTCACATGCAGGAGAGGACTGCTGCTGGAGGAGCAGCAGCTCTACTCTGAGCCCCTCCCAGATATCAGAACTTCTCAGCCTATAGCAGCCTGAGTGTGGGAGGAGTGGGCGTGGCCAGCTCCAGCTTGTTTTCTTAAAGTGACAGAACCCTGAAACGAGTCATTCTGAAAGGTACTGAAAGTGACAATAATAAAACTACTGAAATCACTTTATGTGAGAGAGATTTTATGTAAAGAACTTCATATATTTTATTGACCATAGAACTATTATAACTTCAAAAAGTCATAATATGTTTCCTTTAATATATTAGGTATTCTGAAGAACGTACTAGTCTGTTCTCTGATCTAAACTGTTGTTTTGTTCTTTGTTCCAGGTAAGGTGCTGGTGCACTGTGTGATGGGTCGCAGCAGGTCAGCGACTCTGGTCTTGGCGTATCTGATGATGAAACACGGTTTAACGGTAGTGGATGCTATCGAGCATGTGAGGCAGCATCGCTGCATCCTGCCTAATCACGGCTTCCTAAAGCAACTCAGAGCACTGGACATTTCATTGCAAGAGGATAAGTTCAGACTGAAACAAAAGACACATGACCAATAACGCTGAACTTTAGCATAATAAACCTTTTTACATTTTACCTGTTGTGTACATACAGTCCTGGAAAAGCTTTAAACTGCTCTGTGGAAAAAATAAACTCACTTTTCTGTGGAAAAGAAAGTGAAATCAGCAAACACAGCTTTTATATTTTTGTATATTTTGACAAACCTCGTAATGTGTAACATCAAGTTCTTCTTTCAGGTTTTCTGAGGGTTGTTCAAAGCTTTTTTTTTCTTAAGACTTTGCAACTTATCTACCTTATTTCTGTCCTTGCACCCAGCTATTGCAAAATTCAGCACATGCTCTGCTGAATTTTGCAATAAATAAAATAAAAAAAATAAAAAATTAGAAATCATCATTTAGGTGGTCCTTTTTGGGAATCACCTGTTGGTGTTATTATACTAATTTGTGTGTAAAACTCTAAGTTTTGATATTTTTTGTACTTTTTCAACAAAAATCTTTTTTTTTTTTTCATGTGAGGCTGCTTGTACCAAGGCGCATCAAATTGAATAAACAGATCTGAAGTTGGATGTTTGAGAAGTTGCCTTTTATGTGTAAAAACAACACTGGCTCATCCCTTGAGTTTAGAAGCCTTTTAAAATGCCTGAATTATGAGAGTCGGAGTTAAAGCGTAACTATCAGACAACACAAAAACAGAACAGTCCGATACTAGACTGAGATTTCCTGAACTGAAATTTTAAATAAATAATAAATAAATTGTGTTTGTTCTGAAGAAAAAGGCCAAAAAAAATCAAAGACTTAAAGAAATCCTGAAGAAATGTTGATTTTTTTTATCTCAGGACTATAACACAATTAAATATCAAATTTTCTTGGGTCTTAAATGCGCGTTTTTTATTTAGCTGATTTAGAATTGATGAGTCCATAGCAAAGTTATAAAGAGGTCATCAAATAAAAAAAAACACTCATTGAATAAAAAATAGAAAGAAATCTGTTTTATTTATTATTGTTGGTCATCAGACTCAGAAATGAACAACAAACTCACTATTAAAATCAAGGAAAGTCAAATTTTTTTCCATCTAAACACAAGCAGAAAATTATAAATAAAAATTAGAAAATCTTTCAACTGTGAAGGTCTTGGTCCAAGGGTTTAGTACATTTAACTGAATATTCATATAAATCATTACTTGTGCACCTGTGCACACAAACATCTGCATATTACCTTGTAAAGTTGAATGCTTTTGAGTCTGTCTTTCAAAAATTTAAGTTATTTTTAATAGTTTTTTTTTTAATGGCTGTCTCATTCATCCTCTATGGTCACTGCTAATTATTTAGAGTGTGTCATATTAAAGGGCTAGCTAGAAAATCTCACAAAAACAAAGATAGAGCTAGGGGGATAGAGCTAAAGGGTGAAAAGAAACAACATCGGTAAAATTATATTAACTATTCCAGTCATAAACACAGCGATTTCCTGCTCCTCTGCCCTACTGGTTGAAAGTGGAGTAACAACTATCGTAAACAACCCTGCTGCAGCCTGCTGTAACTATCTCTAACAACAGGCTAACACTAACATGAGCCAACTAATACTGAAATAAACCATGAATTAAAAAGATCCACACTGTTGGACAAAAAATATTATTGCATACAAATCCAGTAGCAACAAAGCCAGGTCACCATCAGTTCGTGATTTTGTACCCTCCTTTAGCTAACGTTCACTCCAGTTTTATCTCTTTACTTCACCTCCAAAGACACTTTGTTACTTTTAATTCCAGGCTCCACCATGATGCCAACAGAAAAAGCAAACTTCTTTTTCTTCTTCTTGTGCTTTTTATTGACGAACGACAAACTGAAAAAGCTAACCCCTAGCATAACAGCTAACAGCCGTAAAGCAGGTAAAGAGCTCCCCCTAGAACACCTACCCGCTCCACAAAACTGTTAAGTGCAATATCTGGGCAGCAGAGGGGTGTCAAATATGAAACTGGTGACGTTTCTAACTCAACAATCACTGAGATCAGTGTTTAAGCAGCTTAAAGGTTAAAAAAACTACTTAGTGTTACTTTAACTATATAAAACCAATTCATAATCAAACTACAGTATTTACAATCGCTGTTATTAGTGATTTGATCAAAGTGTGACACACAAAGAAGTAGAAACTAATGGAATCAGAGGACGGAGGTCAGAGAAGAGGACACAACCTCCGTTTTTGCATCAGCTGTTCGTCCAGCTTCAGCAGGAGCGATAAGAAGTTTCTGTTAGGATAAATGGCTCGTTTTTGTACAACGTGCCTCAGAGCATCTTTCAGCGACAGACACTTCTTCATCATGAGGTAGACCAGAACCAAAGTGGCCGACCGACTCACTCCCATGATGCAATGCACAAGCACCTTTCCTAAGAAGCAGGATGGAAAATGGAAATCATGAAGTGGATAAAGCTGTACATTTTTTACAATCAAGTTTGTTTTACCATCTTTGCTCTTCAGGCCTTTGTGTATGAAGTCTGCAGCAGGTTTGAAGTACTGGCTGAGGTCAAAGTGGTCTGAGTCTTCTGCTGGGATGCCGAAGTAAACACACGTGTTTCCATAAAAGCTCTGGTCACCGATGCTGCCCTGCTTGGAGTGTGCTGCGTTCAGGACATGAGTGATGCCCAGCTTACATAATGTCTTTCTGTTCTGTGCAACAGCCCTAAACAATAGGCATGAGAGAGCACGAGTCAGTAAATGCATAAATCCCAGAGGAAGCTGATGTACATATTACTGTGATTATAACATATTAGGCTGCAATTATAGTTAAATAAACACTTGTACAGGAGCTAATAAGGTTATTTTACATTCTGCATTTTACAATGCTCCTTAAAAACTTCCACTACGACAAGTTGTTCCTGGCTATAACAACAAAAGACACTCACACATTTCCTATGAACAAGTTGGGCCAAACTTCATCCACAGGTGTGAGCTCCAGCTCGCAAGAATCCAAGATGACCTCCAGCTCCTTAATGAACACCAGGTTTTGTTGCTGGCTGCTTTCTGACATCCTTCCTGTACTCAGACTGTGAGTTATAGTCTTATGGTCACAGTCTCTCCTGGATCTTCAGCCAGCAGTGAGAGGCACAAGCAGGTGGCTGATTTTTAAGCGCCCAGCTCCAAAATTAGCCTGGAGTGTGTGTTCAGTTTGTTCCCTTTGACTGGATGTAGATTATCTAATGTTGCTGTTTAATGGATTGATTGGTCTGTTCGTTCGTTCAGCTCTCTCTCTCTCTCTCTCTCTCTCTCTCTCTCTCTCTCTCTCTCTCTCTCTCTCTCTCTCTCTCTCTCTCTCTCTATCTCTCCCTCCCTCTCCCCCTCCCTCCCTCCACAAAAAAACAAGAGAGGGGGGTGGAAACTGCTCAACACTTTAGTTTAAAGATTATATATCTATAAATATATATATATATATTTAAATATATATATATTCACATATATTTACATTTTTGGTCCAGCTCTAAAAGCTGTCGAAGAAATCCTCTATTAGGGAAAATCCAGCGCTTCTGTTGGACGCAGCGTATAGAGGAGAGAAGACTGAGGCGATGATGAATCATCAGGTAGGCCAGAACCAGTGCGGCTGAGCGGCTCACGCCTACAGCACAGTGCACAAAAACCTTCCCTATAAAAAAAACACAATTCAGCTCAATTCTATTCAATCCAACTGAGTCATTTCTTAAATCAGTACCTCCTGATGTTAAAGCCTGGTGAATAAACTCTGCAGCAGGATAGAAGAAAGGTGAAAGGTCAAAAGTTGGCAGATCATTGGCAGGGACTCCATAATATTTCACTGTGGTTCCATAGAAGTCATCACTGCCTTTACAGCAGAGTTTACCATGAGAGGCATTCAGCACATGAGTGATACCCAGCTGCCAGAGTCCGAACTTGTCATGTGACATAAACCTGACAAATAAAATACAAAACACTAATAGGAAGTCAATGGTTCACATATTTTAAACAAACTACAGGACAAGATGCTCACATGTCTCCCAGAAAAAGGTTCGGCCACACCTCATCTCCATGGCGACATGAGCGTGGAGCTGAATGCAGAACCTCCTCAAGCTCCTGCAGTGATGGGACCTCACCTGACACACACCTTGTATCCTCTTGTGTATTTGTTACATTTGTCTGCTTTAAGTCTTGTGTGACTGTTGCAGCGTCAGAGTGTGACCTTCTGTCTGTCATGTCTACGTCTGAAGTATTTATACCGCTCTGTACTTACCCTGCAGTTCAAATAACCTGCTGTCTGACACTTTGGCACTTCCTCTTTGCTATGACAGTCACAGACAGGTGGTACACCATGGGCATGTGTTTACAATTACACGAGTAGTTTGACAGCTAATTTATCTTTCTGTGATTTAAATCCGAACTAAACGACACACTCGACACGACTCAGTTTAACAAAGGTCCATCCCTTTTTTAAATGAATAGGGAGTCACGTCCAGATCTTGTTCCAGAAGTTCATAGCTGTATTCATCAAATTAACTTACAGTGTTGCAAGCAATATCAAGAAATCTTTTATTCTTTTATTAACTATATTTTGTCTGATTAGAATGAATCACACAGTAAACTAAATATTGTAGTATAAACAAGTACTCTGCGTTATGTATCAGTTTTACTGAATGTGAAAGAATAAATCTAAAATATCAAGATAGAAAATATGTTTTAAAAATATATGGTAATATGTGATTAACAATTCCAGTTACATAGAAAATAAGGTCCTAATGAATAAAAATAAATAATGTATAATTATTTTTATACTTTGCAAAATATTACTTTTATTATTTCGGATCCAACCGGAACCGGATCCAGGAAATGTTTTATTTTGAAAGGGTGCGTTAGTAGCATCCGGCAACTCTCGCTGAAAGCACAAAGGTAACGTACGCTGAACGTACGTCTTTCTGTCGTAACGGAAATGGTCAAAGTTAATTTTGTAAGCTTCAAAATCATAATTTTCGCGTGACCTGGCACTGGCAGGAAGCGTTTTGTGATTTGAAATGAAGTGCGCAGTGATAGCTCCTGGCCTCGGGCTCTCAGCGGTGCGGTAGACCTTTTATTTATTTTTATTTAACCTTTTATTTATTTATTTACCATTTATACAGTCACTAGGTAGACCTGAGCTGGTAGGATTGAGTCACGTGAGGGCTCGTGTGCATATTGGTATTTTTTCTGGTTTGTTCAGGCCGGCTTAGCTTTTAATTGATTATTGTTATTGTTGTTTGTTAGCATGTTTTAGTTTGACTACATCCTTTAATTTTACAACATATTTTACATTACAGTTGTTCTACTATTTATTTAATATTATTCATTAAATTCTTATCCTTCTTAATTATTTCTACTCAATTACCATTATTAATTTGTATTTTATTTATTTATTTTTATTAATTTCATCCAGTGTTTCCTCTAGGGGGCCCTCTGCCCCGGGAGCGTCATTTGACTACGACGCCCTTGTCCAGACCTGTCGACCAATTGCTCCCGGGTCAGATCGCCCCACCGATGACGTTTCCCAGATTTATGGTTTTTCTGAACTCAGCCAGACGCCAATGTCTTGTATTCATGATGTGTGTGTGTGTGTGTGTGTGTGTGTGTGTATGTTTGTGTGTGTGTGTGTGTGTGTGTGTGTGTGTAAGGGGGATGGGGTTGGCTGGGAGGGGTGGATAGTGAGGGTTTTGTGGGGTTATTTTAATCTGTATTGCACTTTGAGCTGCATTCAAGTATGAAAAGTGCATTATAAATAAAATTTGATTTGATTTGATTTGATGATATCGCGGCTGTTCAAATAACAGACGGTAAGTGTGTGTGATTTGTCTGCTGGAAATTATTCATTAAATATATTTTAAAATAAATCACTCAAGTTACAGTAATTACTTTACCAACAAAATAAAAGAAAAACATGTCAATATAAAACTAAATTAAAAAAAAATCGACGAGCAAGAAGTTTAAACAGTCCAATATCAAAGGAACAGTGTGATGATGTCACCGCGCGCTTTTATTACAGGGTGACGTCACCATTCTTACCTATTCAGCTAAGAGCAGACACAGTCCACTCTACCACTGGCACATCTCACAGAGAGATACAGGAGCTCGACGTCTGACCGTCTATTCCACTGTTCTTTATTTACTCAAGAGTTTATTTCTTGCGTCATAAAGTGCGTTTATTACAGGGTGACGTCACCATTCTTATCTATTCAGCTAAGAGGAGACACATTCCTGTCTACCACTGACACATCTGACAGAGAGATACAGGAACTAGACGTTTGACCGTCTATTCCACTCACTGTTCTTTATTTACTGAATCTGAGTTTATTTCTTGCTTTTGTCACAATGTCTGGGCATCGCAGAGCAGCGTTCAACAACCAACAGAGGTTTAACCAAGCTAAACCTCAGACAAACCGGGCACTTTTGATGGAAAATCAGAATCTCATCGACGAAGTCAACAGACTTAAGCACGTGATTGACACGGAGAGGTCTGAGAGACACCAGGAAAGTATCGCGGCTAATCAAACTTGGGAAGAGCTACAAATGACCCAAGCACAGTTGAGGAGTTTTGAAAACAACCAGATTTATATTAAGCTTAAATCTGAAAACGAAACTCTTCGAACTCAAGTCAACTTTCACAAGTCCATTTATGAGGACTGTTTTTCTGGAATGAAAAAGGAAGTTGAATATTTTGATAAGCTGTGGCGTGAAGCCAGAGTCACCCAAGTAACGATCAGACTAGAATATGAGAAGAGAATTGAAGATCTTCAAAACGAATTTGACGATCTCAAAGCTTCGCATCAGGACCTAATTGAAATACTAGAAGCCACATCTAACCCACAATCAGAACATGTTGAGTCTAAGTTGGATGAAGAAAAACAAGTTCTTTTAGTGGAAAAAGCCTCAAATGAACTGATGATTCAACTTTTGACGTCTGAGAGGGATTCCCTTCGTTCAGACCTCCAACGGGAGCAACGGTCCTTCACAGAAATGGAGACAAGCTTCCAGAAGGCTTTGGAAGAAAAGGAGTCTGCATACAAAGAGCTTACCAAGAAATATAACACCGATCTGGCAAACTCTAATACTCAGATAAAAACTTTGGAAATGCAGCTTAATACAGAGATCAGGGCTCATAAAGAAACCGTGACAGAAAATCATAAAACGGTTGAAGCCCTGTCAGCAGAGAAGGACTCTTTGCAAGAAAACTTGTGTGTCCATCGGGAAACTTCTGACCACACGATAACACACCTGCAGCAGCTAGCAGAGGCAATGGACGTGGGGTATAGAGACCTCTCCAAGAGGTACAAAACTGAGGTTTTCGCTGCTATAAAAAAGGCAGAATTTTTGGAGATGAAACTCCAAGAGGTAATATGGACTCATGCTGAGACAAAGACAGCAAACCAAGAGGCCACAGCTGTCAAACAGCAGGAAAATGTTCCCGAAAAAGAGTTTCACGACACAGGGAGGAAACGCCAGGATTATTCCATCAGTTTAACCCCTGAAACTGATAAAACTACAGCCCAGAACATCACTGAAGTCCCAGAAGGTCCTAATGTAAAAAAACAAGAAGAGAATCTGGACTCAGAGCTTGGGGAAAACGGTTCTTTTAAAGAAAAGCTCCCAGATTCCAAAAACCAAAAGTCTTGTTTGAAACGATTCAGGCACTTTCTGGGTTTGAGGAAGCCAGAATCCTGGAAGAAGAAGAAAAAGAGCAGTACTTCTTCCATCACGGACGATTAAAAATATCACGTTCCTTCCCTCTAACACACATCGCCACAAAATGATGTAACATTTGCTTTAATCTGCTTTTTCAACATTTAAAAAAAGGCATGACAAGAGTCAGGTCCCCTGTTCTGTCTCCTTGTGTTGCAGGGGGATTTTCTCTGGGTGCTCCAGTTCACCACCCACCACCCAGAATCCTGAAATACTAATAACTGAATCAGCTCAGCTTAATTATCATCACCAAATATTTTAAATTTTTTCAGCTGGCCTGAGGTAAACAGCCAGAGAGTCTTCCTCCTTACTGGACAAATCTGGACGTCGGCCAAGCTCCGATTATAGCCACAGCCACCAGGGCGCACTCGTAGCCACAAATGGCTATGGCTGCTATCCCGTAGCTACAACAGCCAATGGCTATCGCTATAAATTGCTGTGAAAACAGCATCCACTGGCCGGACAGACTCTTTTACGTTAAAGGTTTTGCGACAGGTCAACGCTTAACTGAGAAGCATTGTTTTGGCAGTTTATAAGTACAGTAGGTAAAAACTTTGTTTATATTTGAAAGCCACTGTGCTACGGGCAGAGAACCGCACAGCCATGTTAGCATAATATGACAGAGCACGAGTTCAAAGTACACCAAAGGTCAAATATGAACAAAGATTCAAATATAAACAAAGTTTTTACCTACTGTATTTATAAACTGCCAAAACAATGCTTTTCAGTTAAGCGTTGACCTGTCGCAAAACATTTAACGTAAAAGAGTCCGTCCGGGCAATGGGTGCTGTTGTCACAGCAATTCATAGCTATAGCCATTGGCTGTTGCCATAGCTACGGAATAGCAGCCACAGCAATTTGTGGCTACGGTCGTGCCCTGGTGGCTGTGGCTACAATGGGAGCTCGGCCCTACTGGAAATCTGGCTGCCCACGCTGTAGACTACTTATTTTTCCCTGTAGGAAACACCTGAAATACCGGGGAAACATTTTAAAATTGCTCTTTCTTTAAAGTTGTGTAAAAACAAATAAAAATGAAACAAAAAAATGTGTCTGTAAAAAAATAAAAATAAAAAAAAACTATTAAAACCTATAAAAAGCAAAAGGCACTGGTAAAGGTACTCTCAGTAATGAGATGGGGTTCGATTCCCTGCAGTGCCCTGCTTGTTACAGTGTTAATAGTGAAGGTGTGTCTTACCTGCATAAATAGAAACGAAGACACAAAAACAATAACTTAAATCAGAGTCTAATAAAAGTATGTTGCTTTAGACTAAAAACCAAATAGAGCTGCCATCCTGGCAAAATAAACAACAGCCACATCACATTATAAGGTGATAACTTCATGTTTATGTATTTGGCAGATACTTTTATCCTAAAAGACTTACAATGAGATTTACAAATGACAATTTATTCTTTAAAACAATATTATTTTGACATTTGAACAACAATATAGTAGCCTGGCCAGCCATACCAATGCTTCCGTATGGGAAGCAATGGGTCTGGTAACGCTCAAATATCCCCACCCCCTGAGAATTCTCACCGAGCCAATCAGCGCTAAGCAGCGTACGTCACACACCGCAACGCTCAGTTTGTCATAAACAACAAAGATGGCGTTCACTGCAGCTCTTTCCTCTATTCTAAATGACTTGGACATGTCTTTAAAACCACAACATGAATTAGCGCTAAAAGCCTTTCTTCTAAAGAAAGATGTTTGTGCTGTGCTACCCACAGACATAAATACGTAGACACCTCGTAAATTGGTGCTGTCGTAGTGGCCGGCCGCCATCTTAGATGGGTCGCCATTCGCCCCCAGTGCATTAATTTCTACTGAGGAAGGTGCTAACCCAGCTAAAAAACACATTGTATCGTGGTGTCACCTTTATTTGCGCTAATGGAGCAACAAGTAAAAAAAAGCTGGGATTAACTGCAGTGCAGCTCGGCGTGAACGGTGAGAGGGAGATTGTTAGCAGCGCTACTTTGACGCCATCTTTGACTACAGCTAAAAAACTACAGCGTTGCGCGATAAGTCGTCATTTCTGCCTTTTTGGGTATTTTTGAGCTGGCTAGTCCCACCCCTCATGGTGCTTGCTGCCTCTGAGTATCCAGACTCTTCCCCTGTGTAGAATAGACAGAGGGCGAGTCTGGCAGGCCAGGCTAACAATATAGTATCACGTTTTTACTCTCTAGATGTTATAGCCATGATGTTTTAACACGATATAGTTCTAATTAAATTTTGCCTGGGTGGCAACACTTTTTGTTTGATAAACACTCCAAGTGTGTATGTAAATAAATAAACACATAAATAAATAAATGTATACATGTATGTATGTCTGTATATGAGGGGAAAGCAGGGCACTACCAACACTGTTTACAGTGGGGACGGTGTGCTGCTGACCTCGATTAAGGACGTTGTGAATCGGTGGGCCAAGTACTTCGAAGACCTCCTCAATCCCACCGTCTTCCAGTGTGGAAGCAGAGTCTGGGGAATTTGGGTTGGGCTCTCCAATCTCTAGAGCCGAGGTCACTGAGGTGGTCAAAAAACTCATCGGTGGAAAGGCTCCGGGGGTGGATGAGATCCGCCCGGATTTCCTTAAGGCTCTGGATGTTGTGGGGCTGTGTTGGTTGATGCGGCTCTGCAATATCGCGTGGACATCGGGGGCAGTTCCACTGGATTGGCAGACCGGGGTGGTGGTCCCCCTATTTAAAAAGGGGGACCGCAGGGTGTGTTCTAACTACAGGGGGATCACACTTCTGGTAAAATATATTCGGGGGTTCTGGAGAGGAGGGTCCGTCGTATTGTCGAACCTCAGATCCAGGAGGAGAAATGTGACTGTGGAACACTGGACCAGCTCTATACCCTTAGGGGGCTCCTGGAGGGTGCGTGGGAGTTCGCCCAACCAATCTACATGTGTTTTGTGGATTTGGAGAAGGCGTTCGATCACGTCCCTCGGGGGGCCCTGTGGGGGGCCCTGTGGGGGGTACTCTGGGAATATGGGGTGTCAGGCCCCTTGATACGGGCTGTTAGGTCCCTGTACGACCAGTGTCAGAGCTTGGTCCGCATTGCCGGCAGTAAGTCGGGCTCGTTTCCAATGAGAGTTGGACTCCGCCAAGACTGCCCTTTGTCACCGATTCTGTTCATAACTTTTATGGACAGGATTTCTAGTTGCAGCCAAGGTGAGGGGATCCGTTTTGGTGGCCTAAGGATCAGGTCTCTGCTTTTTGCAGATGATGTGGTCCTGTTGTCTTCATCAGACCGGGATCTCCAGCTGTGGTCTGAGTCTTCTGCTGGGATGCCGAAGTAAACACACGTGTTTCCATAAAAGCTCTGGTCACCGATGCTGCCCTGCTTGGAGTGTGCTGCGTTCAGGACATGAGTGATGCCCAGCTTACATAATGTCTTTCTGTTCTGTGCAACAACCCTAAACAATAGGCATGAGAGAGCACGAGTCAGTGAATGCATAAATTCCAGAGGAAGCTGATGTACATATTACTGTGGTTATAACATATTAGGCTGCAATTATAGTTAACAAAAAAACTAGTGCATGAGCTAATAAGGTTATTTTACATTCTGCATTTTACAATGCTCCTTAAAAACTTCCACTACGACGAGTTGTTCCTGGCTGTCTCTTTCGCTGGAGCGGTTCGCAGCCGGGTGTGAAGCAGCTGGGATGAGAATCAGCTCCTCTAAATCCGAGACCATGGTCCTGAGTCGGAAAAGGGTAGAATGCCTTCTCCAGGTCAGGGATGAGGTCCTGCCCCAAGTGGAGGAGTTTAAGTATCTCGGGGTCTTGTTCACGATTGAGGGAAAGATGGATCGGGAGATCGATAGACGGATTAGTGCTGTGTCTGCAGTGATGCGGGCGTTGTATCAGTCTGTCGTGGTGAAGATAGAGCTGAGCCAGAGGGCGAAGTTCTCAATTTACCGGTCGATCTACGTTCCTACCCTCACCTATGGTCACGAGCTTAGGGGAGTGACCGAAAGAACGAGATCGCGGATACAAGCGGCCGAAATGAGTTTTCTCCACAGGGTGGCTGGGCTCTCCCTTAGAGATAGGGTGAGAAGCTCAGTCATCCAGGAGGGACTCAGTCAGTAGATCCGCTGCTCCTCCACATCAAGAGAAGCCAGTTGAGGTGGCTCGGGCATCTAGTTAGGATGCCTCCTGGATGCCTCCCTGGTGAGGTTTTCCGGGCACGTCCAACCAGGAGGAGAGCCAAAGGAAGACCCAGGACGCGCTGAAGAGATTATGTCTCTCAGTTGGCCAGGGAACGCCTTGGGATCCCCCTGGAGGAGCTGGCCCAAGTGGCTGGGGAGAGGGAAGTCTGGGCCTCCCTCCTTAGGCTGCTGCCCCCACGACCCGACTCCGGATACGCGAAAGACAATGGATGGATGGATGGATATGTATGTATGTATGCATGTATACTCACGCGTGCGCACACACGCACACACACATATGTGTGTGTGTGTGCGTGTGTATATATATAGACGTGGACAAAATTGTTGGTACCCTTCGGTCAACGAAAGACAAACCCACAATGGTCACAGAAATAATTTGAATCTAACAAAAGTAATAATAAATAAAAATGTTATGAAATGAAATTAATGAAAGTCAGACATTGCTTTTTAACCATGCTTCAACAGAATTACTTTAAAAAAACATGGAACAGACCTGGACAAAATGATAGAAAGAGAAATTAAAATAAAATAGAATTCTCTAATAGAATAGAATAGAATAGAATAGAATAGAATAGAATAGAATAGAATAGAATAGTCCTTTATTAACTTTATACCCAAAGGTATAATTGAGGGTGCCACAACCGAGCTACTTTGCATCACAAACAGGGGTTAACCATATAGGATTTATGTTTTAACATAAACAGGTAGAAGAACATGGTAAGACATGATGAAAACACAATTAAAAAGTACCAGAATAAATATTGAGGTTGATGAGGTATAGATAGTAAATGTGGCGCAAAAAAAAAAAATATATATATATATATATATCAACATGTCTTGGTTTTGTTGGGTTTTTTTTTCAACATTCAGATCCTCATTTTTCCCAGCAGATGTCAGTGTACTCCAGACAGCCCTCCTGCATGAGGCTAGGAGCTCTTCTTTACTGGTGTGTGTTTTTTTAGATCTCTTCCTGTTTGGTGTTGCCTGGTTGTCAGAAGCATGCTGGTCATGACACACTATTCTTGGGAGTGGAGAAGCAAGCAGAAAGTTCTTCCACACCCTCTGACATCACTGTGACAGTGGATTTTTGGTAAGTGAAGCCTTTCTTGTTTATTATCACCTTCTCTAGTCAGTTTGAAACAACAACAAAAAGAACTACTTCCTGTAGTTCCTAGCTCCCAGCTGATCATGTTTAATCTATTCCAGATGATATGTGACAGTATGATTTACCCCTCAGTGTGTGGGTCTGTGGTGGGGACACTATACCCGCTTTGTCAAGCGGTCTTTGTCTCACACACTGAAGAGCTTTCTGTCTCTCAGCTGTGTGACTCACTGGTCAGAAGAGCTGACATGGCACTTATTTATTCCAAGTAAAAGCCTCGGCCAGAGAGGAAGCCAGTCAAATCTAGAGGCTTGAAAACAAAAATAGCTGGTTTCTCTGCTGGGGAAGAGAGGAGCGGCTGACCAGGTGAGTTAGTTTATAGTTTAAATATGTAAATGTTTCCTATTGCTCAACCTGCATGTGAGGATTATTTACTGGATCAGCTTTCAGATCGTTGGCATCAGTCATACAAGAATGTTTCATTATCATCCGGAGCTGTCAAATGTGTGAATAATAATAATAATAATAATAATATCCTTACATGGAATATTTGTGTTTAATTTATTCAGTTGGTCGACCCTGGTGTAATGTGGAAAGATAAACCAGTGCAGTAAAATAAGACATTAAAACTGTAAAATTATGGCTATAATTAAATTTTAAAGCTTTTTGTAAAATTTAATAATGGATTCAACCTTAATCAGTTTTTTATATAAACAAGGATTTTTAAAGTAAGCTTCAGTCTGTCAGTATTTTAGGTTTAAAGTTTAAAATGATCATTTTCAGTTCATATATTTTTACTTTTGCAGCTTTTTTCAGGTTTTTCATTTGTAGAACGTGAGGATCTTGAAAAATGACATTCCAAAGTGCACCCCCCCCTAAAAAAATGTAATAACTGCCAATTAATGATTAAAAACTGCACAAAATCTGTGATATGTTCATAATTTACCATATATCTGATTAAAAATGTAATTTTTTGCATCTTATCAGGCCATTGCTAATCTGAAGAAGTCAGCGGTGTTACAGTCATGTTGTTGGAGTGTGCAGACCTTTGGAGCAGTGGGGAGTTCAGGCTCAGCAATATCGAGGTCAGCTTATCAGGAAGGTCAAAGGGCAAAAATCGTGGGGGTGGGAGGGTAATCCCTGACGCATCAAAAACTGGTTCGAAGATATCGGGTCTGCAGGAGAAATGTACATTTAAAGTTGTTCCTTTTTTGTGAAATCAGGAAGTTCAAGGAACTTTTTCAGTAACTTATTTTCCCAAATATGACACAACACCTACAGAGGACAGTAGTTTGTTTTTGTTTGACATGTTAGTGTTATGTGTAAACAGGATTACGCTGCTACCTCTTCACTCACTTAATTTATTCTTTAATAGTTTAATAAAATGATGAAATTTGGGGGTATATCTCAGTGTGCTTGATGCTGATCTGTTGAGTGAATTAAGTCATGCAGAAAAGTCTTTGGGTTTGGCTTGCAAAGTTTTGAATGCATAGTCAGTTTATAGGTTTGAAGTCGAAAATAGATAATTTTTATGAATTTAGTGACGTGTTTGTGGTTCAAACTTGCACAAGTTAATATTGTTTGTGTTGTTGTTGTGCAGCAGGGGGATGGCACAGTCAGATGACAGTGTGAGCTCCTGGAGCTGTGATCAGGTGGCCCGGTGGCTGCAGGACGAGGGTTTTGGGGCGTATGTGGACGAATTGTGCAGACAACACCGCCTTGACGGCCTCAGCCTGCTGGCTCTGACTGAGGCTGACCTACGCGGCCCCCCGCTGAGCCTCACCGTTCTGGGAGACATCAAAAGGCTGACCGTAGCCCTCCGCCGACTCCAGAGTCAAAACCAATCCCAGCTGGAGGAGCTGGGTCTCTGGCCTTCTGACTCCCTTCCTGCTGGACTCTCGCCGTGCAGCTCAAGAGCTGAGTGGACTTTCGACGGAGCTGACCGGAGTCGATATAGCAGAAGTGATCGCAATGGGACGGAGCTGCGGCTGAGGAGCAGTGATGGGTTTGGATGTGTTCCCGGGGCGGCGCTGTGTCAAACCCACTCCAATGGGAGGTGTCAGCAGCCGCTGGCTGGCCGGTTAGACCCAGAGGTGTGGAAGACAGTCATCAGCTCATTATATGTGTTCCTTGTGTTTGGATTCACCTCTTTTGTTATGGTCATCGTCCACGAGCGTGTCCCAGACATGAGGACGTACCCACCACTTCCTGATATATTCCTGGACAGGTACCTACCAGCTTATCTTTTAAAATGATCATTAAATGAGTCACTCTCCTGCTGCTATATCTAATCTACAAGTTGTCTTTATCTTCTTTCATAGCGTACCCAGAATCCCTTGGGCTTTTGCGATGGCAGAGGCTTGTGGCGTTATCCTGTGTTACATGTTTCTGTTGATCCTGCTCCTTCACAAACACAGGTAGTCTCTCGCTGCACCTGGGTCGTTTTTGCAGCAGATGCAGCAGAGCTAACATGGTTACTCCTTTTGTCTCTGATTCAGGTCCATCCTCTTCAGACGGCTGTGTTCACTGATGGGAACAGTGTTTTTGCTTCGCTGCTGCACCATGTTTGCTACCTCACTCTCTGTGCCTGGGCAGCACCTGAAATGTGCCAGCAAGGTAGGAAGGGAGTAGCTCTTATAGCTGCAACTGCTACATGACTGAGTTATTTTAAAGGGGTTCGATGCAGTTTTGGCTTGCTTTTAGCACCCCTTATATTGAAAAATTATTTAAAAATATGAAAAAGTTGCATAGTATATCTTTAAGGTTTTGGGTTTGTTTGTTTTTTGGTCCCTGCAGACGTATGGGGACTCCTGGGGGAAAATACAGAGAGCTTTGGCGATCTGGAGCGGCTTTGGGATGACTCTGACAGGAGTCCAAACCTGTGGGGACTACATGTTCAGCGGACACACTGTCGTCATCACGATGCTCAACTTCTTTGTGACTGAATGTGAGTATTAATTATTTTATTAACCTAAACGTGGGCCAATTCTGAATTAATTAAAAGAACTATAATTTAGAGATTCAAGAAAAAATCAGATGAATCCTAGAAGTGAAAATGATGTCCACATGGATGATCCTTTATTGATGGCATTTATTAGCACCAATGACAGTGCTCCACTCTCCTGAAAAATGTATTTTTGTTTTATATTAATTTCCAGCTGAAATTTAAATCTATGCAAATAAAAAAAATGTAAGAATTGGTAATATTTTCTAAACGTTTGCATTTATGTCCAGATAGCAAAAGAAATCACAAGAATTATTGAGAAACTTGTTGATGGTGAAACAGTTCAGGTTTCAACTTAATGAGGCAAAAAAAAAACATTTATGCATAATCATTTTTGTTTTGCATATTATTCCATTTTCCAGAAACTTGATATTGAACATTCTGAAAGACGTCCTTGAACACACTAGATTTTCATTCGATTTGCATTTATAAGTAATGCAAATGTTAGACTAAAGTACGTGGTTTAAGTTATTTACACAGCCTCTGTGTTTTTCAAAATGGTTCCTGCACATTTTAGCCAATTTATGTCAAAGATATAAACAAAGTATTTACTTTCTGGTCATTTTAAGCTGAGACAAAAGGAAATTTAAAAAAGAAAATACTTCAGAAAGACTGTGTTTTAATATAAAATTTAAATACATTGAAGGGAAACTTCATACTGCGATAACTAATAAAGTTTAAAGCCATACTATGCAACGTTTTCATATTTTTAAATGATTTCTTTGAGCCAGTATGTGCTAAAATTACCCTTTACAGGGTTAATGAAATGTCACTCAGACCCCCACCGCCCTCTGTGGCCAGAATACCGCACTTGCAACTTCAGAGGTCCTGTTGGACTTCGTAAAGTGGCGCTGACATGCTTGGTGCTGCAGTCTGCTTCCTGCATGTTTCCTGCATGTTTTAGATCATGAAAACAGCTGATTTGTTTGATTTAGTGATGAACCGCTCCTGTAGACACTAATGAAGGCTGAGGAGACATTTCAGCAGTTAGATTAAGGTGTTAAAAAGACGAACGCACAGCGAGGAGAAGAGTTACGCTTTTGGTTCTACTAAACGGACACTAGGGGGTGCTAAAAGCAAGTCAACACTGCCAAGTGTGCCTTTAAACACCAAGTTAACTAAGAAACAGTTTTTTACTTATTTTTGATATGTGATCAGTCACTGAGTCTAACATGCATGCTAAACATGAAAATAGTCTTCTACCCCTATTTCCTGCATTAGCCCCTGATAGAAAATAGACGGAAAAACGCTCGGATGAGAAAAGCCATTCAATTCCACGTCACATTGAAAATAAGCATTCATTGACTCACCCATCTTGACTCTTGACAGGGAAGACTGTTGTTGGTTTAGCGTCCAGGAGACAACAGAGCACGCCTAAGCTAGTAGAAGCTAACTGTTAGCATTAGCAACTCCACAATATAGCAGAACTCCCTCAGGCATGTGTTATTTGTGGAGATAAAACATCAACATTGCAAAGCAAACTGAGTCAGTGGTAGAGTCCCATTGCTGTTAGCCAATCAGAGGTGAGATGTTTGAATATCACAAAATAAAACCATCTTCGGCTCAGTTCTAGCTCCTGAAATAGGAGCTCCAGAGCTTTTTTTCTCACAGAGATCAAGACACAAGCCATTAATTTATTCTAGAGACCACTGCAAATGTTTTGGGAAAAAAAACGAGTAAACTTGGTCTTTAAATATGCAGTAAAAAAACCGTGTTCTTTAATAATTATTTTAATAATTATCTACGTTTGCAGACACGCCTCGAAACTGGAATCTGATCCACACCATCTCCTGGGTTCTGAACCTCTTTGGGATATTTTTCATCCTGGCGGCTCATGAGCACTACTCCATCGACGTCTTCATCGCCTTCTACATCACCACCCGCCTCTTCCTCTACTACCACACTCTAGCCAACACTCGCGCCTACCAGCACAGCCGCAGGGCCCGCATCTGGTTTCCCATGTTCTCCTTCTTTGAGTGCAATGTGAACGGACCTGTCCCTAACCAGTACCACTGGCCCTTCAACAAACCCGCCTTCATGAAAACCCTAATAGGCTGACCAGTCCTCAAAGACACGGCTGCAATAGTCCCTCAACTATAAAAATGTTTTTAACTTATTAAATGCATTTGTCCTCATCTGTATCAAGTAAATGATCTTTGCCTTCAGGTTTAAATTAGCAGTTTGGGAATGCCACCGTTCCTTAAAATGTAATTGCACTCTGCCAAAGAAAAATAAAGATAAGTGTTGTTTTAAGTTACCTAGAAATGAATGTTAAGACAGTTTCTTGCCTTTGTATAATTAGTTAAACTATTCTTGGTTTTCATTTCAAAACTGTTTACAGTCTACTGGTGGTTTGGATGGTTTGTGTCCTTTTTTAAGTGTAATGTAGCACATGAGAGCTGATTTTAGGGGAGTAGGAGTGACGGTTTACAGAGTTTTTCTTTGGGCAAATTTTGAAATGAGCTTATAGTTTTCTTATTTTCTCATAACTCAGCAGTCAGCCACACACCTAGCTACTGCTTGTCTAATGGAAAGCTATGCAAACAATTTATCTCAATTTGTTTTTCTTTTCAAGGTATTTTTAAACATCTGAAATTATTTTGTGTTTACATCTTTTAAACATTTTTTATTGTTTACTTTGGGCGATGGATGATCAAGATGATATCTGGCCTTATTATTGGTCAGTTTTTGGGTTTTTCAGCTATAAAGTTTACAAATTGAAACATTTTTTATGTGTCTAAATTGACAAGAGGAGCATGTTGGCTTTATCCCAAGTGAACGGCTCCATCAAACGAGTTGTGCCTTGAAAATGCAATTCCAGCTTAATCCATACACCTGCTCCCCACCTGACACATCGTTATTCAAGTACTTTCATTAAAGATTTGCAGGGCTGTTCACCCTTATATAAACCACCAGTGGTGAATGTTCTCACACTGATGTCTTAGTGATTGGATGGCATCTCATCTGAAGAGGGTATGTATTCAGTGTAATTGTTAACATGAATTTTAAATAAAGTTGTTCTTTTTGTAGACTGGTTATATTTGATTTTTTTACTAACTGAGTTTACATGTAACCCAAGATGTTTGATTTGAATTATGTTCCTGTCTGACTGTATAAATACACTAAACAAAAAAAATGTAAAAATTTCAATTTTAGTGTCTAAATGGGCATTAATTTCTTTTTTTGTTACATCTAATGCATGTTTCAAATGTATATAGGGACTAATAAATGTAATGTTGAGAGGTCCTTCACAAATTTTTAATATATGAGGCATTAAGTCCTACTATAGACCACTGCAAATGTTGGGCTCAGGTGCGCCTGTTTCAGGATGGAGCAATAAGCTGGAGAGAAAGTAGCTTCAGATGGCAGGATTTGGAGTATTATTTCCTGATATTTGGACATCTTGCCTCTGATTCGCTAACAGCAACATGGCACTACCACTGACTCGTTTGCTCTGCAACGTTGATGTTTTATCTCCACAAATAACACAAGCCTGGAGGAGTTCTGCCATGTGGCGGAATTGCTAACGCTAATGGTTAGCTTCTATTAGCCAAGACATTCTTTGCTGTTTCCTGGATGCTAAACCAGCAACAGCCTTCCCTGTCACGAGTCAAGACGGGCGAGTCTAAGTATCAGCTTGAAGTCCAGCGGTTAGGCTTTTCAAATCCTAGCATCTATTTTCCTGATGAAGGAAATAGGTGTAGGTCACAATTTTCACGTTCAGCCTGCATGTTAAACTGAAAACATGTTTTAAGTGACGAATCATTTGCAAAAAAAAAAAAAGTAAAAAATGGTTTCTCAGCGAAGGACCTCTTTAACCAAGTTACATCAAAGGAAAATCAATTTACTAGCTTTTTTCTGTGCTAAAAAAAAAACTCACCTGAAATGCATTGATACACCCTGGTGCTATATAACACGCACCATAATCACAGGTTTTTTCTCCCAGTATGTGCTTGTTTGTCTGCTGGGTCTTGTTGTCCCGTGTCACTCTGACTGCTCCTTCCAAGAGTTGGTGACAAAGGATTTAAACAACTCTCCAGAAGGTGAGTAATGTAATTGCAACCTAAGGAGGCACAATTATAATAACACTCAGACGGGGACTTGGTTAGCAGAAAAACATTCTGTTTTCATGCCCAGTGCATGTATAAAGAACCTTGTTTGGTTTGTTTAAAGAACTGAAATGAAGTCCAGTTTTCTGCAGAAATCTATAAAAAAACGCTGAACATTTAAAATTTTTTAAATCCTCCCTGCATGACTGAACATTTACAAAAGACCACACCTAAAAATAAAATCACAAGCTAATGTAGAAGTTATCATTGTGTGAAAAGTGATTCAGCAGTTTCTTTGAGCTGTGGGTTTATTTGTGTACAGACAGGGTGTGAGTGGATAAAAATGGAACGCGTTATGATTTTGGATCTGAGATGACTGACTGCATGGACTGCTCCTGCAAAAAGGAGGGATTGAGCTGGTGCAGCAGGTAAGACTTACATGTTTTAATTATTTCATAGTTGGTAGGTGGTAGCCCTGTTGCTTCACAGGTTGCAGGTTCAAATCCCTGTGGTCTTTCTGCAAGGAGTTTGCATGCTCCCTCCATGCACGTGGGCTATTTCCAGGTACTCTCTTTTCCTACCACAGACCAAAAATGTGCGTATTAGGAGACATGAAATTGCCCTAATGTGTCAGTCTGTGCTTGCTTTACTGCAAAAAGTAATTTTCAAGAAAGTAAAAAAGCCTTGTTTTTTGAAAATGTATTTTATTTTTAGTCTATAAAAACAAAAAAGTTGGATTGAAGATAAGCATGTAAAATGTCCAAAAACAAGTTTCTTTTTTTTTTTACTTTTTTTAAAATAATTTTTTGCAGTGTTCTTTTGTTGCTGTATGTCCCTGTGATGGAGGGAAGACCTCTCCAGGGTGTCCCATGCCTCTCACCTGATGGAGATAAGCATCACCAGTTAGCAACAAAAGCAGTTCAGATAATGGATGGATCGTTATTTCATTCTGATTTTTTTAAATAATTTTTCTATTTGTTGCTTTCTGCAGCTGATTTCAGGTTGTACGTGCATGCACGCTTGCATCTATTATCTAACATCTCATCTCACACCTGATTTAAATTAACAAGTAATTAACAGGCTTTTGCAGAACTCAATAAGGTAAAGAGGTGATTCATTCATTTATATTTGATTGTGAGGAAGCAGGAAAAAGTAAAACGTGCAAGATGGTGACCCCTGAATTAGAGAATATTTCCTTCACATGAACAACAATAAGAGGTGAATAATGAATATTTTGGAATAATGTGTTGATTTTGAAACACAAGAAATATAGGACAAAGATACCTTTTGTTTTATTAAAAATCTGCCTTGTCATGGAACTTGGCAAACCAATTGGTTTATTTGAACTAAGGAATCTGGGATAAAATCTATGTTTCCTGTTTTGTGTTCCTCAGACTCCCTGATGAAGACTCTGTGGACGTCTCTGAGGAGTGTGAGCTGGTCGTAAATGAAGAGGACTGCTCTGCCAAGATGGTCTTTTCTGGTGTTTTGCCAACTCTGCTTAGCCTGGCAAGCCATCCTATAACTCTTCAAAGCAAGAATTTGGTCTAGTTCACTAGGCTAAACTCTGCTTGCAGCAGGTGTAACTTTCAGGATGTAATGTAATCATTTCACCACTGTGTGACAGCAGAGCTCGACGCTCTGAGGGTCTCAGGCACCCAAAGGGCTCCAACAGCCCAATTATAGCTGTTCTCCCCTCGCTGCTGTTTCTGACAGAAACGCTCTGGTTATTATCATGTTCAGCTCCTTTTCCTCAACTCTCATCCCCGTGGACTCACACCTGTTCAGAGCGTCGTCTTCTGTCATCCTGGCTTCAGAGAAACTCTTCGTTGAGCCACCCCCTCACGTGAGACCTTTATTTATTCATTCAAGCTATAACCATGTATTCACTGAGCTAATGAGCGTTGTCAGTGTTTCCAAATATTTAACCAGCTGTAAATTGCATGCTGTGCAGTAATCTTGCCTCTTGGTACCCAGACATGCTGCTGCTTTGTTAGATACGTCTTTTTTTCTTCAAATCATGCATGTTATTAAAAAAAATGATAGTTATTAATGCATTTGATTCGAGCAGCAAAACTGAGAATAGAAAAGCAGAGGGGGGATGTGTGCATGATATATTGTGATTATTTGTTTTCTTGTACAGTGTGGAAGTGTGAAGATAACAAATCTCATAACAATATTCCTGAGGTGGTTTTCTGAGAGGATTCACGCCTGGTCCCTGTCACCCCAACCAGGGAACAATGATGATCGGGTCATTATCTCAGGTTGAGCACACAGAACAGAGCCTGCTGCCCTTACCCGGATCCTCCACAGGTGGAGGAAAGCAAAATGTTTTGGAGTAGTATTTGGATCCTTGCACAAAGGGTTCTTTAACGCGGTATTGAAGGTAGAATGCACAAAAAAGGTGAAGAAGCAGGGGCGTCGCAATTCAGCCCCACATCTTTTATGCGTTAATTTGTGCACCTGGTTTTTGTTTTTGTGTCCTAGTGAATCTTCTCCTTTTCATATTCATTTGCAAAGTGATTCCTTGCAACAAATTAATCCACTTGTGCAGATTTATGATCAATAGACCTTTAAAATGTCAAAAACTTGGTGAGTTTTAGTGCAGAAACTCTATTTTCTGCCATGAAGCCACTCTGAATATCATCAAAGCATATATTTGGTACTGATAGGAACAATTTTCATGCATTGCAACAGCATGTCTTCCAGGAAAATCAAAGAAAAAGGACAGTGTTGGGCAAATTGTTTCAAAGCAAAAACCTAAAAGAGAAAAACCAAGGCGAGAGCAAATTATGTTTGGTCATTTGATCATTATGTCGGCTATTTGCTGAGAGATGGAGGACATGTTGAAGGAATAAAAGCCCAAACGGAACCAGGTCACAGTGTTTCTCAACCTAAAGGGATTTAGCTCAAAGAAGATGCAATCACACTAACACAACTATTTGTGGATGTCTTGCATTGTCAGATGGCTGTAGCACAGCGTGCTCCCATATTAATGGGCTTTGTCTCCTTTGCTTTTATCTGCAGGTGTTTTAAGTTTCTCACTGTTTCATTTGCTTTTCCATCTAATGGCAACATTATAAATGCCTTTCCACCTCTGAAAAAAGGATGATCAATGCTGTGCCACCCTGCCCGCAGCTTACTCAACACGCTGTCAGCGTGCGTTAGTAAAGATGCAGCGTGAAGTGACTGATAGCTAAGTGCAGGGGCCATTAATGGAAAGTGACAGTCCCGTTTTGTTTATGACGCTGGTGTTAACAGCACACGGCAAAGGTTTCAGGGGAGACAGCTTGAATCCATTTTTAGGATTTTGACAATGTCATGCCCTTTCACTTTGACACACCGCGTCATTTATTGTGCACAAGATGAGTCTGCGCTCCAGTGTATGCACGGTAATTTTACTGTCAATAGGCTATTATTTTCATCTGCAGGCATGCAGGATTTGTGGGCAGAGGACTGATGATGAGTTATTTCTCATGAGGATTTTGGTGAAGGAAACTGTTTCATCCAAGACATTATGCAGTGATTTATTGATATGGCCACAGCATTTGAAAACCTAAAACAATTGCCTTTCATTTTTTTGGGGTATCTGTAGGACTGATTTACTCAGCTCTTTCTTTTTTTTCTTTTCTGCTGCACAATTCTTACATGATGACTGTTTTTGAAGGAACTAGTCATGCTCACAGTTCTAATATAATCAGTGCAAAGTGCTGTCAAGTCATGCTGAATGATACAGAAGTGGCTTCACTGGATGATGCACACTATGACATCAGTTTGTATGTTTTAGTTGCAACTGGTGGGCGTGTGTTTAACAACTTGTTTCACAGGTATTTGAAGATTTTTGCTCAGGCATTTGATTATTTGAAGAGTTAAAGGAGACTGAATATGACTTTTTTACTTATGTTATAATCGTTTTACGGTCGATACAAAACATGTTCATGGAGTTTTTTTTTACTACATAAAGCGATTTCAGCCGTTTTATTCTTGACATTTTCAGTACCTTCCAGAATGAGCCATTTCAGGGCTCTGTCACTTTACAAAAACAAGCTGGAGCTGGCCACGCCCACCCGTTCCCAGCTCAGGCTGCTATAAGCTGAGATGCTCCAATAACCAGGAGGGGCTCAGAGTAGAGCCGCTGCTCCTCCAGCAGCAGCTCTCTCTTTCATGTGAGAGGTGGCTCTAGTCTAATTTCCCCAATTGTGATGTCACAAATGGGGACTTCATGAAATGGTTTGTTTTAGACTCATAATTCCTAAAACCAAACACAGAAAATAAGTGGACAGGTTTTATTTTCATGTTTGGGGTGTTTATAGAGGCAGTAGAAACTCACATGGCAGCACAAACGGATGCAAAAAGTGAGTTTTGCACTGTGTGACTTCTTTAATGTCTCCCATTCTGCTTCTCCTCTCCCTGTCTCAGATACAGGCTTTCAGAGGACTGAGATGGACCATGGATCTAGGGAACTATTGACATTCGTGTCTTGCTGAGATGTCCTTCGGTGGCAACACAAGCCAGTCCTTCTCATCAGCATCACCTCTTCTATTCAACGTCTCCACCCCTCCGCTTTCCCTACAACGGCAGAGAGAAAGTGTCAGTCGTGAGTCGGTGCAGGAGTGGCCCGGCAACAGGACCCAGCTCATTTCAGACCTTTCCGTTCTTGAGCACGACGAGCAGTGCCACATGTCTCCTGTCCTCACGACGTGTCTCGTGGTGTGGTACAGCGTTACGATGGTGCTGGGGCTGGTGGGGAACATCGGCCTCATTTGCATCATCACCCATCGCAGGGAAAAGATAAACGTCACCAGCATTTTCATTTGCAATCTGTCATTCTCTGACATTCTGATGTGTGTGTTCTGCCTCCCCTTCACTGTCATTTACACACTCATGGACCATTGGGTGTTCGGCTCGCTGCTGTGCCGACTGGTGCCGTTCATCCAGTGCATGTCTGTTACCGTATCAGTGCTGTCGTTAGTGTTCATCGCTCTAGAAAGGCATCAGCTAATCATTAATCCCTCTGGGTGGAAACCAAGCCTTCCTCAGGCCCACACAGCAGTCATTCTTATTTGGATTCTTGCCAGCTTCACATCTACCCCTTTTTTAGCCTTTCAGATGCTCACAGATGAGCCTTACACCAATGTAGTCCTGCCACTCTATCAGCAAATGTATCCTCACGCCTATCTCAATACATCCCTGCCTCAGTATGCCTCCTATCCATACAAAAACTCATCTGTGCATCTAAATTTGTATCGCTCCCTCTTTTCTTTTGTCCCCACCTCCCCTCACATGGAGGCCTGTGTGGAGCACTGGCCATCCCCAGAACACAGAGTCGCTTACACCACATGGCTCCTGCTGTTCCAGTACTGCGGTCCACTTTTGTTGGTGCTGCTTTGCTACGTCAGAGTTTTTGTACGACTTCGTCACCGCAAAGACATGCTGGATCGAGCCAGGACCCCAGAAAGCCAGCGCATGACCCACAGCCGGCGCATCAACATCATGCTGGTTGCTTTGATAACAGCCTTCGCTCTTTGCTGGCTTCCTCTCACCATCTTCAATGTGTTGTCAGACTGGAACCTGGAGGCTCTCCCCATCTGCCACCACAACCTCCTGTTCTCCCTCTGCCACCTGCTGGCCATGTCCTCCACCTGCATTAACCCCATCATCTACGGCTTCCTCAACTCCAACTTTCGGCAGGAGGTGAGGGAGGTGCTGCTCCACTGCCGCTGTCTCCCACAGGAGGAGGAGTGTGAGCGTCTCCCCATGTCGACAGTGCACATGGAAGTGTCCCGCACCTCTGTGCCTCTCCAGTGCAGGAGCAACTCAGTTTGATTATGATGCTACAACAAAAATCAGCCCTCTATACCAAGAAGTGTTCACACAAAGTGTACAGTCGTAGTAATAACTTTGAGTCCGTGTTAAACTGTGTAAAATTATTTTTTATTACATGACTTTTAAAATTTTTGGCATTTGTGTTGTGAAATGTGAGTGAAATGCTTAGGCAGTGAAGAAAGAGACACGTGTTTGTGATTAATGCAGCTAAGAAATTTCAAAATAGTGCTTTAATAAATTCATCCAAGTTTTTCAATCTATCAATAATCACAAATATTTAAAACTTGGTTGTAACAAAAACAAAATACACATATTTATCTTTCTGATAGAAGTGATATGGGCTGTAGATCTGTACCAAGTTTTCAAATATTTCTTGACAGTAAATATATGTTTGTTTGTGCTTAGATTTAATTCAACAGTTCATCTATTTAATCCAGAAGCTTGCTTTGATTGTGGCACTGTATGGCAATGCCGTTGTACATATGTGAATAGTTTAACAATCCTTGTTCTTATTTACTACAAAAGTACTGATATGTCAAGTTCTTTGTGATCTTGTAATACTGTAGGTACAGCGCAAAAGAAAATAAAGTATGAAATAAGCAAATCAATTATTGTGTGGATGTTTTAAACCACTTTCAGGTTTTTCTTTATGATTTGCATCCAAGGAGTCAATGAATGAATGTATTTTATATCTGATCTTTTTAGTTCTCCATGTTTTCTGAAGGTTTTTCAAAGTTTTATTTTATGATTGTTCTACATTGATCTTTCTGTCCTGTCTTTACCAGTGTAAGAATGTTAAAATTGGGAAAAACAATAATTAAAAAAAATAATAATAAATAAATGATACTTTCTTTTAATGGAACCTGACAGAACTCTGGCTGCTTTATTCTGGGTCAACTAGAAGATTTAAACTATTTGGTCATTCAGCTAAAACTTTATGCATGTTACAAGTGCATGGATTTTGTTTTTTAGCCACTTTAGGAGAAAATGCAACTGTTTTTAAAGAAATTGTACAAACAAAAGGAAGCAAGGCAACTAATAAAACAATTATATTGGCCAAAAAAAATCAACAAACCAGCTCTTTACAGTAACACCAAAATGAAAGGTAATGACATCACAAGTAATTGTATGGTAACACTAAATTTACTGAGGTTAATTCATTAATAACCTCGTGTTTTGTATTAAATTTCAGGGGTTGTTCTTGAGAAATGCCCTTTAATTTTTGAACGGATGTGACGTAAGTTACCTTTCAGCCAACCAAATTCGTCTGTCCCATGATGCAATGCAACACAAAGTTCACGCGCCAATAATCTACGCCGTTGTTAGTTTTTTATCTGTAAAACCCTTCAAACTTCACCATTACGTAAAGTAAGTTCACGACAATATACTGAAAACATTCCGTTTGGTATCTCATTTCACGAGTTTAGATTACTAACAGTCAAAAATGTATACAAATGTATAAAATACTATAATCAAATTACGGAAGTGACAACTTCCTGTCAAAGCAGTGCTAACATGTTGTTAGCTTGCTAAATTAGCAACAAAATGATGGCTACTGTTAGCCTGGCAAGCCATCCTATATATGTGAATATATAAACTCTGCAAAGCAAGAATTTGGTCTAGTTCACTAGGCTAGGAT
The DNA here is from genome assembly GCA_006937985.1 of Aphyosemion australe. Taxonomy (NCBI): domain Eukaryota; kingdom Metazoa; phylum Chordata; class Actinopteri; order Cyprinodontiformes; family Nothobranchiidae; genus Aphyosemion; species Aphyosemion australe. The sequence continues at coordinate 1,483,609 of SSNS01000112.1, forward strand.
ACTGTTACTTTACGGAAATTTCATGAGCGTCATTAGCGCAGGTATGTTTTGGTGTCAGTTATCAAGTCTCGTGTTTAGATTGTGCACTAAAAATTTGTAAAAACTGCTCTTTCTTTGTTGATGTAACGTTTAAAAATTAATGTCATCCTTTAGCATTTAGTGGTTTACATAATACAGCTTACCGTAGTTAATAAAAATGCTTTTTACCGAATGACATTTGATCTGAGCCAGTGTGGTACGTTTACTCTCACTGTTATAAAGCTGTGATGTTAATGTAATGGCAGAATGCGGTTTGTCTGTGGTAAATAAGCAAGAAAAAAATACGATTCTCAAAACAGCATATGTGATAATACTGATGAGAAATATTTTATGGACCGCCTCAGAATAAGTTATGAGGTTTTAATCTTGATCTTTTCTGGCTTTTTATTACTACACTAGATTGCTCATCTTTATTTTAAAGTGGTCACTTAAAGTAACTCTGTGATCTTCTATTATATAACTTATTTGTTTTTACTTTTCTTTTTGTGACTGTATACAGTATCAAATACAACATCAGGAATGACCTCTAGCAACAACTCTTCACTTCTTAAAGGTATAGCGAAAGTGTTTTTACTTTCTGTTATCAAAAAGGCAAAAACAAAACCCTGCTTATTACTGAATTTTATTCCTTTGCTCAATGTGTCTGCAGATGTTGTTGCCTATGTTGATGTGTGGTCATCTGATAAAAGGGCAAACTATTCAAAATCCTTCATTCAACAGCTGGAAAAAATGGGAGCTCAGGTATAACAGCTTTTTCACACAACTATCTTTGCAACATTTATAAGCTTTATACGTTCTGAACTTTAACTGGAAAACTGGTTTTGTTTAAAGGCATCAAAAAGATTCAATAAACAAGTCACACATGTCATATTTAACAATGGTCATCCAGCTACATGGAGGAATGCTAAGAAAAGAGATGTACGGCTTGTGTCTGCCCTGTGGGTAGGAAGGTGAGTGGAGATTTAGAATTTGCTTCTGTTTTATTTAATTTTACATTTATTACAAATTATAATTGTAACATAACATGATTTTTTTTCATGTTTCTAATTCTCTTATTTTCTATTTAAAAAAATAAATAAAAATGTGTGCAGGTGCTTTGATGACAGTGAACGTGCGGACGAGGAGTTATTTCCAGCTGTGAATGATGAAAGCAATCCAGTTATGAAAAACAGGAAAGTAAGGCGATTTACATTTACTTGTGATCAATTTTTATGCATACATCACTTTTTATGATGTGTTGTTAAATGTGTAAATGAAGTGATATAACATTTTTGTGTTTTTGCCAATGCTGCAGCATCGCTGCATGATGCCAAAAGATTCTCCAGAAAAGACGACTAAGAACGACTGGCGTCTGAAGAAAAAATTTGACAAGATGTTGAAAGATTTGCCTTCAATAGAACCTGACGGTAAGAGGTTTTAACATTTAAACTGGACTGTATATCATTCTGTCTCATACGTGTTTTCATTTATAGTTACAGATAAGTCACCAATCATAATAGATCATGAGAATGGAATCATCTACAGCCCTGCTTTGAAAAGGTCCGACTACATGGCACAGCGCTTGAAAGAAATGAAAGACAAGCACGAAAACATTTCACCAACATGTACGTTCAAGTACAACTGCATCACTTGGTTAAGCGATGGTTGGGAATAATTTTTTATTGCATTTGAAATGACAACATTTTGATCATATGTTGCTTTTTTCAGCTTCACAAATGGCAGCAAGCTGTTCACCTGCTGGGCAGACGCCGTTTCTTGGGAGCACACCTACTGTCTTCAAGTTTCAGTGTAAGAAACCTGAGCGGGGTCTGGTTGTCGTTAGGATGTCCCTTTTGTAGAATGTTTTAAAGAAGTCCTTCACTGAGAAACCATGTTTTCTTATTATTTTTGAAAATGATCAGTCACTCTGAGTTTAACATGCAGGCTGATTGTGAAAATGATGTTCTACACCTATGTCCTGCCTTCGCTTCTGATAGAACATAAACGGTGAAACTCTAGGATTCGAAAAGCCTGACAGATCTACATAAAGCTGTTGCTTTGACTCACCCATCTTGACTCGTGATGGGGAAAGCTGTTGTTGGTTTAGTGCCCAGCAAACAGCAGAGAACATCTCAACTAGTAGAAGCTAACCATTTGCATTAGCAACTCCTTCAGGCTTGTGTTATTTGTGGAGATAAAACATCAACGTTGCAAAACCAAAAGAGTCACTGGTAGAGTCGCATTGCTGTTTTCCAGTTTGAGGCGAGATGTCCAAACATCACGAATTAAGACTCCAAATCCTGTCATCTGAAGCTTCTTTCTCCTCCAGCTGAATTCTCCGTGCTGAAATATGAGTAAAGGACTTCTTTTAGAGTTTTGTTAAAAGTTTGCCTTCTGCCTCAGTCAGATACGGTTAATCAAATAAAAATTAGGAAACTTACTTGGGATTTATTACTTGTGAAGGTAGTGATGGTCAGAGGGACCAGTGGTGCCGATGTTTTCTAATTTGTCTTTTTTTTTTTTCTCATACACAGTGGATGACCAATCAGATGATGATTTTGGTGCTTCTGCCGGAGAACTTGGTTGCTCACCTGATAAAGAAGAAGGGAGATCACATCTTGATATCAGAGATCATGATCATCTTGAACATGAATCTTTGAAGCCCTGGCTGTCACCCTGTCGCGATTTACCCAGACGGTTTTCACGTTTTGAGGACCATCCGGAGTTTGAAAACCTAGAGGACAAAGAAGAAAAACGATCAAAGTCAAGAAGGACTTCCATCAGAATAAAAGCTCAGAGCTGTCCTAAGTTTGAAAACCAGGAGGACAAAGAAGAAAAGAAACAGTTAAAGTCAAGAAGGACTTCAGTCAGAAAACAAGCAGAACTAAAACCTGGCGACTCTTTAAATAGCCCTGTCCTGGATAAAGCTGACGGGAGTAGGCTTTTTCCAAAAGCAAAACGTCAGTCATCGATAAAATCAGCAAAAAAATTACCTCATAAATGTGAAAATAGGACGCAGAAACTGACCGCAGAAAAACCATGTACTGATACGAAAGCCCCTGGATCTCCTGATGCTGCGTGTTCATCCACAGCCACGTTGGTTGATGCAGCAACTGAAATCTCAAAGCAAAGTTTTCTCTTAAAGAACACGTTGGAAAAACCCAAAACTCACAGAATGTCACTTTCTGCCTTAGTGCGGTCTGGCTGTCTGTGCCCTGAGCAGAAAACGGTTGCCTTGGGCTCTACTGATGATGTGTTTGAAGATTATTTCTGTTCCGCCAATGACAAAAGGCTTCTTCTACCTAATCTACCTGAGAGCAGCATTCAGATACCCTTTGAGTTAGACTCATCCACAAAGAAAAGGAAACAAAAGCAACGTGAAAGCTTCAGTTCCAGCAACAAAAAACTGAAATTAGAAAAAAGTAGTCCGTGCAAAAATCGTCAGTCTGAGACAAGCAGAGAGAGTCTTTCACAACAGGATGTTCCATATTCTCTTCCAGCACTCGATAGTCAAAGTGTCAATGAAAGGCGAAGACAAAGCATCAATAAATGTGACAGACCATCATCTACATCGGGACAACCACCATCACAAACAGAGGATATCCCAGAACTGGAGCTGCAAAAAAATTCAGATTTCACCATCTTTCCTCACACAGCGGGAAGTGAGTAAGAAAACCAGAACCCAGACGATGCAGTAGTCACAAAGAACTCTGCATTTTTTGTTTTATGTCATTTTTATTATTATGAATTGTAAAAAACGAAAAAAGTTTTTGAAATGCATTGATTGTAAAAAAAATACATGTGAACAGTGAAAATTCACTTATTCAGTTAATGGTTCTTGAGCCTTTCAGTTAGTTTTAAAGGTGAATTTCAAATTTTTAGATGTTGCAATAAAGATTTACGATGAAAATTAAGTCTTCTATTTTGAATTTTCATCTCAAAAAATAATTTTTTAAAAAACGATCTATAACTTTAGCATTCTTTAGCAGTGATTCTTCATTTGGTGTTTTGTTTGGGGCATTTAATGGGCCTACCCAAAATATCTCAGAAAGGATTGACTCCTGTGAACTGTAAATAATAATAAATATAATGTGCATTTTTAATAGATCAGCTGAGAATTTCCCTCCAACTTAAGGAAGAAACACCTTCCAGAGCTTTAAAGAGTCACAAGATCCCGTCACTCAAAGGCTAAAACTTTCACGTCTTCCTCGGATTTCTGATTTTATTTCCCCCCAATGTTTATTTCCAAGAATTTTTTATTGTTGCCTGAATTTTTTCCAAATTTCAAAGGAAGCTTGTTGACTTCCCTGATTACCTGAATGTAAGTGTAGTATTTGAGATTTATATATATATATATATATATATATATATATATATATTGAGTATTGGTTTTTGAAGCAATAGTGCTCCAGATTTGTTTTATGTCACTCCAAAATTTGGAAATAAACAATTTTTAAAAATGAAATTGAAAGGCGCACCTCTGTTAGTCTGGTGGTGGCGTGATGTACAGGTGAAACGCAACAATGGATATGTGCAAAAGTTCACTTCAGTAAAAGCAAAAGGGGCCCAAACCAAGTAGTACTGGGTACATATGCATGATTATACTTCTTCAGATTACTGACATTTCTCTATTTAAAATCCTTGTTTTACTGATTTCATGTAATCTAAATTTTCTGAGATTTTGAATTTGGGGTTTCCATAAGCTGTAAGCCATAATCATGACCATTATAACAAAGGCTTAAATATTTGGCTTTGCATGTAATGAGTATCATATATTAGTTTCACCTTTTAAGTTGAATTATATTATCACTTGCATGATATTGTAATTTTTTGAGTTTCATCTGTATAGTCATGCAAGAACAGCTGACATTAGCAAATAAAAACAGTCACAGCTGTGTGGTATCTGGAGTGACACTCCCACCGCTCTACTCTATTTTAAATTGTTTGTCTTGTTTTCATATGTAGGTGGAGGAAATGAATGTTTGGTTGCAGCTGGTTTCACAAAGATCCCCGCCGAAGCTGGAGAAAATCATAATAAGCAAGTCGGCTTGAGTTGTCAGAAGATGGTTAAAACAAAGGTAAAGAGATTTTGTTCTTCTCTCATTGCATTTCCTGTTAATATTTGACTATTACTGTTGAGGGTACATGACAAAAAAATTGAATGAAAAGTTGAAAAAAGAGATTGTATTAACAGAATGTTGTTTGGTTTAAATTTATTGTGATAGTAGATGTTTTAGATTTCTTATATTCCTAGCACATTGAACACTCTTCCTTCATTTACTCCCAACAGTTTTATGCAACCAGCAGAAGAGATGTAGAGAAACGTACAATGTAAGAAATGAAATGTTCAATTAACTTAACAAAGCTATGTCAGCTGGTTCCACTAAACTAGTTACTTAAATATAAAGAGTAATATACATTTACTTTTACCCTAACAACATATAACAATGTACATTAGCCTTTGCTAATTAAAGTAACAATAGATAGTTTTTAAACTTTAAGCTAGAGCTTTAGCTTGATTGTTGGGTTAGAAACTTGACCAGTTTCATATTTGACACCACTGCAGCCCTCTGCTGACCAAAAACTGCATTAGATAGTTTTGTGGAGCGGATAGGTGTTCTAGGAGGTGCTCTTTACCTGCTTTACAGCTGTTAGCTGTAATGCTAGCGGTTAGCATTTTCAGTTTGTTGTTCATCAATGAAAAGCACAAGCAGAAGAAAAAGAAGAAGTTTGCTTTTTCTGTTGGCATCATGGTGGAGCCTGGAAGTAAAAGTAAGAGAGTAATGTCTTTGGAGGTGAAGGAAAGAGCTAAAACCGGAGTGAACATCGGCGTGACCTACACTAGTTTGATGGAGCTAAAGGAGGCTACAAAACCATGGACTGATGGTGACCTGGCTTTGTTGCTACTAAACTTGTGAGTAATATTTTTTTGTCCAACAGTGTGGATCTTTTTACTTTGTGTTTTTTTTAGTATTAGTTGGCTCATGTTAGCATTAGCTCGTTGTTAGTGCTAGCTACAGCAGGGTTGTTTATGACAGTTGAACTTTCAACCTGTAGGGCGGAGGAGCAGGAAACTGCTCAGTGTTACTTTAAAGCAAATAAGTTTAGTGGAACCAGTTGACATAACTTGGTTAAGTAAATTCAACATTTAATTTCTTAGAGTGTAGTTTAAAATAAAAAATGATCATGTCTGTGACATACGCAGTTCAAGAAGTAAACAAAGCATCACCTGTGTTTTTTAACCCTTCTTTAGGTCACACATGCTTCAATGGCTGAAAGCGTTTGATGTGTACAGACACGGCTTTCTGCCTGCTCCTGAGGGTTTCCTGTGTTTTGGCTGTGTGATAGTAGCATAGCTTCCTTGCTTGTGAAACGCACCTGCAGCTCTGTTTTCGTTACACTTGTAACCTCAACAAGCTGTCGCTTCAACAAGCCAAACACCATGTGACATCCCTCAGGGAAACGTACTTGTTTACTTTTTTTTAAGTTATAAATAAGGTGTTTTTAGTATCTTATTTACATTTTGAATCAGTCTATAGCTAATGATAATACCTGTGGTATTTACATAGGATGTTGACAATATTAAACAAAACTTGTGGCATGAAATGTTCTCATATGACACATGTTGAATACAATCTGATTAGGATTAGTTTTGCAGGGTGTAAATTGTGTCTTTTTTAGGGAAACATTATTTTCTCTGTGGAGTTCTGTTTTTGCACCCCTCTTTTTTATTGTTCTCATGGTAACAGCTTTGTGATCAGGGATAAATAAAAGAATTACAGGTTATTTTGTAACCTAACAGGCCAACATCTCGCTGCTGGAGAAATGTAGGTCAGCTACTTCAGAAGAGGTCTTCGATTTCTTCCAATTTCACACCGTTCGTTTGATTGGTTGAGTCCAAACTATTTTTTTTTTCTTTGCTCAATATTGAACTATAGCTCCAAAAACCTTCTTTTTTTCATCCAAAACCTCCTGGAGATTAACTAATTTTACCACAATTCTTGGCCACAAGCCTGTTATGTATGTCAAGATTTTTAAGAATAATAAGGGCAACCAAAAACTCTAAATTCATCTCATCGCCGAAGCTGGCTCTGATTTACTGATATTCCACGTGATTCAGGTATATAATTAGGAAATTTAAAAGTGTTTGAACAGTCAAGTAGCCAGGACACTAAATCTGGCAATGACATCATGCCACATGATTAGAAGAGATTAAAGAATGACATTTTCTCCGTTATTGTCTTAAGCGTGTCTGTTCAGTGTGCACGTACACTTGCAGTCATAAAGGAGAGCCAGTCATACAGAAAAGAATTTCCTTCATTTGTGCTGAGAGTGTTTGTGTTCAAAGGCCGTGCCGCATTTCACACCAGCTTCTGGTCGCAGGCTGGTTTTGTGCAGCTTGTTCTCTTGTGCCTGATTGCCGTGCTGCTGCCAGAACATGTCCAGAGCGTGAGACAATCCAAGGTCCCTTCTAGACTTGATTTTAAAACAAGCTGCCTCTGTCATCACGTATTTACAACCACGTGGCCAAGAAGAAATGTTCTTTGCCTTATTTGAAAAACTAAAACGTCAAACCATCCTTTGGAGAAAAGAGTGTGGCTGAACAACAAATAAGGAGCAATAGCTTAGCGCTGATGTTGTTCGTGTCATTAGGTCAGTGACCTTTGAACTTGTTGGGGATAATGTGATATTTGACGTGCGTAGGTGTGGCTCGTGGACTGTTTTGGCACCTTTGTGCTCAGCAGGCCTTAACCCTTGACTTCCAGCTGGTAGAACAGATATCAAAGTGTGGCAGGAAAAGACCTTGGTAGTCCTGTTTGCAACTGTCACTGAGGTGTTTGGGTTGATGATAGGTTTCTGTATGTGGGCCAAAGTATGTCGCAGATTCACAGTTCTAATGGTTTAGATGTTTGAATTAGTTTTGTTCTCTTAGAAATTCTGCACTGATGAAACTCCAACCAAGATATTAATGTGCACATATGTGTAGGGGGCTGTGTATTCATTAATCGGTTCTACCACATTTACTTTTTTTTATAAATGTATATTTGATACACAATCTGCATAATGTTCTTTGTTGCAGGCTATGAGAACATTGGTTATGACAAGCATGCCCTCAGAGTAAGTTTGTAATCGTTTATTAGACCCTTATTCATTTCATACCTTTACCACATTATTGCACAGATTACCAAGAAAGAAGGTGTATAATTGCTTGTATTGGATGTTTTTGTACCTTGTCCACCTCTCATAGGAAGCAGCACACTGTGGTTCAGGTGGTGAAAGCACTGGGTGGTTTTTCAATTGTTGACCGAGTGTGCGAGAGCACAACTCACGTGGTGTCTGGGGGACACAGGCGGACGCTCAACATCCTGTTGGGCATAGCGCGTGGCTGCTGGATCCTCTCTTTTGAATGGGTATGGGGTGGTTGTAAATGTTTAGACACCTCCACAAGAAAAAAAAGATGCTTTGGAAATATTAAAAATAATAAAGCTTCCTTTTGATTTTGTTTTCATGGGCAGATTCTCTGGTGTTTGGAGCAAAGCCAGTGGATTCCAGAGGAACCATATGAACTTTCAGAACAATTCCCTGCAGCACAGGTAATAGTCACTAATAATTTAATTTAGTAGTGAGTCATTTTAATGTATGCTTTTAAATAGTTCATACATATATTTTGATTTAATTACTTTTTATTTATGATTATTTTTATCAGTATTTCTTTTTTAAACAAAGTTAAAAATGACATCAAATTTATTTTTCAAGCAAAAACTACAGGATTATGTCCTTGTTCTTGCTATTACTAGATTAACACCTAAAAATGAAAACCTAAAGATTAATTTTTTTCTTTTCTTTTAGCTCAATACTTTACAACTGACAATATTAATGGTTTACACTTTAAATATATGTTTTAATATCCTACATAGCTGTAACTGATGCTTAGTTTAATGTTGATGAGACAATAAAACCCACCTAAATCCAGATTTGGTCCAATAACAAGTTTATGACACTATTGTTTAATCCAGAAAAGTCACTTGTTTTCTGTGTCAATCTAATAAATTACCACAAACCAAGATTTAAAGGAACTCATATTAATGTGTTAATTAGTAGGGATGTAAGAAAGTATCTATACACTCAACTATGACAATATTTCACGTTTTGATACTGAGTCAATACTTAAAAGCAATATATCGATTTTTTTGTTTGAGAAATTACATGCAAACATTTAACGTATTTCTTTTGTATGGTGCAATTCAAACTCCCACTGCTAGGTGGCAGCAGTTTTTACCGCCCTCATTCTGACAGAACGAGATCTCGCGATAACACTGGATGTGACATGGAAGTGTCTAGCCTGCGTTTTCCAGTTAAATTCAGTCTTAAAAATTGCAAATGCTGTCTGGCTTTTAGTATCGCAATGTATCATACCCCCCACCCCCCCCAACACAAAAAAACAATGGGGGGGGGGGGGGGGCTTATTGTTTTATATATGTTGTATGGCCAGATGCTCACAGAAAATGACAGTGGTAGCTGTCATTTTCTGTGAGCATCTATACGATGTTGGAACTAGACTGTGTGTGAGCTGTGTTTCGATCGACGCAAGACTTCTGGAACTGGCTACGTCCACATCCGATGCTGATTGTCACCTCCCCCGCTTCACACCGTTCCACTTGGGATTTCAGAATGAGCGGTTTGTACTGGTTGGGACAGTTGGTTTTAGAAATAAGGGTGGGGATTTGTAATTAAAGTCTAGGACTTTAATTTTTTTTAGAGGGGAAGTGTTACGTCCCTGAGACGTTTGTGGCTCTTTGTGTTTTAATCCTCCTCTTGTTTCCCCATGTGAGAGGAGAGGCAGCACCTGGCTCCTCTTTACCCTGATCAGCTCCATTTGGACTCTGCCAGCTGTCCCAGATTGCAATCAGCCAAACCACTGCATAAAAGCCAGTCAGCCCTTAGATTCAGGGAGCGGCAGACCAGAGAGAGCACTCGCTGGTCTGTTGTCTCCTCGGCAGCCTTTGTTTTGTTAAATTTCAGTTTGATAACAACTTTTGTGTGAATTCTGGGTCGATATCAGCGACCCCAGATGTGTGTTTGGGGTTCTCACCCGATTTAGGAGCGGATTGAATTAATCCAACCCCAACAGAGGATCTCTCACGCCACCTCGATTTGTTTTTTAGCACAGGACATGCCGCTATCAGATGTCCGGGCTCACGGCAATAAAAACATTCCCGTGAGTCCGTGGTAGAGGCAGCAGGCGTGTTTTTAGGGAAAGACACGGGAGATCTGGGTTTCCGTTCGGTATGGTTTTTCTGTAATGGGGCAAACACAGTTTTGTGGGTTAGAATAAACTCATCTGCTAAAAGAGCAGCCTCAGATAAAGTGGACACCTTCTGTTCATTCAAATGAATAACCATCCGCTCCGGCAAACATTTCTTAAAGTCTTCCAAAAGGATGAGCGTTCTCAGTGTTTCAAAAGTTGTGGCTTTACAAGCTTGACACCATTTATCAAACAACACATTTTTTTCACGAGCGAATTCTACAAATGTCTGGTTGGGGGTTTTGTTAAGGTTTCTGAACCTTTGACGATAAGCCTCCGGAACCAATTCATAGGCTTGTAACACAGTTTTTTTCAGAATGTCATAATTCAAACTCTGAGCAATAGATAAACTGGAACACACTTCCTGAGCCTTACCTGTGAGTTTACATTGGAGGAGTAGCGACCAACATTCTTTAGGCCACTTTAAGGCTGCTGCAATACGCTCAAACGCACTAAAATATGAATCAACCTCTGACTCACGGAATGCAGGCACTAAATTGATGTGTTTGCTGATGTCGAACCCAGTCGAAGCAGAAACGGCGTCGTGGCCGGGAATTCCAGCTGAGGAAGCAGGTGAGCCTTTTTCCAGCTCCAAGGTTCGGAGTCGGAGGTGTAGAGCTTGCACCTCCAGTTCTTTGTGCCGGACTTCAGTCTCCTTTATACGGAGTGTGAGGAGCAAGTCCTCAGATGACAAACCCCCATCCCCCAGGGGTTGTCCATGTCCGACCTTCACAGCAGGCGCGTCAGCCTGTGCTGTGGCACTGTCAGGAACAGGTGCAGCAGCCTCCGCCCCACTCTCAGCCAACCTCAACATCCCCTGTTTGACCAGCCAATCACACACAACCGCCTTCACATCTGCCTTTCGAGCACTGGGAAACACCGTCACACCAAAATGATCCGCCACCTTAAGAAGTTCAGGTACAGTACAACCCTCTAACTGGCCCCACGAAGGGGACACCAGGAAGTCATCCAGGGAAAAAACCATCTCGCCCACGCACACACACACCCAGCACACCCCCCCCAAAACAAAACCACCAACCAGACAAAAAACCGGAAAAAACACGCAGCAAAAAACACCGCCAGAACACAAAGGGACGAGCC
>SSNS01000112.1:1495625-1591528 GCA_006937985.1 Aphyosemion australe
GAGGGACACATGCTCTGGTGTTTAAAATGAATGTAACAAATTTATTTACATTAAATAGTAAATAAAGACAAACACAAATCAACAAAAGGGACAAATCGGCAGCAACTCAACATGTAACAACACGAATGTCTCTAATTAACCAAATTAAAACAAACTAGTTAAAAGACCATCACTCAACTTCCTCTAACGAGTGATGTCTTTTTAAAACAAACCGAATGTAAAGCTCTCTTTACTTAAAATGCGAAGTGGTTAAAACAGAGACTAACACAGCACCCAGAATTCACACAAAAGTTGTTATCAAACTGAAATTTAACAAAACAAAGGCTGCCGAGGAGACAACAGACCAGCGAGTGCTCTCTCTGGTCTGCCGCTCCCTGAATCTAAGGGCTGACTGGCTTTTATGCAGTGGTTTGGCTGATTGCAATCTGGGACAGCTGGCAGAGTCCAAATGGAGCTGATCAGGGTAAAGAGGAGCCAGGTGCTGCCTCTCCTCTCACATGGGGAAACAAGAGGAGGATTAAAACACAAAGAGCCACAAACGTCTCAGGGACGTAACACTCCCACTGCTAGGTGGCAGCAGTTTTTACCGCCCTCATTCTGACAGAACGAGATCTCGCGATAACACTGGATGTGACATGGAAGTGTCTAGCCTGCGTTTTCCAGTTAAATTCAGTCTTAAAAATTGCAAATGCTGTCTGGCTTTTAGTATCGCAATGTATCATACCCCCCCCCCCCCCCAACACAAAAAAACAATGGGGGGGGGGGGGGGGCTTATTGTTTTATATATGTTGTATGGCCAGATTCTTGCCAAAAGCCAGTTTCTTAATTGATTTTTCCTAAATTATAAAATGATGAAATATTAACATAAAGTTAAACTACAGAGGTAATAACTGACAAATAGAAAGAAACACAGATTTAGACTTAAAGTTTATTGTGTACAGTGGAGGAAAAAGTATCAAAATGCATTAATTAGACTAGAGATGAAAAATACTAAGACTGAGTCTGTTAATCACAAACATTATAATAAACATAAGCTCTTTGTGTAGTGATTGATGATTTCTAATGTCAGAAATGGAAAAGGCTGCTAAAGATTTACAGTCTAATGATGTCAAAGCGAAACTTTTACACAATTTCTGACTAAATGAATGCATGAGAAGGTAAAGCAGAATATATCAGTGTAAATATTCAAAGTATTTGTGCAATGACTTCACTAAGTAGCTCAGAAACAGACCTCCTTCCTATATAATAAAGTTAAATATCAGCCCTAATGTACATATAAATTAAACATCAAATGTACATAAAACAATTTTTCTTAGGTGAAACATTTTTCTGTGGCATTTACATTTAAAATATTTAACATTTCCCTGGCTCATAACAATCACTTCTGACTAGTTTATTAAGTTGTACCATCGTCTATTTCTCCATGATCCTCAGTTATTTTTGCTTAAATTGTGTTAAAATCTTTTGTGTTTATTTTTTCTAGTTTGGCTTCATTTGTTGGATACTTATTTCTATGTCTCAAGAGTCTCTATGTATTCTTGTTCCACAATTATCTGCACAACCCCATTTAAAGGTAAATGGTAAACACATAAATATAAATAGAGATGTAAAAAGAAGTTTTATGAAGAACTTTGGGCACATCAAGAAGTTTTCCTTTTTTGGTGAGTTTGTTCCCCCGGCGTCGTGTCAGAGAGAGCCTGGAAAGTCTGTCGGTCTGATCATCATTGTGGTTGACTTCAGCGAGTAGCCCGAGCCTTTCCAGTAGTACCATTTGATTCCATTGAAGCGATTGGAGTTCTGGCCATTTTGGTAATAAATCCCATTTAGATTGGACGGACCACAGGCGTCGAACCACCAGCCTGGAACATCAAAATATAGTTTTTGACACAAAATTGCAAAGTGTTTTGTTTTGCTAACTAGACGCTGATTTGTGTTATCCTGACAAATGATCCTATATATGTGAATATATATAGTCTGGCCACAGTCCATTAAAGGCTCTCATTCGTGGGGCGGGATCTACGGTTGACGGTCAACGAGGCAGTCCGCCATATTCCATCAAAGAAGATGCAAATACATCCTTTCTCTAAAATTAAGTACCTCTATCTGCTCTTGACTCAAAGAAAAGCTCAAGTCAAAATAGTCCAAAGTTGATGCCAAAGCCGTTTCAAACGAGCCGTCGCCACCTTTGTTTTTTCAGTAACATCCCGCCCACCAACAGAGTGCTGTGATTGGCCCACCAAACCAATAGAGCACTGTGATTGGACCTTTACGGAGCAGTCACCATCTCATTTTCGCTCAGTCACACTAACATCCCACCCACCTGACTGATAAAGCACTATGATTGGCCCACCAAACCAATAGAGCACTGTGATTGGACCACTACGGATGTCAGTCAACAGGGCAGTCCGACATACATCGTGGAAGAAGCAGGGAAGAAGATGAAAATACATAGCTTTTTCTAAATAAACGCGCTGTGATTGGCCAGACACAATACTGGCTGGGGCTGCGGGGGTTCCAATAGAGCGTTGCTAGACCGACATGCAAAGCAAAATTATTTTGCTTCGGCAAATGACGTATAGATTCTAGGCAAGATTTGTGTGGAATTACTCTTAAAATAACATTTAGCTATACTGAAAAGGAATTATTCACCTGCTGATTTATAGCACTTGTTCATTTTTTTGTTTATTTTTAAATTTCAGTTTCCTATCCCGTAACAGCAGATGCAGTTGTGCTCTCTTCACTGGTTTGGTGCCATAAAGTCACGACTGTGTTTGATTTGTCCGTGGTTCCTCTGAACCCCCATGGGAAAAAAGAGATGGAGTTACGCTTTTTCATCTTCTGAGGCTAACTTGGCAGACCCCATTTCAGAGAGTAACGAACGTCTGGTAGTAGAGTCACTTTCAAGGGAATGGTGCAGGGCTTTTTAGCTTCAAGAGGGCAGAGGGAAAAACTCTGTTCCCAGGCTATTAATGTCAGCTATTGTCAGTCCTGAATTCCCCAATGAGCTGATCAGTGATTAAGTCTGAGCTAATTGTGCTCTTTTGACTTAGCTACAAAAGTACAGCCCTCATTAAAATGTCCTTGAAGAATTTAGAGTCAATCGCCAAGATTTACATGATTTTTTTCCCCTGTCAGAGCACTTGGAAAACTAATTAACAAAAAAAGTCTGTTTTTGACTTGTGGGATTTTCAAATTCAAAAGTTATTTACATAAAAATGTGTTTTTTACCTCCTGTTGTCAGTTGTGAGCATTTGCAAACACACTTGTCATTGTCTGCATCCTTTGTACTGAAACCACTTCCTGGCTGCCCGATGCTGCTTATTTTGCCTGCCGTTCCACTGAAGCCTTTAAGGTGTATCCTGTAGAATGGAAAAGGAAAAATGAAGGAAGAGGAGGAGGAAGTCTGTGATTGCTGTTCCTCAAAAGGAGAGCTCTAATTCACTCTATTGAATACAACAACATCAAGAATATGAAGTATGTATGTTAGTTTTTACTACTTCTATTCATATTTTTGTGTATTTATTTTCTATTTAACAAATATTTTAGGAATATTGTGTTTTAGTGTGTTAGTTCTTGTTTCTGATTAACTATTTATTTTTGAACCAACTCCCTCAAGATCGTTTGTCCTATCTCAAACGTTTGGACATGCAAGTCTTATTGTTTCAACGACACTCGAGCTGAATGTGAGACATTTTGTCTATTTCCTATTTTTCAATCACTGACTATCTCTTTTGGATTTTCTTTGGGCCGGTGCCAGTACATTGGTCCCAGATTCCGTATAGTCACTTATTCCCAAAACATACTATTCCGAGGAATTCCACAGCACGTTTGCTTGTAGCTGGTCACCGTGTGTAGTCAAAAGCATTTGGTCTATAATTAATTGAAGAATATTGGGTTTTCATATAAATATTATATAAATATTTTTCCAATTTTGTGAAACATAGCCCGTCAGGAATGCTGTCTGAATGTTAACACAATGACATAATTTCTTTAGAATAATTGAAAATAGTGACTTTTTAGTTTTTGCCTTAATAATAATAATGCTTGGTTGAAAATTGTCAACCTTATTTAATATGTAGAGACTTCAAAAGCTCTGTATGAGGAAGGTATAATCTACACAGCGGCTTCTTTGTCATACTAATTTGCGCTCCACGAGCATTTCTTAAAGCGAAGATTAAACAAAATGCTCATTATTTTGCAACTGACACAATTATTACTACAGTAGTTTTTCTTTGATGCTGCCAAAAGTGCGTACTTGTAATTTTGTGCTTCGTTGTCAAGAGAGAACTGATCATATTGGGAGAAGGCCGAGTTTCCCTCCCAGTCACTCAGCTGGATCCTCAGCTTGTGAGGTGTTTGATTAGTCAGTCTGGAGACAAATTCATTTCCCAGCCAGAATTCACCTGAAGGTTCTCCAAACCCCTGAAAAGACACAAAAGAGATGTAATAAAACCTTGTGAAATTCCTCCAAAAGGAGTGTCATGACAGTTTCTTTTTCTGTGAATGAAAGAGAAAACCAGCTAAAGCCCAAAGTCTAGTTGTTGTACAAGTAAAGATTCTAATATTTATTCCCCCCAAAGAATAAAAACGTTTTGTCAGGTCACATGGAATCAAAATTCAATCTTGCCTCGGCTATTACAAATATATCTTCTACATTTTAACTTTAATAGACTAAAATCTATCTATTCAGCGTGGTATTGACCCATTTGGCATTGGCTGTGCTAGTCATTATGTTCTGGATTCATCTCCATCCTTTGATGATGCCACATTATAAGCAGAGTTTTAGATGTGCTGACTGAAAAAATAAATGTGCTGTGATTGATTCTTCCTCCTGAATGATTGAAAATAGCTGAAATCATCGAGGCCTCAAACTGCAGGAAGCCTTTGCTGATATTTTCATCAACATTTTGCTTCGTCGTTTTTGGGTTGCGTTAGAAAATAACCTTAGATTGATTGTGCAGAATTACCAAGCCTGGAAAACACTGCCGTGGTCTAAATCTGCTCCCTGGTATATGCATTTGTAGTGAAAACCGTAGCCTAGGTTATTTTATTCTAAGGGAAGAATTTCTTTCGTCTTGATTGCCCCTACCTTTTTGTACTCTTGCCACGTACGGTGAAAGTCAACACGGCCCTCAAAGCGTTTTTGTAGTACGGTCCAGCCACCTCCTTCTGTCTCCATGTCACAGAAAGCCTGCAGACACAAAGAAATGGGAATTGCTGTGATTAATAGTTGTAAAATGCTGAATAGAGCCATAATGCTTATTTATGATACCACAGTTTGTGTTTATTCAAAAAATTTTTGGGAAAGGAATCATAAATGAAAGTTGAAGCTGTTAAGTTCCTAAGGAAATCAAAACTTTTTAATTTATTTTATTTTTATTGTACCAATGAACCACCCTACCTTACCTTAACCTCCATGGTGGTGTTGGGCACTGTAAGTGTGTAGACTCCACTTTGGGTGTTCCCCGACTTGTAGATGGCAGCACAGTCCATAAACGAGGTCGGCGTGTCCTGCATCATGACTGTCTTGGTCTCTGCTGAAGAAAAAGAGATTTTTTTTAACATTCAATGATTCTCAGGCATTTAGTATTTTTTTCTCCTTTAAAATCTTTATTATGAACATCTAAAAGAGCTTGTTTCGTTCCTTAGTGTTGATTTATGTGATCTTAAGTAAACATGCATGCATTTAGAAGTGTCATCAATCGACTTTAAAGTAGATTGTTTGGATTTTTTTATATATAACCTTGGTGTGGTTGCTTTTATATGTCAAAAGTGTAGGGGAGAAAAAAAAATATATAGGTTTACCAATGGTTGTATCTTTGATTAGCATTTATCATTGTAATAACATTAATCTCATTTTTTAGTGATGTATAATATTTACATAGAAAGAGTGTTGCATGGAACATGAAAGTTTGTAATGTCCCATTGGTGAGATTAATTTTATAGGCATTAAAAGACATTGCACATAGAAAAGATCGATGAAGGACTATTGCCGATGGTCGATAAATTCATCCAATTGCCTTAGACCACACCATCTTAATCGCTTCTCAACCCCATTATCCTGCACTGTGTCACTGTCACATAAAAACACACTGTCACAAACAAATATTGCATGTCGAACCTCCCCTCCCCCTCTTGGAACACATACGCAACAGACAAGATGAAAACAAATATTGGTTGTTAATATCAGCCAAGTTTTATTTATTGGAATAATATATGTTAAAAAATGACTCACATTGGCCTATACACCCATATTGATGCTGATATATCATGCATCCCTACTTTAAAGTTGTTTTTTTACAGCTGTCTATAAATTAAACACTTATATTTAATGAGAAATGACAACTTATTTTAAACATACAGTATCTAAAAGTGGTAATGAGTTTGGGTTTTAGCTTCAGTTTTAGGTTGTTAGGGCTGTTAGGGATGGTTTTGGTTTGAACTCACCTTGAGTAGAGCCAGCAGACAACGTGTAAATGAGGTTATTCACCATTTCCAGCAGCTCCTGCTGCTGGTTGTGTAGAACAGAGTTGTTGGTGGAGACTTTCAGCAGCTGCTGCTCCATCTCTCCTATGATGGCTGTCTGCTTCAGTATTAAAATCTGGAGCTGCTCCTTTTCTTCTTGAAGTGCCTTTAGCTCTATTTGTCTCTGCTCCTCCATCTCCTGCACTTTTTTCTCCAGAAGACTTAAGGGAAGCAGAGTCTGACTCAATGCTTTTTACTGTTAGTGATCATAAAAAAAGAAAAGGCTGATATGATGTTCTCACCTGTTTTTATCATTAAGTTTGTTGATTTCATTTGTTTGGACGATGAGTTGTTTTTCCAAATTGTTGGTTGACAAGGAATTTTCTAGAAGTTGACGCTCAAGTCGAGTTGTTTGATGGATAACCTAAAAATCAAATTGTTTTAGCGAAAATTAGCATAAAAACTTAAAAGAAGACCTTCAATAGGATCTGTTTCCACACACAAGTTTTACTTTTAGTTGAAAACAGGATGCATTATGTGGTAACAAAAATATGATCCACTGTGGACACAACATAGAAAAGCCATAACATTCTGAAAACTACATCCTAAAGTGATTTAGCACATTTTGCTCTTATCTTGCTTTCGATGATCAAGCTGAATACACAAGCACGGTTTGCAGGACTAGATAACAAATTTGCAAAATGGAAAAAAAAGCACAGGAAAGAACAACCCCATTATAATACCCCAGACATACCTGAACAGGGGAAAATCACTAAAACACACATATTTTCACACATGGATGTATTGAACTAAACTCTGGGGTTGTTGACCTTGCCGCTGTTTTCCCAGTTCGGAGGAACTGAACTCAGCAAAACGCAGGTTGTTTACATGGATCCTAGCTGTGTGTCTCCAATGGAGCTGTTGATGTCTTTGAACAGACGGATGTGTGATTGTGACAAACTGATAGACCGTTTCTCTGGGAATACGAGTGTGCTAATAACAGGAAATGCTGTACAGTTGGCTCACATGGGGTCATTGACGTGTAGCCACAATAATAAACTGATGCTATTATGGCTGTTTTTCCCCCGCTGATTTTTCTTTTTTAATATTTTGATGCTGCTTTATTCATCCTGGAGTACCACAATTGAGCATACATGGAACAAAATGCCTGAAGATTTACTTGTGCATGTGCTTTTCTGATATTATGCCAAAGATAAACATACAAAGCATAAAGTCTAGCCTCACCTGTGTCTCCACATCAGTGAGTTTTCTTGTTTGCTCTGCAGTTTGACTCAGCAAGTTTGCCCCAATTTCAATCATAGTAGCCGTGTGGTTGTGGACTGCAGCGTGCTGGAACTGAACAATGTCCTGCTTCATGTTGTCCTGGATGTAGTTCTCTAACTGCAAAACATGAAATTATAAAAAAAAAAAAACACGTTAGCCTGGGACAGCTGTGAATATTTATTGATTAAGGTGAAGTCTTTATTCAGGCAGTGTGAGGTCATTTCTTTCATCTATTCAAACTCTCTTATTGATTGCCCTGAGATCCACTCAGCTCCTGACTGATTGTACTTAGAATAAATGTCTTTTCAGCTTTTAAAAATATTGAGGTTGGATATAATGCTAAAGCTGGCTTTAGCAAAACAAAAATAAATGTTAAAGCTGAAAAGACATTTATTCTAAGAATCATTTGTAAGGAACTGAGAAGTTTTCTGAGCGGTCAATATCATCATCATTTATTTATAAAGCACCTTCTTACATTATTCGTGCCCAAAGTGCTGTACATGATACAGTAAAAACACACCAATTATATACAGTTAAGAACAATATCACTAAAAAAAAAGAATAAAACCGTCTCATATACAGGCAGTAGCCGTAAGAGAAAATAAAATGCATAGATTAAACAAGACTCACTCCAACTCCTTTAGAAAAGCCAAAGAATAGAAATAGATCTTTAATCTACTCTTAAAAACATCCAGTGACAGAGCTTGCCTGACCACCAGCAGATAATTTCGGTCCAAGAAATGAAAAAGCCTGCTCTCCTCTGGTGACCCAATTTACTTTTGGAACCACCAGTAAATTCATTGTAGTAGACCTAAGTGGCCGTGATCGAACATACCGGGCTAGAAGGTTACACAGATATCGTGGGGCAGTTCCCAACAGTGATTTAAAAACAAAAACAAGAATCTTAAAATAAACCCTAAGACGAATGGGCAGCCAATGCAAGGATGCCAGTATGGGAGTGATATGATCCCTTCTTCTGGCCCCCATCAGAAACCTAGCAACCAAAATTTGGACCAGTTGTAGTCTAGACATTGAGGCTTGATTAATTCCATTACAGTAATCCAGATGTGAGGTAATAAACGCATGGATTACTGTTTCTAAGTGGTCACGTGACAGAAATTATTTAAGCCGTGCAATATGACGCAGATGAAAAAATAACGATACAACAACAAAATTTATCTGGCTATCAAATGTTAGGTCTGCATCAAATTTGACACCCATATTAGTCACCACGTTCTTCTCATTGGGAGCCAACACAGAGATCGAATGGATGTTCCACACCTACCCTATCATTAGGTCTAAAAATGATGACTTCAGTCTTTTTTTCATTAAAATTCAGAAAATTAAAAGGCGTCCATGACTTGATGTCATCCAAACAATCCAGAAGAGGCCTGATCAAACCATGGGCATCACTACACAGGGGAATGTAAATCTGACAATCATCAGCATACATATGAAACTTAACCCCATGCTTTAAAAAAATGCCCCAAGTGGTAAACGATATAGGGAGAAAAGAAGAGGGCCTAACACAGACCCATGAGGCACTCCCCAGGGAAGTTCAGATGGAGACAATGAAGTCACCCATCCTCACACAAAAACTTCTCCCAGTTAGATAAGACTTAACCCATTGAAGTGCTGAGACAGTGATGCCTACCCACTTTTTTATTTGGGAAAAATAGTATACTATTCCAAAGTGAACCAATAGTCCAGAAAACCCCTAAAAATAGAGACTGAAATACCTCATTACAAGGTGATGATGTTATTTAATGAAATGTTTACAAGTTGGGTTGATAAATAACCTTTTTTTGTCTTAAAAGTCAAATATTTGATATAAAACAATAATAAATTGCATTTAAATAATATAAAACATAATGATAAAGTGTAATCATTTGTTCTTGCTTACCTTACAGAACAGCCAGATTTAGACTGAAACTAATCATTAAGTTATTTCCTGCGTGGTGTTCCTGAGTGGCAATCAGGTCACACGACTTGTAAACAGGATGGAAGTGTTGAGTGAGGAGTTACATCCTTCATTACAGCCTTACTGGTGAGCAACTGGAACCCAGTGTCCATTTGTGTCCATTCCATTGACGTCCACATTACTAAATTACAGTTTTATTTTTCAGGCCCAAACATTACTATTTATATGTAAAAAAATTCAACTACTTGATCCTTTTTTGGTTTTGCGGTTGAGTCTCCTAGGAGGCTTTTAATCCAAAATGTGTCAGATCATTTTATTTTTGTTCTTCCGCCATGACCATAAAGTTCTTTTTAATACTTCTACTTGATGCATTTATTCATTTAGTTGGGTTTTCTTTCCTTCGCGTGTATGTTGTTTATATTTTGTGTACACACAGATGTGTGGAGCGTTATCATCTAAAATGTTGGCAGGATGTCCGATTGACAGTCAGTGATTTAATCAGTTGTTTACTCCGAGTGCCTGAAAAGCGTCAGCGAGGAATGACGGAGTTCCTCATTCATGCTGTGAGGGGCTGTTGGAGCGTAATTTTAGAAATTAGATTGCTTTTTGTTGATTATCTGAAATTAGGTGCACCAGTGCTCAGAAAATGGGAGGATTTTTTGTGTGTGTGACAGCAGTGTGCATCTCTTTCATCCATCCATTGATTTTCATCCAGCGGTCCACTCCTGTAGAAAAGAGGTTAATAACCTCGGTGAGCCACTTCATTGATTAAGCTAGGCCTAATGTATCCATTCATTCACCAGTTAGTAGTCTTTACCAGCTTAATGCTCCCCAGGGTCTCATGCGCTGAATCACTTGACAGTTTGCAGATGGTGCATTTAACTCTCTGGAGCATTTGATTAATAAATAATACGTCATTTTAAAAGTCAAATTAGGGTTTGATTCATGCTAAGCTGGAATTATCACACCTGTCTTTAGAAGTGTGGCTTTCTTATTGAAGGTCATCTGCTCACCCACTTTCCTGAATCACATGAAAACAAGCTGATACATCTTGTTTTTTTTTTGGGGCCATGCTGAAGCTTGATGCCAGACGTAATGAGGAGTGACAGTCTGTTTCATACTCGGGTGCCATCAGTCACGTTGACTGTGCCTTATGGCAAAGTTGTGTTCATTTAAGTGGAAAAAAAACTCTTACTGTCATAACAAAACACAGTAAGATAATGTAATGTAGCAATACGCAGCAAATGAGAATAGCACATGTTCTGAAGCATAATGATGTGAAAATGCAGCATCTCTCTTTGTCTTATTGGTTTTTGTTTAATATGTGCATTACTTTTTAAAATAAAAAAAATAGGACTTTAAATATTCAGACACATTTTTCTCCTCCCTCACCAAAAAACAATGTAACTTCACAGGAGTCAGAATTGGTTTTATTTAATATATTAGATAAATGGAACCTGTCAGTGCAAAATAAAGGCTTGGTTTTGGTTTTGAGCTGTTGCATGTCTCCATCACAACGTTTTTGTGTTCGAATCAAGCTGTAAACCGTTTTTGACTCGCTGGGTTAATGTTAATGTAAAGTACCAGTCCTCTGGCTTGGATGAGCAGTGGTTCAGCATCAACCCACATGTGGATACCTGCTTTGAGTCTTCATCAGCAATCAAACCCATGATGTTAGTTTAATCTGATTAGCAAGTTCCCCACAGATGCTTATTTACAGTTTGAGTCGACCATCTCCTTCCATCTGTCAGTTCAGATGATCAAAAATTTGAATAACAGAATATGGCTGGTGTTGAGGTTACATCATTTTGGCAATTACATTTTCCCCCAGTAACACTGACATCACTGTAATTAAACAGTTTTTAGTGGAGGACTACGACTCAGGTTTACCTTGAGCAGCCACTGTGTGTTGTTCTCCATGCTGATCTCCAGTTGCTCCAGCCTCTGAATTGACTCGTTGTCTGTGGGTCCATCCTTCTGATCTGGATAGTTGAAGTAGTTCTGGCTTTGGCAATTTTCCTGCTCTGGCAGGAGAAAAGTGTAGCTGCATGGGCCATTTTGGATCTGATATTGTCTCTTCTCAGCAGCAATGGATCGTGTTCCCAGACCGAGGCAGAAACTTAAAATGATTAAGTCCACGTTTAGCATCCTCGTAGCTTTTTACTCTAGAGTTAATAGAGATGGGATGGATTGGAAGTTCTCTCTTAGGTGGTTGATACCTCTCCTCAACAGCATCCAAGTGTAAATAACTCAGTGCAGATTCCTTTTTAATACCTCTCATTAGTAGGTGGAGTGAAAAGCCATCAGGAATTAGCGGTAGCGTGTCCTCAATAGTGGTGCCAGACTTGCATGTGCTCGCCTTTCATCAGTCCTCCCAACCACTTGCTAAAGTGGTTTAAACTCGCTAACTCTGAGGTTAAACCACTCCCCCAGCCACCCACCCACCCGTCAGCGTGACCAGTCACTGTGAAGAGATGTGAAGTGGAGATTCCTTTCAGTTCGCACCAAACAACACACAGAAGCAGATGCACAATCTACACATCCTCTGCTATATCCTCTACAACACCACGTGTTGTTGTCTGCTCCGGTGGAACAGCTACTCAGGATGTCGGTGTCCACGTTCAGCACACTCTTTGATGGTAACAGTGTCTCTCCCATTCATTGAAATTTATTTTCCCGGCCTACAAATAACACGAGGCGCTTGAATGGGAGATTCAAAGAATAAAAACATCTCTTTCCTCACGCTTCCTGCTTTGTCCTTGTAGGAAATTACATCAGTTCTAGCGTCAGACTTTAGTGTTTTTTATTTTTTACATGTACCAAATATCTCCTATTTTTTTGTTCATTCATCAAATTTAAATTGTTTCAGCTGAACTTGTGAGAAAATATCTTGCATTTCAATAATTAGATTTTAATAAACATATGAAGTGATTCTGAGTTTTAGTCATGATCAGATTTTTCTCCCATTTTCCTCTGTGAGCAATGTACTCTAAAATGTAATGTTTGTGAAGTATTTATCAATAATTAAATAATAGATTTAACATAGAGGAAATAAAGATCTCGCTACATTTCAGTAGTGTCTGTTTCAGCTGTAGTCGTACAAAACACAAGTATCTAATTACAGCATTATCCCAGTCTAGATGGTGTTTTTCTAGTCTGGAAAGCTTATTTCTGTAACATCAGAGAACCAACAGCAGTTAGCCTTCTGCAGAAAGAACTTAATGTTGTTTTTGACAATATTATCTCAATATAGCCACCTTTCGGTGTCAACTACAACATAAATCATTCTGTGACAGGAAAGCTTCAGCTTGCCTCTCTGCAGAATTGTAGGAAGTAAGCTGATGTAATACTGGCTGTAATAACGGAAATGAAACATATTTAAGGTGCATTACCAAAGAGGAAGTACTTGACGTCATCTGAAAAACACCAACTTTCTCAGGTGTTAGGGCTCATTCACTCACTCACTCACACACTCCACTCACTCGTTCACTTCAATCACTCCACTCACTCACTTACTCCAATCACTCATTCACTTACTCACTCACTTACTCCAATCACTCATTCACTCCACTCACTCACTCACTCACTCACTCACTCACTCACTCACTCACTCACTCACTCACTCACTCCAATCACTCATTCACTTACTCACTCACTCACTCCAATCACTCATTTACTCCACTCACTCACTCACTCACTCACTCACTCACTTACTCCAATCACTCATTCACTTACTCACTCACTTACTCCAATCACTCATTCACTCCACTCACTCACTCACTCACTCACTCACTCACTTACTCCAATCACTCATTCACTTACTCACTCACTTACTCCAATCACTCATTCACTCCACTCACTCACTCACTCACTCACTCACTTACTTACTTACTCACTCACTTACTCCAATCACTCATTCACTCCACTCACTCACTCACTCACTCACTTACTTACTCACTCACTTACTCCAATCACTCATTCACTCCACTCACTCACTCACTCCAATCACTCATTCACTTACTCACTCACTCACTCCAATCACTCACTCACTCACTCACTCACTCACTCACTCACTCACTCACTCACTCACTCACTCACTCACTCACTCCAATCACTTATTCACTCCACCCAATCAGTCATTCACTTACTCCAATCACTCGTTCACTCCACTCACTCACTCATTCACTTACTCACTCAATTACTCCACTCACTCACTCACTCACTCACTCACTCACTCACTCCAATCACTCATTCACTCCACTCACTCAATCACTCACTCACTCAATCACTCACTCACCCCAATCACTCATTTACTCCACTCACTCACACACTCATTCACTTTCTCACTCACTTACTCCAATCACTCATTCACTCCAATCACTCACTCACTCACTCTCTCACTCACACACTCACTCCAATCACTCATTCACTCCACTCACTCACTCACTCACTCACTCACTCACTCACTCACTCACTCACTCACCCACCCACCCACTAGCATTCACCACTGTTATATTTAAGCTGGTTTTATGGTTATTGAAAGCACATGGGAGGTCAGGAGGAGGAGGAACGACTTGAGACATCACCTCTGGGGGCCATCCATTCATCTAATTTATCACTGAGCCACATCCTGTGCATACCACACACCAGACAGTTTCCTCATGCTCAGAGCATGTGTAACATTTGCTGGACTGTCAAGCTCATAAAGCCTTCTACTATAAGGCAATGTCAGGTTAAATTTATTTTCACATGGTTACAAGTCTGCACAAACCGTCTGACTTCTTCCTCCGGCTGTTTGCTGACTCGCAGCGCCCCAGCAAGAATTAATGTTCCTGTAATGCGTGGCAGCAGAGGTATTGATTGGGCTCAAATTAGTTGATTCAATATGTATTAAAGTACTATTTTTAATCAAAAGGTATTTGTGTAGCTTTACATCTAGAAAGATAGCTGATAAACTGATTAATTTGTGAGAGTTTCAGCTCATAGCATCAACACTAAGGTTTTAGTTGCTCCCTTTGTCGTTACTGTGGCGTTTTTGGGTGCAACCAGCAGCTGTTTACTGCTGTAGCTCCTCGTCAGCTAACAAGAAAGACACACAAGCAGCAGCGACTTGGAGAACTTAATGGCTCATTAAGCAGATGAGGAGTCCAAGTAGGAGGAGAGCACAGCGGTAACTGAAAAGGAGTGAATGTTATTGATCTTGGCCTGGCAGAGAGTCTGATAGATGGCAAGTAAATTTAATCATTATTGTGTAATATTTATTTATTTTTCTCTAATTGGAATGCAGTATTAAATAGGGTACCTAGTGTAAAAGAAATTGCATGAATTAAAAGAATTGTTTACGCTAGCCTAGAGCATTCATCAATAGAGTTGTGTATCCACAAGAGGGAGCTGTCAGTCAACAAGAATGTGCCACAGTCCCCAGCATGCACGGCGTGTGACGCACTTAAGCACAGTTAGCCTAGCACACTAACCTAGCATGAATACTTAAGCCTAGTTTATACTTCTCCATCAACAGGTTTACACTCACACACATAAGCCCTTTTTATAAGACACACCATGCTGGCAAATCAGCGCAATATTACCGCAACATGTTTCTTATGAACGCGCCATGGCGGTATCACGTTGCGGGAATTTTGCGGCATTCGTGCTGCCACGCTTGATAGTAATATTGCGGTAATATTGCAGCTTCGCTGGTCTTATAAACGCACATTAAGCGTTGGCGCAACAGAGGGAGGTGTCATGACCACGTGATGAATTAATGCCGAGCTCCGGCCGGAAACTATTTTGAAAATGAAAGTAAACACGCGCTTTAGTTTCACTTTTGTAAACAGAATCAGCTGAGATGATCATATGGAGCGTTGCGGTGCTCCGGGAGCTTTTCTCCGTTAGATCTGCAGCTCAGATCATCTGACAGCTCACAGGGACAGTGGAGGGGAGACACCTGCGCAGCTTCGATCGCAATAAAAAGCAAGTTATGTCCAAGATACACGGAAGTCTGCGACAGTGCAGAGACCGCCCCCATACCCCCTTTATGCCGCCATCGCGTAATCTTTTATAAAACGGACATGATTGCGCAACATTACCGCCACGGTCTGAGCTCTTATAAACAACCTAACGCTCCCTGATGCCGCATCGGCGTTGCGGCAAATTGGCGGCATTGTTTTATAAAAGAGGCTATATTGACAAAGATATATATACTTCACGTTGGTGTGTTGTGAAGCAATTCCCCGTCAGGACAACAGAGGGCGTAGTGTATTGACTATTGTGTTTATGTATTTCAGAGACTTTTTAACACGGACGAATTTGTCCCTCATTTTCCTCCCATCTCTTCATCCAGTCACCACCTCCAAACCCACGTTTCCCGTAATTTCCTGGCATAAATACAAAGTCTGCTGCATATCTTTGTACTCCATTCAGGGGAGCAGGGGCGGAGCTATAGTTGTATAAATTTCAAAATCTCCTCCTCCTTTCCTTGGTGACGTCATGCTACAGACCCAAGCTTTAAGTTTCAAGTCAAATACTTGAATCTTGTATTCGCCATTAGCCAAAATTAGGATTGCTTTAGCCCCGGATGATTCAGATCCTCATTCAAGGAAAAAAAGAACCATCACATGAAACATATAATTAATCATGTAATTAATCTCTTCTTGTAAACCAGTGTAAAATGTATGCTGTATTTTAACAGTGACAGATAAAATGCTGCTAGCAGGTGATTTTGTTCTGATGGCAGTGGGGGGGTTGTTGCTTTTGTTCATATAAAGATCGCCTGATCAAACTGGGAGTTTGGGGGTTTTAGACTGGTCAAAGCCTCGGGCTTTTTTGTGGCTTTTCCTGAACCGTTTCTAAGCACTTTTTTTGTGTGCCAATGAGGCTCATTGTCCTGCTGTTGTCTGGGAGTTCTGTTGCCATGTGGGGGGTGGGGGGTACGGGTCAAAGGAACACCTACAAGAAATCCAAGACCCAAGATTTGTCGCCAAAGCACTGCATCAGTGTGAGTCAATAATCTGGAGTTTGTTTTAATGCTGTGGCTGATTGGCAGATCTTTTTTCAAATTAACTTTCATTGCAAAGTTTTTTTGATTTACTTTTAGCAAGAACTTTGTTAGTGGCAGGGCCTTCTTAAGGTACATAGAGAGGTTTTAGCTGTGGCAAATAGATTTTAAACCCAACAGAAAGCCAAAAAGGAAATTAACTTTATGCAAATCTAAACAGTCTTCAATTAGAGCTCACTTTGTAAATGTCAAAGTATTTGCTGTGTTTGTTTTTCTTATCAGCCTTATTGGAGTCTCATATCCTCAATGGCTCCGTCATTTACACAAAGACGGGTCTTTTTAAAAATAAATGTTAAGCCTCTTTTAATGTCCCTATGATTTTGTTGTTGGGAGAATTATTAAACTATCTGTTGTGTTTTATTTTCCCTCCAATAAACCTTTATTCCCATGAAAGCAGGTTCATTTCACCTGATGCAACATTCTGACTAGTCCCTGAATTGTTGGCATTCACAAAAACCTTTAAGACTTTTCTAAGAATAAACTAAAATAGAAAATATTGTGTTGTTGAATTTACCTTGTTGAATATGGATCAAGCCTCAGAGAGCTTAAACTGTCAGTCACCAAACCCCAGAAACCAAACAAACCCACAGAGACTTTTTACAGTCAGACAGGAGCTGATACTAGACCAATAAAAGCTAAAACAAATCAAACTAAAACTTTTAATTAACACTATAACCCTCTTTCAGCAATTCAAGCGTTGACGAGATTAAAAAAAAGACCTATGTAATAGATTAGTAATTTTTAATAAATAAATATTGAAATAAAGAGTATGTTTTACAAATTCTAAAATGTTTGTTTTTGTTTTACGTGTGTTGCTAAGGCTTTTTTTTTCCCCATGGTAAAAGTCTCAAACCTGAGCTGTAGCTCCACAGCCACCTTCAGGTCTGCTGCAGTATTTCAGGCTTGAAACGGCTCAAAAGCTTCAGGTCTTACAAATGAGGTTCTTTAATTGAAAACTTCATTCATGATAATTACTTCTCTGGAAAGTATTGGGGTTGAACTTAATTAATCAATTTTTTATTCATTTCCTAATTAACAGCAATGCAATGTGCTAGATTTAAACAAAAGGCTGTTATGATGATGTTCAATATGAATATTTTATTTTAATTTTATATTGAGAAAGCTTAATATAGGAGAAACATACTTTTACAGTTTGTCTTAAAAACCTTTCAACCACTTTTATTTGATATATTAATGAATAATTAATGAGTTTAATTTAATTTTACATAATTTTAAAAGTTCCAGTTAAAAACACATCAATAAATAATAAAACAGGAAACAGATCACACTTGGACTACATGTTATTTTTACACATGTTCTACACAAACACCATATTTACCATGAGTCATCATTATAAAAGGTTTATTTAGCTCTGTTTTACACTCCTGGGACTGTGTGTGCTGACTCATGGTCATGATTTACTGGAGCACTGAAATATCACTCAGGCATTCTTTTATTACAAACATTAGATACACCTGTGATTTAAATATGATGGTAATAATAAAAAGATGCATCTTTTTATGCTGCAGAAAGTTTTCACCTTCCTCTTTAAACTTATTTTTACTTTTTAACTTACATACATGCAAACACACACAGTGAGTAAATTGTTTTAACTGTCCGTTTCCTTCAGATCTGTCGTCTCCAGAGACACCTGTCTGCAGGGGAGCACCAGCAGGACCTGTTCCAAAACCTACCAACCATGTTTGTATCGCAGCACTCCCAGCCACCCACTCAGACTTTGGTGGAGCTGATCGAGCTATGTGGAGGACAAACCTGCAAAACTGTTCGGCGGGCAGGCATCTGCATTGGAAGGCACAGCGGCCGGAGACCAGAGGGATGCAGGATGCTGTCGGAGCGATGGATTCTGGGTAAGACGTAGGTCCTCTGTGATGACCGCTAACTTTTGTAATCATGTTGCTAACTGTTTGTGATTTTTTTCAGATTGCATCACATATCTAAAGATACAGTCTTATGATACCTACTACGTGGAGTAGCGCCTGGTTACAACCTTGTTTTTTTTGTCTGTGAAGTTCAGTATTAAAGGTTTGTTGAGCCACCTTGGCCATGAAGAGCTGATCTTACATCAGAGCCTCAGTTTAACCACAACTCCTATTTCTGTATTGATTTATGAAATGTCCACAGAGGGTTTGTTTCAATCCTATTCAGTTTTCTAACTCGATGTGACATGCTTTATGTATTTTACTCTTTACGTGTGTTTACAGAAAGTATCAACCACTACTGTGATTTTTTTTAAATTTCTAATGTGATTTTAGTATTATTTACTGAGCCAGTAATCTGCATCAAAGTATGAATTTTGTATGATGTATGTGATTTAAATAAATACTATTTCAAGAGAAAATTTCTGTCTTATTTTTTCATTCTTACAGTTAGATTATGATTTAGGCACATGCTATGTAAATGGAAAACACTTTGATGTCATTTTTCCCCCCCACAGTGATGCTTTAATAACCAAAAATAATACATTATCAAGCGAATTAAAGTGCATTACGATAGATCATCTGTGTGTCTGAAGCACCTTCTCCCCTCAGGGTGAAATTTTTAAACAAGGAAGATAAAAATGGTGCACATTTGCTGCATTTTGTTAAAACCCACAGTGTTTAGACTTTAGACAAAACTTCTCGGAAGAGTCGCAAGGACACACTGATTACAAAATGGGTCAGCTTAAACTCATTTTACAAAAAAATGAACTTTGACATAAATCAAAAGGATAAATCTGTCAGTTTACTAACCAAGGTCGGCAAACATTGGGCAAAAAGGAACTGATTTCCCTGCTTTTACTTAAACACACTAACAGTACTGACGTTTGTACTACTTTATGGACAAATGCAAGTCCTGAACATCAAAAACTTTATCTGCCCAATCCTGTTCTTGTGATAAATTATCAAATTTATACATCAGGAAATAAAACAGGCTATAGATTATTTAAATTTTTTTAACCTGGCTTCAAATCCTCAGCTGTTAACAAAAAAAACAGTGTTAAGTTCATATATCTAATTTACAAATAAAATAAAATAAAATGTGAGTATTTACAAAGTCAACTTAGATTTTACAATTAAACGTTTCAAATTAAAGAATTGCAATAATCTTTTAGAAGACAACATGAGACCAAAATCCTTCTCAGAGGAACTTTAAATCATGAATAATACTTGGAATGTTATGAATTTGTCTTAAATGTAAAAATTTTATGATGGTTTTGTAAAAGAAGAAAGTTGTAGAATAAAAACCACGTGGTGCTTTAAATGTGCGCACTCACCAATTGGCTAACTCGTGTTACGTCACTCAGCCAATCAGCTTCTTCGATGCTTCAACGTGCCGTTACGTATGGAGGCGTGTGTGACATTTGCTGCTAGAAGCTAAGAGCCGGATGAAAATGAGCCGAGGCACGAAATAAATTATAGATTTCTTTTAAGCAACTAAGTTAACTTGTTAATTAAACTTTGTTATTGTTCTCGCGTCAGAAAAGTGAGTTGGACTGAGAAGGACACAACTTTTAGCCTAGCTAAGCACGTCAAATTTCGGCTAACGCTTTTTCTCAACTTCAGCAGGAAACGGACGGAGTTCGTCTTGAGGTGGTTTTCCGTTTTCTTTTTAAAATATCATCACTAACCGGAAGACTTTAGTCAGTTTTATATCCATGTGCGGCATCTTGAGCTTTTTTTTCCAAACAGCGATTTGCACACAAGGTTAAATTTTTTGCTTTACTGCTGCAGCTTCTTCACTTTCTTATGCTGACCTCTCGGGGCAGGTGTGCTGAAAGTAGGCCAGGTGTGCTGTGGTGTAGATAGGGTCCTGTGTAACTTTATCACGTTCAGAAGAACTTCAGGGATTTCTAAGAGGTGGAAACATGCTGCTCTCTTTGGTTGTGCACACGCACTCGCTGCGGTACTGGTTTCCAGCTACCATCATGCTGGGAACAGCTCCAGCTTATGTTTTAACATGGGGGGCTTGGAAACTACTTTCATCAGTATTACCAGCAAGACTTTACCACAAGTTGGACGACCGATTGTACTGCATGTACCAGAGCATGGTGCTGTTCTTCTTCGAGCACTACACAGGAGTTGAGGTGAGTGATATTTTATCTGAGTATAATAAACATGCCACTGTCTGCAGGCATGTTTCTGCAGTTTAAACCTGGAGAAACTGTCCTGGGGGAGCACATTTCTGCAGAAAAATGTATTTGTGAATATCTCTAAACCGTTGGTGCAACATTTTGTTAAAGAAAAGCCAGTCAGCCAGGTTGTTCAAGACATTCTGGAAAATCTGCATTTCTTCTGTGTTGTTGGCACACCCTACACAGGTTTTACGTTAAGGGTGTGTTCACCTGTCATGATAGTGATGCAATCTGAAAGTCTGCTTTTGTTGAGTATAAGGATTGAAAAATCCTCGATGCCATAAGAATGTTTTAGTTCTTTGTTTTCATCAAACAGATCAAATGGTTTTTATCTTGAACTGAAGCCTGGATTTAGTTTATTATGATAGACTGATGTGGGTTTTTCTATTACCGATGCCGATAATGTAGAGGTTCATGGTCAGCCGATGGCCGATATGTGCTGCCGATCTTTTTTAGGCCGATTTTCAAAGCCTTCCACCTTATCTGCGTGCTAAAATATCACTTATAACAGCTGATGCACAACTTTTCTGAACCTAATTAGTTTTTGCAGGGGTTCACTGAATTTAACCAACTCTTGAATCTTAATTTTGTGCATTAAAATCAAACATTTAACCAAAGTTAATCAAACACATCAATAAACTGACCAAGTGTTAAATATAAAACTGGTAAAGAAAAGAAATGTCAGCAGACGATAACGTTTTAGAGTGTTTATTAAGCAGTTGTTTTTCAGAAAAGTAAATATATGTTGAAAGAAAATTTGGAAGCAGCACCGGGCTGTCCGCAGATGTGCCTGACTTTAAATCAGCTGTCCTAAAGGGGCGTATCGGTTGATGCTGATGTATAAAAATGTTAAATATTGGTCTGATATATTGATCTATCCTTAATATCTGGTGTATATTTCCACATGCTGTTTCTCTGCAGATTGTCGTATACGGAGATATACCAAAGACAAAAGAAAATGTTATCTACCTGTCAAATCATCAGTGTACAGGTAGTACTTTTTAAAGCTTGTTTAAAAAAAAAAAAAAAAGTCCAACATTTAATTTAGTCAAATTCTACTCCTTGTAGCTGACTGGATCATCGCTGACATGCTCGCCATCAGACAGAGCGCTCTTGGTCACGTCAGATATGTCCTTAAAGATGGACTCAAGTGGCTCCCGCTGTACGGGTGGTATTTCTCCCAGGTAATGAATCTTGTAAATTCAATAATGCGTCCCACTCACCACTAGCTGTTATCATTTAACGTTTTTTATTCTCTCTCTCTTTTAGCACGGGGGTGTCTATGTGAAAAGAAGCGCAAAATTTAATGAGAAAGCCATGAGGAGGAAGCTCCTCCATCAGACTCGATGTGGAGCGCCTGTAAGTGATGTCATGCAAATCATGTGGCGTGAAGTCTGTTATGCATTTCTGTTGCAAAATTTATTTTAAAAAAATTACATTTTTGAACAATAAATGGTTGTAAAGTTGCATTAAATGTAACAGTAGTAGTTGAAAGTAGTCACCGGTTGATGCTGGTGAGCTAAATGCAGGATTTATTTTGAGGTTTTGACATAAAACTGAATTTTAATTAAACCTTTTTATTATTTTCCCAGTAAAAGCTGGGGAAAAGTTTGGAAAAAACACCTAACATGTGACACTTTTAACAGAATTTGTCAGAATGAGTCAGAAGTTAAGAACCAAAGAAAAAAGTTCATACTCTTAAACGTTTTTCTGTTCTGTTTAAATCCAGAGTTTTAAACACTTTTTATCGAGAGTTTTCAGGTTCAGCACACCAAATGATGGAGAACTTCTCCTTTCCCGGTAGGAAGATCCAACCCCCGATGTTTTCACTTCATCTGTGTTTCTTTTTTCCTTCCCACAGATGTACCTCGTCGTATTCCCAGAAGGAACTCGGTATAATCCAGAGCTGAAGAATGTTATCGCTGACAGCCAGGCTTTTGCTGCAAAAGAAGGTAGAAGCAGGATAGCAGCTATTCTCTGCTCTGCTGCTGCATACTAATTCATTACAGAACACACACACACACACCTGTGAACAGCTGACTAAGCTCTATAATGCTCGTACGGGTCCACCTATGATCATCACCTGCATGCAAATGTAAAGCTTGTTATGTTTCTGCGATGTCTTCTAATTAAGAACAAAACATTGAACATTTTATCAAATCAAAACGACCTGGAGCCAGTCCTTAGGTCATTTACATTAAAACAAAATTTATTATTATTTTTTTTTAGATTTTAATCAACTTTTATTCAAACACAAATAGAGAGAGCGTTTATTCATGAATAAAAGTCTTTATTATGTATTTTGATTAATGTTATGGTGCAAAAATGCTTTTATTTTCCATCAAAGCTGCTTTTTAAACATCACAGGGTTTGTTTCTCACCAGACTGGTCAGATTGGTCCGTAGAGAAAGAACAAATAATCGATCTGTCTGTTGCTCAATCTCTGGAGGAATTAAGCATAATGCTTACTCGCCAAGCTGAGAGAAGAGATGTCTTTAGCAGTTTTTTTACTTTACACAAGGAGGGTTTGGATTTGGCTGCTAATTGTCTTTGAGTCTGTTAAATTGTGTTGCGAATGCACATTCTGGTGTTCTATTTGGAGCTTTTGCAGATATCTCTGACCCGCAGTTCTGATTATGACCTTCTCCTTTTTAATCCAAATAAATCACTTAAGTCTGGTCACATGTGCTCCTGGCTTTATCTGCTGTGACGGAGGTATTAGGAAAATACCACAGACTGTTTAGTGGCACAAGCTTTCACATAGTTTTTTATGTATTTTAATGTTATTTGAAGTATTTTGTGGGAGAGTCTTTCAACAAATTCCATTGTCGTATCAATTATATCTTTTTTGTATCTTGTTTTTGCAGGACTGGCTGTTCTGAAGCACACTCTCACACCCAGGTTCAAGGCATCCCATATAGCAGTGGAGATCATGAAGGACAGTCTGGATGCTGTGTATGATGTCACAGTGGCTTATGAGGGAACGTTGGATAGCTGTGGACGAAGAAAAGCTGCACCGTCGATGGCAGGTACTTCTGATGCAGCATGCCAGGATCTTACAACCTGAAAGCACACGTTAGATGATGCAGGGTGACATCTGATAGCAACAATAACTAAAGCCAATTAAGGGCACTGTTTAGAAAAGGTTCAATGCTAATCTAATTATGTGAAATCAGTCAGGATGTGAACATCAGTCAGCTCATGATGGCTTTTTCACTCATTTTCTGTCCAGGTCGTGTACCAGATTATAATTGTATAAAAGCTTTGCTAGTAGAGCACCAAAGGAAAATCTAACCAGGTTTTTCCACCGGGCACGTAAACGTTGCATAACGTAATGGATGCGTTTTTTCCACAAGCTCAACGGTGCCTCCCTTCCCACCAGGAGCGTTTCAGACACAGAAGCGAAAGCATTCCATGCACCTGGTTCCGTAATGTCATGAAATCACCGGAAGATCACGTGTGATTTTGACAAATCACGCGATAACAAGCAAGGAGAAAGATGGAAACGTGTATGCAAAAGGGCTGTGGTTTATTTTCTGTTGTTTAACTCAGCCACCGAGGTTTCATTGATATACTTTTTTAAGCAACTGGAAATCTGGACATGACTTTTATTTTGAAGGTTTTCGGATGTTTTACACTGCTTTTGTGTTTTTTCCTGTCTGACCCAATCTGAACTGCTGAGCTTAGTGCTTTCTGGAAGCGTAGATTCAGAAGCGTACATTTAGCTTAGCAATGCAACACTACACCTCTGGGAGGCGTCCAAGATGTGCTGCTTCATGGCCGGTGGAAATCCACCCATTTACTATAACGGTGGCTAATTGCTGCGTACTACTTCACTGATTTTACGCAACGCTTAGCATCCTGTGGAAAGTCCGGGTTACAGAATAAAAATATATCAACAACAGATGAACTATATAAGAGTCATGAATCTAACTCAGCACTCACCTACGAACACTAGGGGGTGCTAAAAGCAAGTTTAAGTTAATTTTTTTGACAAGTTATCAACTAGTAGCTTTTTGGGAATTGCCTTGTTGATGCTAAAATATTATTTAAATATTTAACTAAACAAACTATCTTTGTGGCAGATCGTTTGCAACAAGAAGCTTAAAAATCTGCCAAATCAAAATAAGTCAACAAACAGCAGCTTTCCTCGTGCTCCTTCATTGTTTTTTAATAAACACAAACTGTTCTACGAAGCCGGCATCACTCCTGGGCAGGTCTTCCTGGTAATTAATCACAGGACAACATCACCTTTTAACAACCGAGTCTTCCTGTAAACTGCGTGACTGTTTTTGAACTCTCTGATTGTTGTGTGTTCCCGGACTGTCTGCAAATTCAAATAAAAACAACAACAACAAACAGGGCAGAGAATGGAAAAGCATTCCTCTTATCACGCATTTCCTGGTTTTCTGCGGTGAAGGTGACTTTAGTGACTTCACAAGGAGGTGGAAGTGACCTGCTGCTGCCAGAATGCATTGTGATGCTCAGGATGGAAATGTGACTAAGAAATGACACGAGACTTTATGTAACTGTTTAGAAAAAACCGCATCTTGTGTCAAATTTGGGCTTTAAATGAGCCATTTGTTCTTGTTGTGTCTGCAGGTTTTAAATTAGGAAATGTTTTTGTTTTCTCCCTAATCAAGGCTGTGATCTTGATCCTGTTGGATTTTATTTGAGAAGACGCAACACACACGTCAACAAACTGATGTTTTCTGACTTTGGCATCTAAAATGACACGTTTTTATCCGGGTGTTTTTATAAAGAGTATTTAGATCCTACAGGGAATTAATAAAACAATGTTTTGTTTTGCTTTTAATTGGAAGACAACTTTTTGATTTTCTGCATAAATAAGGAAGTGAGCCACTAACACGGATGCTTTTTCAGGCGTTTTTAAATAAACACACCTGAGTTGCAGGTGAAGACCAGCAGATTCTCCAACAGCAAAACGATCCTTCGCAGCCATCTTCGATCAGGTTTCCTCTTTGGGCCTCGGTACCACATTTCCTGATAACGCTGCATGTTGTGGAAACAGGAAGTGGAAGATCTCAGGGGGATACATGCGTAGCCTTGAGCTTTCACACTTGCTTACATTTTTATGTCTGACCTTCTCAGGCTCTTGGTTTTGTTTCTACACTTGTTGACCTGATTGTTATTATTTTGGGGCTCGAGGCTTTATAAAAAAATAGATTTGTTAAAATTACAATCGATGCAGGTCGCAGATCTGACTGAATATTTAGAGATTGATGTTTTCCACATCATAACCTAACTGGTCCTGATTCAATTCTAATATTTTCTCCCTTCTTGTCCTCAGAGATGTGATTTTCTACTTTCAGCTCGGCGTCACAGCAGCTACCCTCCATCACTGCCTCTTCATGTGGTTTTAGCTGCTGGCTGTTTGTTTGTCTTTGCTGAAACGTGTTTCCTGTTTCTGTTGAGAATTTTTTCTTTTTTCTTTTACAGAATTTCTCTGTAAGGAGTGTCCTCGTGTCCACATACACTTTGAACGTGTGAAATTAAGGGACATCCCGTCTGAGTATGTGTACTTCCGCAGGTGGATGAACGATCAGTTCGAGAAGAAGGATCGGTGAGTGTGTGTGTGTGTGTGTAACAGGCTGATATGATCTCATTATTTTTCATGTCGTTTATGAACCGTCTTTATTTTTTCAGTTTCAGTCTGATGCATCTTAACTTCAGTTTGATTATTTTAAAAACAAAACAACAGAATCATTGTCTGATTATTACCACAAAGTCTATTTCAATAAACTCTTACACAATGATCATTTAAAAAAATGTTCTTTAGTTTTTCCTACGGAAATAATTAAAGGAAACATATTATGCAAAATTCACCTTTTGTGCTGTCATGTGGGTCTCTACTGCCTCTAAAAGCACTCCAAACATGAAAAAAAAACTTCCAATCCGTTTTCTGTCTGTTTGGTTTTAGGAATTTTTTGTCGAAAACAAGCAGTTTCAAAAAGTCTCCGTTTGTGATGTCACAAATGGGGAAATTAGAATAGAACTACTTTTTATGTGTAAGAGCGAGCTGCTGCTGGAGGAGCAGCGGCTCTACTCAGAGCCCCTCCCCGATAACGGAGCGTCTCAGCTTATTGCAGCCTATCAGGTGGGCGTGGCCAGCTCCATCTTGTTTTCTTAAAGTGATAGAGCACTGAAACGGCTCATTCTGGAAGGTACTGAAAATGTCAACAGAAAACTTCAGAAATAGCTTCATATGAGAGAGATTTTGTGCAAAGAACTTTATAAACATGTTTTTAGTCAAGCTTAGACCTATTATAACTTAAGAAAAAGTCATATGGGTTATTATGTGCTTTTTTAATTAAATGTGGGCTATTAACACAAGAAATCATGCTGTAAACTATAGTTTCCCAACTAATAAGTCACACTGACAATTTCCTGCACACGGGCATCATTTTGCAGAGATGATGCACAAAAAGCAGCTCTGTAAAAATCATTTTAAACATTGGGAAGTGAAAATTTACACTTTAGATGTTAACAGAAATAACAATAAAATTGAAATCCTGGTTTTTTTTTTTTAGTATCTCCCAAATTATTTAATAAATAGGCAGGCTATGTCTTTATTTTAGTAGAGTAAAACATGTAACTAGCCATACTGTCAGTTTTCAAAGACTTATCACAGCAATTTTATTTCTTAGTTGAGAAAATAACGTATTGATTTTATTGCCAACTCGGCATCAAAAGCCCTGATGCTGTTTGGTCCAGCGTTTGTGCTGTAGCAGCTCTAAAAACCCTGACGTGACTGGATATTTGTCCATTTTCTTTCACTTTGCAGTTTTAAAGTTTCAGTTCCTTGTGCATTTATCAGATTTCTAAAAGACTCATGTCTTTCCTAAAGGCTGCTGACGGATTTCTACGAGTCGGAAGATCCAGACAAAAGGTTCCAGTTCCCCGGAGAGGGCCGACCCTCTCGGCTGAAGCTCTACAAGACCCTGCCTTCGTTAGTGATCTTGGGGGGGCTGACTCTGCCGATGCTGCTGACGGAGAATGGCAGGAAACTTTACGTGAGAACCTGGGTTTGCGGGACGCTGCTGGGTTGGCTGTGGGTGAACATTTCCCCTTAATCACCAGACCTGTGAGGGGGCGGCGTCACCATGAGACACAAAGAAAACTCAGAGATGCAACGTTCCTTTATCGCAACAACCTAAGATGTGTTTCAGGTGCAGGGCGGTATCTTCCAGTGTTTTGATTGTCCAACTGTTGACCGGACACGCTGAGAAATAGAAAAACATTTGTTCTACTTGAACCTTTGTGTTGATTAAACTTGCATCCTGAAATCTTGCAAAAAAAAATATTTGTCTCAAAAATATTCCTCTAATATAAATTAAAGATAACTAATATTTACCCTTTATTAGACCTTGCCAAATTAGTCTTCCTGCATGCAGTTTTTCCATCAACCATTGGCAAATTTTAAAGATCTCATTTTGGAAAGCCAAGTGTGTTTAGTATTAATAAATTACTAGTCCTTGTTGTCTATTATGTATTAAGTGCACTGACTAATTTCTACTGGTTGTAAAGTTTTTATGCCAACTCCCATACCAGGAGGAATCTGCACTTTTCTTACATAAAGTGACATTTTTACACTGATGGAGCAAAACGATCAGCATGCAGTCCTCTGAGAGGGTTCATAAACACGACACCAGCTGCATTGTTTACCATAAATATTTATGCTGACCTCCTTTTTTTTAAATTTTCAGACAGCGAATGTAGCCGTAAAAATACGTTCATTCATGCAAAAGTAACATGCAAACCTGGATCGGATGTTTTTGAGCAGCGTTTCGTTTCGGTGAACTCTGATAAAACTCGTGGATGAATGTTGAATACGCTAATGTGTTCCACCAAGTTAAAATATTGTTTGAACTTTAAAAAGTTAGTCATTGCCAAAAGCTGGTGTGTGTTCACCATTATCTGTGTATTGTGTGGCGCGTTGGTTTATTTCTCGGTTCTCAGCAAAAAAAAAAACGTCTTGTTTTTCTGGAATAATGTCTTAGATGATTTTGTTTCCCGACTTTAAGGTATAAATATGTGTTTAACTATGCTACAGTCACATGAAAGCATCTAGCTAACAACAAAAGCTGACAAAGCCATGGAACAGTATATTGCAGGTTTCTGTGCACTCAAAGCCATTTGTATTACATCATCACTTTATTGTGAATTGCACTGTTTGTCCATTGTTGTTTACCTGTTGCGTTTTCCACTTGTCACTTTATGTGTAAGCTGTCTTCTGTTAGTCTGGTGTGTGTTTTCTTT
The DNA here is from genome assembly GCA_006937985.1 of Aphyosemion australe. Classification (NCBI taxonomy): domain Eukaryota; kingdom Metazoa; phylum Chordata; class Actinopteri; order Cyprinodontiformes; family Nothobranchiidae; genus Aphyosemion; species Aphyosemion australe. The sequence goes on from SSNS01000112.1 coordinate 1,524,762, forward strand.
GTTAGTGGTACAATAATCTTGGTTTTATGTCCCTCTGATACCTCACTGGAAAAATCCTTCCTGGTTCTTAAAAAAAAATCCTTGTCAGCCATTTTCTAGTCATTTTTATTCAGAAAAGACTGTAACTCATCAGGAAACTGTAGACTATTTAAATGCCAAGTGTTTTTAGAAACGCGTGCCTTCTCTTTGGGGGCCACAGCGGCTCTTCTCCATCAGGTGAAGGCGCTCCTGCTGGAGCCGAGGCTCCCAGCAGCTTGTGGTCACGTCGTCTACTGGTCATAGTGGCTTATTTTGCTCTGACAAGGCTATTATTTACACTTTTGAAGAATTGTTAAATGATGAAACCTTTGATGTTTGTAAGATGTGGAGGATCTTTGGGGTCAGAAATGAATAAAGAGGTTTTCTTTTGGGGGAGAAGAGTTATTTTTGTTTTGGATTATTCAAAACCTTTTCTCAGGCAAACTATAGAGGTAAAAAAATTCTAAAATGTAAACAATTTCTTTGGATTTTTGCAGATTGCACGCGGTAGCACCCTCTGTTGTCCACAGTAATTACAGAATAGAAATTTTCTGTTTATTTTGTAACTTTCGTTCCCTTATTTTTTTAATGCTGCAGATACAAAAAAATATAATGTATAAAGGTTATGTTTATACAAAATGTTATGTCATATAAACCCAATGGCTTAATGCACACAAGGACATCAAATTTTAACAAAAAAATGTAAAGCAATATTTAGGAGGGCCATTGAAAGGAAAAAAATAAAGATAATTCTGACTTTATTTTCAGAATTCTGACTTTTATCTCAGAATGACAAAAGTCAGAATTCTGAGATTAAAGTCAGAATTATCTTTCTTTTCTTTTTCTTTTCTTTTCAGTGGCCGTAATTCTTTTGCACAAATGTTATAAAATGGATCTTTAAAATGTTTTTTGTGTCTACATAGTAAATAAATCACGAGATGTATGCGGTTTGAAGTTTATTGTTCAATGGATTTTGTCGTAAAATGTTAGCCTAGTGAACTAGACCAAATTCTTGCTTTGCAGAGTTTGCCATATATTCACATATATATAGGATTGCTTGCCAGGCTAGAGGAAGGCATTAACCGAGCCAAAAAAAACAACACATTTTTTATTCTTTTTCACTACATCAGACATATGGTATGGCATAACTAAAATATAAATTTAATTAAACCAAAAATAAAGTATAAAATCCCAACAAATAGTTTAGAAAAGTCAACAGTAATCCCACGTGATCTATTTTCAATAGTGCAAAAAAACAGGTATATTGCCCACCATGCGTTGACTCCAGTTGGGTTTTAGGCAAAGACACATATGGTTTTAGAGAGTGAGGAGACCCACCTAATATGGCCGCGACGCTGCTCTCCAGCGCCCAATGGCGCGTCTACGTACTCATGTCCATAGATATCATATAAACACTAGATGCCTTACCCGCGCTGTTCGTCGATTGGACGAACGTCCCTACGCAGCGGCCATCTTACCTCGGACAGCTGCCCCCTTTCGTAACATTGGTGTCAATGGTGCATGTACTATTTAAATAACTCTAACTTGCTCAAATTTCAACCGAATTTCAAACGGTTTGGTTTGTTATAAACGCCAGAGATGTGGCTGTAAAATATGACGGATTTGGCCCGTTAATTTAAAAATGTTAAAGTATGTCATATCAAGCCTATGTGTTATAATGATTGTAATAATGCAACCGGCTTGTAAATCCGTTCATTTTTAATCGAGTTAAGAGTGTTTTTGTTGAAGTTGTTCACTCACCTTCCATCTGCTACCATTGAGAACGGAACGTAAGCTGTCCGAGGTAAGATGGCCGCCGTGTAGGGACGCGGTCGACTCCCAGTTAAGGCATCTAGTGTTTATATGATATCTATGCTCATGTCTATGGCCCCCACGAACCGAAATTCACACATGCGCAGTTTAGCTAGTAGTGGCGGACAGGAAAAGGGAAGTGCAGAGACACTATTGAAATCTGCTGCTGCTGATCTGTAGTTTGGACTAAAGGTATGTTAAACATATCATGGCAGACAAGACAGAGAGTGTTAAACTTATGATACAAATATTTAGTCGTAGAATGCACGTTTATCTGCGTTGTTAGGTCGTTTTTCTGTCGCTGTTTACTACTTCAGAAGTGTAACAGCGACACCCAGTGGTCAAAAAGGTTCACTGCAGATATTTTAACTGAATCATTACTTTGTAAGAATGTTGGAGATAAAAAGTTAATCAGTGGCTGAACCCAGGTTTGCAAAATATTTTATGAAACTTGAACTTGAGACCAAAGTCTCCTGAACTGAACTGCTTGTTAATTTGTCTGGATTTTGTAAGTTATCGTATATATAAATGTCTGTATAATGTATTTAAATGTAGAATCTTTTTTTGTTTACAGCTTTCTTGTGGAAAATGGACTGGATTGGGTTCGGCTATGCTGCAGCCATTTTCTTTGGAGGCTTTATGGGATACAAGAGACGAGGTCAAAGATGGTCATTGGATTACATTTTAACAGAAATATCATTTGAACTCTTAATAATTAATTTTGATGATGTGGGTGTTTGTTTTATTACAGGAAGTGTGATGTCGCTGATTGCTGGTTTCGTTTTCGGTGGATTATCTGCTCTCGGAGCCTACAATGTTTCCAATGACCCAAAGAATATCATGGTGTCCCTGAGTGAGTAAATCTCATGCAGATTTAATTGATCAGACTTTATTTAATACATTTCCTGTGATGATGTTTCAGTTGCCTCTGGAGTCCTGTCAGTCATCATGGGAATGCGATACAAGAAATCTGGAAAATTAATGCCTGCGGGCATTGTTTCTGGACTGAGGTCAGAGTCTGGATTACAAAACACGACTGATACAAACTGATTAAGCAATCAAGAGATGTTGAGACACATTTGCGGAATGAGTGAATTTTTTTTTACTTCTCTTCCTCACAGCTTATTGATGGTGTTTCGCCTACTTCTCCTTATGGTGTGACCGAGTGATCAGCACTGACAAGTCTTCTAAAGGGAGCTTTATGACCAAGTCTGCTGTTCTGTGGTTTTTTTTTATGCGATTGCATGATTTAAAATCATTTGACCAGATTTTATTTTCATGCAGTTGTGAAAAGAGAGTAAATGTTGACAGTATTTCCCATGGATTCTGCTAAATCAGCTATTAAGCTAAAAAAAAACAGAACACAGAAGCAAGTTTAAAATTTCAGTTTTATTTGACATGTCTGAGAAGAATTGTACGATTGGTTAACATGTCTGAGATGTTTGTAATGAATGACAGTTTAAATAAAGATTTGATTCATATATTGCACGTTTATTGTTAAGCTAAATGTCCACTGAAACGGAACAAAAACATCAGTTTCAGATGTTTCCTCAGCAGCGATGTTAGAAAACACGATTAGTGTTTTTGCAATGGATCAAAGTTAATTTTAATATAATGTAGCCATGGGCGCTTTCACCAGTTGTTAGGAATCAGTATAAATGCGAGGAATGTATTAGATCTTTTTGGAGAAATTACAGATTTAGTGTTGTGACGTTAAACACTTCCATGACTGTCTTTTTGTAATTTTCATCTGGCTGCGGCTTCCTCTTGCTGCCCGGCTGCAAGAACCTGCTGATGGCAGGAATCTGGGTCATCCTGCCCTGGAAGGCCTGGACACAAACCCAGAGAGAACGTTAAACTGAGCACGGCGCCAGCTTGAGTGGGAATTTTAAAAAAGGCTGATTTACCTTGATGTTGGGAAAGTCTGCGAGGATTGCAGGGAACTTCTCCTCAAGCATCAAAGTGCATTCCAGCAGCAGCACATCTGCAAGGCTTAGCTTACCTCCCACCAGGTAAACGGGTCCACTCAGCGCCTGATTTTTTTTCCAGACACATGTAACTGTTTCAGCTGAAATTAGTAAGATTTTAAAGCTAATTTAAAGAGTTTCTCCACCTTACCTTTTCAAACACTGGCAGGTAGCGCTCTTTTGCTTTAGTTAGGATGTTGTCAAGTTTAGGTTTGGTGTCTGAGACGAAGGGCAGGGCCATGATCATTTCCATGAGATCAATCAATCCCTCTGAGTACATATTGATCCTAAATAAGTTTTTAGAATTAATGAACAATCATGAGAACAGAAACTGCCATTATTGCAAAAAGCAGATGGGGAACACACATGACACGGTCTTTCAGGTCTTTTCCATAAAGGTTGTACTTCTCTGCAATGTAATGTAAGATTGCCTTTGTCTGCACAAGTTTCATGCCATCGATCTCCACCAAGGGGACCTGTTGGAACATGAGCGACCCATCTGCAGAGAAATCACAGCTCCAGGTCATGCAGCGAGCCACTCCCAAGAGAAAAGTACAGTTACTCCCACTAGACTCACATGAGATAAACCTTTGAGAGGTCTTATCTTGCAACACACACACCCTCCCCCCAAAAAACTGGTTGAACCTAAACTGGACACAGGATGAAGAGGAGCACGACCACCATGAGAATAAATGTCTCTGAAAACCAACTCACCATCCAGAAGCTTCAGGTACTGATCTCTGGTTGTCAGGTGAAACTCATCAAACTGTGACCATAAATAACAAGAAAATAAATTTAGAGCACATGACGGGGTGAGAAGAGCCTGCAAAGCTTCAGAATGACATCTTCACCCACCTCTACTTCTGCGACTGTCAGAAGCCAACGGATTGACTCCATTTTCCCTCTCCCGTTGAAATAGTGCAGTTTTACTTTTCCAGACATGGCTGTGGGTTGTTGGAGATCCAACTCTGTCGAACTTTTTCAATGAGAAAAAAGTTAAAATGCATGAAGAACCACCACTTTTGGATGAAAATGAAAACAAGCACCGGGTTTATACCTGCTGTGCACCAAAAGGAGAATTCTGCGTGACGTTTCCTGCTATAAGCTAAAGTCAGGGGGCGTACCGAGGGGCCTTTGACCGCCTCGGACAGTTATTGGTTAAATTTCAGTTATTAGTTATAGGGCGGGGAAAGTCTGTGATTGGTGGGTTTTGACCGGTTTGGACCAATGGGCACAGACATATATGCGTAGACGCCCCGTGGACTGGAGCTGCCGTAGTGGCCGGCCGCCATCTTAGATGGGTCTCTATCCGCCCACAGTGCATTCATTTCTACTGATGAAGGTGCACTGCTTACCAAACTAAACAACATATTTTATCAAACTTTTTCACAAAATGAGACACTTTGTATGGCATGATAAATAAAATACGAATATAAGTAAACAAAATAAACGAGAATAAAATATAAAATACCATCAGGTAGGCTGGAAAAGTCAATAGTAATCCCACGTAATATGTTTTCAATAATACGCCGGTTACTCGCATAGTTACTCGGGCATAGTTACTCGCTCTGTTGACTTTGGAGAGTGAGGAGTCAGTCCAATATGGCAGCGACGCTGTTATGCTCTCCCGCCCAATGGGGCGTCTACGTATTCATGTCTGTGCCAATGGGAACACAACTCATTATCATTTTGTCGCTAAGAATCATGGGTAAATGTTTCTTGGCTAGTTTTAGCACTTTTTTATGGTTAAATCAGCGACGGATTAAAACAACATACATACAGGTCGAATTATCAACAAGAATTCTATCGATTCCAGCGAAAAAAATTTAAGGTAAAACCATAATCAAGAACGCTGTGTGTTTGTGTGGCTATATAAGCCGCTCAGCCATCTTGGGTTTTTCGGATGTGAGGGCGATCTGGCTGCGACATCTGTCACCCCATTGATCGCTAGGGTTGATTCGGCTGATCTGGCTGGCTAGGCGGGTGTCCCCTTCCTCCCTCACTGCTCCACATGAGTCCCTCCCGAAGCTCCGCGCTCGGTGGCAGCGGACGACCCCTGGACGACCATCCTTCGGTGTACCAGTAGCTGCGCTCCCCTGCTAGAAACTCCAAACAAGCTCAAGGCCAAAAGGAGAAACGTAGGGAAGTCAAGCTCCAAGCTTCAGACACATCCAAATGCGGCGCTGCACGTGGCAGTCTGCCTTCCTTTTTTATTTTTGTTTCAAATAATAATACATTGAATATTATGGAAGCAGTCTGAAAACACAGAAGCGTTAACTCAGATTACACTACATTTTTCAGTAGATTAGTAGTTTTAAAACGTGCATATTATGGAGCTGCACCTAGCTACATTTTTTTCTGTCATTGTTCCATGGTTCCCAAACTTTATAACTTCAGACCCTCAAAATAATTTGTCAAGACGTGTGACCCCAGATCTCAAAACATAAGGTAATTCAGGACATAACAGCTGCATTAATATCCATTTGTGATGATTTAGTTTAGTTTTTATAACAATAATGCTTGAAATATAGCTTCAGTAGTTGTTATTTTACTGATCGGTCCATGGACCATTACTGTGGAGTGTTACAATAATCATTAGAGATAAACATGGATTTGTTTTGTATGTGTAACTTTTGTGCGTTTGAGTTTTATGATGCATGATAAGCTCTAGAGGTTTCAAGCTTTTGTAACTGAACATTTAAATGCATAAATAATCAGGTAAAACGTTTAATTTTGATAACCAGTAATTCAATAATCACCCTCAGTTCTGCATCGAGGGGCTTGGATGCATCGTTTTAATGTCAAATCCTGTACAATGTGGCAATCACTTGGATTTAGCCAAGTTAACTGAAATAAAAACATTTGGTTACATTTTGCTACTCAAGTAAGTGGGAAATAAGGGCTGTACCAGATAGAGGTGTATAAATAAGTCAAAAATAAATCATAGTGAGGGTTTTATATAGTTTATGCATATATGTGGGTGAACAACAATGACCGATACAAAAGTGAGGTGAAACCTCTCCAATAACAGCAGTTATATTACAGAAACACTGAGGGGCTGCATTCACAATCCAACATTTTACATCACACAGCATCCATAATACATATAATAAACCAAACGTATTGCTGTAGAGCATTTATGTACAGATCTGAATTACAAAACAACTGCTCTTTGGAAGTGAAAGAGTTCGTAAGAATATAAATGGCCGCTAGCGGTGTCCGTATTTGGCTGACCAGTCTGTCCGTCCATGAATGGTCTGTAGCGGCGGGCGAGGCAACAGGCTGGAGCCGCTCTTGTTGGCTGTCGGCACGCCGGCCGAGGGGTTCGCGTGGCTCCGGCCAGACCGCCATGTTGCATAATCTGAAAAGAGTGGCGAAACGGAGTTCTTCAGCCTTTATGTGAGGGGTCATCAGACAGAAACAAAAACAAACACAGATATCAGAGCTCACTTGATGCTGCTGTTTCCATGGAAACACCCTGACGCCCTCTGCTGTGGCCAACAGAGCCATCGTCCTTCTTGTAAAATGATGGCATGTAATCACCTGGGATCGTATTTGTGCCTGATAAGGAAAGCAAAAATACAATCAAATGAAAATAAAGATCCGTTAGTTTGCATCTTGCTGACAGTGACGAGCCATAACTGGGCCTTTCCACGAATGCATCAACGTCGCGTAACATCCTCGAAGCGTAGTATGCAACAATTAGCCGTCATTATAGTTAATGGGTGTTTCCTCCAGCTGCGAAGCGTCACGCCGTAGGAAGAGACGTGCTGCTGACATGTCTATCACGCTACGTGACGCTTACGCTGTGCGTCGATTACGCTACGCGCCACTTTACGCATCCAGTGGAAAGGCCATGTAATGGTTATGGCGATGTTACCATGAGCTCCTCTGCTTGGCAGAGTCCCTCCAAATGGAATACTGCTGCTGCCCCAAAAATGGCTTCCTGTGAAGTCTTTACTGGCATTTATGGCTACGTTCTTCTTAGTACTGATGCCTGAAGGAGACAAGAAGAGATACTGAACCACATTTATTCAAATCATAAATAAAAAGGAAGCATTTAGTGAAATAAAGAGTAGAATACCAGGTAGATATCTAGACTGCCTCAGGTAATGCTGCTTGGCAGAGGCCGTCCTTGACGGCTCTTGATAGGCTGTGGTCTTGTTCAGGTTTAAAGGTGCATCTTCTTTTCCGCTGCCTCGACTGAAATCCAGAACTGCCCCAAACCTGCAGAGGAGAAGCAAACCGGTTGTAGATTTACGTTTTTTTAAACACTTCGCACATAATCCGAGTGATCAGTAGCTTCACCTGTTCAGAGAGTCCTCTCCTTGTCTCGACTTCTCAGATGGGAAGTTACTTTTTCCAAGAATACTGATGGAGGACGGAACCGTCTCCTCGTAGTTGTCCCAGTCCTCTCCTTTGAGGTGTCCAGCTGCGTGTCCCCAACGCCGCCGTCCTCCTTTAGGCTTCAGCTGATAGCCGAGCAGGCTTGAATTGTCTCCATCCTGCTGCGTTTGCTATAAAACAACCAACATCAACCACGGTTGTTAAACAAGTTATAGGATATCCCAAAAGGATCCCTTCCATAAAAATGTTAATTGTTTCCACACTTTTCCCTGGTGACTCTTGTCTACGATGTAAGGGAGATGGCCCTGTGGGATTCCCTCCGTCTGTTCCTGCTTCAGGATGTGCTTTGGCTGCTGCTGCTCTCGCACCAGCTCCGTGTGCCGCTGGTAAGCTGCCGCCTGGGCAGCTGCTGGTGCAGGGGAGGTCTGGATCTGATGGAGCGGCCTGGAGGGGGAGCAGTGCTGGTTAGAAGGCGGAGGCTGGGATGGGGGCACTGGCTTCAACAGCAGAGGCTGCTGCTGTGTCTGTAAAGGCGTCTGCAGATGCACGAGGCCCAGCTGAGGTCTGCCCTGCTCCAGGATCTGCTGAGGAGTTCCCAAAGCCTGGCCCACGTGGAAGTAGGAGTACCTGAGAGCCTTTAAAAAATGATCAGAACAGAATTAGCTTTTGTTGTGTCTGTCTGGATGTGAGACCAGTACGGATGCTACCTGAGCAGAGGCCGGTCTCTTCTTGGGATCCCACTGAAGCAGGTCTGTCATCAGATGGATGGCGTCAGGGCTGGCATTTGGGATCAATGTCTTCAGATTATTGGGAACGCATTGAGGCCAGCGAAAATTCATGGCACTCGCCAGCTGGTATCCCTCGGGCCAATCATTCTAAAAGGAGACAAGTTTTTTAAGAACTTTTTATTACATTTTTTATAGAGTTCAATTTACAAACTGCTTAGATGTTGTCACTTTTCTCTGGTTTTAGTGCATCATTCCCTCCTCCAGAGATTGGACCTTAGTTTGAAAACCGAGCCAAACTGGGTTCCTGCTTCTTTTTCCTTCAGTCACTTGGTAAAATAAAAGTTTTTATTTTATTGATCATATCGTCACCTTCTTTGGTGTCCCCAGGACTTGGCAAATCTTGAATATGGTGTCGACTTCACTCGATCCGGGGTAAAGAGGCCTGAGTGTATAAAGCTCCGCCATGATGCAGCCGACTGCCCACTGGTCTATGGGTGAGTTGTAGGATGTGGACCTGAGCAGCACCTCTGGAGCTCTGTACCTGGTCCAGAAACAAAAACATCCTTTCATCTGAACAAGGTAGGAATGTATGGAGGACTCTTCCTGCCAAAATAGTAAATAAATAAATAAAACATAAGTGTATTTATTTCCCAAAAATTTTTTTTCTGTTTTTATTTTCAAATGTATTTATTTATAAATGCATTTATTTATTTATTTATTTATTTATTTATTCATTTCAATGTTATTTCCTTCTTTATTTAATTTTTTTCAATTATTCCCACATGAATTTATTTATAATTTGATTTAACTATTTCCCCATTTATTTAGTCTCGTGTCCATTTTCTTTCCATATTTATTTATTTATAAATGCATTTATTTTCTATTTTATTTTCTCATTCATTTATTCACAATTTTATTTCCTTATTTTCTCATTTATTTATTCCTACAAATTTCAATTACTTATTTATGTCCATTTTTATTCCTTCATTTGTTTATTTTTATTAGTTCTAAATTTATTTATTTATTCCCTAAAATTGTCATTGATTTATTTCCATTCCCCCACATTTATTTATTTATTCATTAATTTATTTATTGTCTTATTTGGCAGGGAGTCCTCCACGGGTATGCATTATGTTTACAACTCACCATCTAGTTGAGACGTAGTCCGTGTACGGTGGCCGAGATCTGATCTCGCGGGCGAGTCCAAAGTCTGCTATCTTCACCAGCTCTGGGCCCATGCACAGAAGATTCTCCGGTTTCATGTCCCTGTGGAAAAACCCTGGCAGAGACACCATACTTCATCATCATCATCATCCTCACTCAGGTGGGATTAACCGTTAGTTGTACCAAGTCTGATTTAGCACCACAGCTGGGACGCACACGTACCATGTTTGTGGATAAATGTGAGTCCCTGCAGGATTTGAAACATAATATTTCTGACGGCAGATTCAGGAAACAAACGTGTTCTAGAGCAAGAAAAAATAAAACAATTTAGAAAACATCAAACATTTTCTTCAAATATGCTTAAATACTGCAAAAATGCCAAAAATGTACACACCTATCTTTCATCAGCTGGTATAAGTTCTCCTTCATGTACTCAAATATAAAGTACAAGTGATCATTTTCTCGAATGACCTCCTTGAGTTTGATCACATTTGCATGATTGAGTTTCTTTAGTGACTGAAAGAATAACAAAAAACAATTGTGTAAGAAATTTACAAACAGGAAGTAAAGGTGGGAGTAAATAACTGAATCTTGACCATGCTGGAGAGCAAACGGGTCACTGCAGCACATTCAGAGGCACGCTCTACCTACACATATTCATACAATTATTTCTTGGGTAAAATTCAAGAAAATAGTGCAATTTTTTAGGGAGAAATGCTGCAAAAGAGGGATTTGCACTTGAAATTTTAAAAGGGAAAGGGAACAGGATGCACCGGGATTATAAATGTTCAACCATGCTACAGTTTTAGTCAAAGGGGAGAAGCTGTAAAAGCTCTTTGAGACCCAATAGTGACATGCTGTAATTGTGAACTACTCAGCGTGTTTATGGTTCACTACTGTAGGATCAAGCTCTAGAAATAAAGGATCAGGGGTTGGTGTGGACCAGGAGCTAAAATAAACAAACAAGAATCACCTTCTGCTCTGTGAGCTGGTGGGAGGAAATCTGAACAGTAACATATTAAACTGGTATGGGGAAAAAATGTTTCAAATTATTTGTCAACTAATAACATCACACGCAAATCACCATTTGTATATTTCAAGATTCATTAATTTCAATTTATAAGTTAAAATACTGACTAAACTAATGCCCTTCAACACTGTTTTGATGAGTGGTGCCCCCTAGGGGTGGCCAGGGGGGCCATGGCCACCCCTAGAAAATTTTCTGGGAGCACCACTGATTTTAATTTGTACTGTTTACTCTAAAACCAAGGTTGATAAATACAGGTGAGATTTCTGTTTTGTCTTATTTATTTTCTCATATGACTCTGGTGAAACTTACCTTGACTTCTCGAAGGTTCATGCATTCTTCCCAAGAGTAGAACTTTCGTTTCATTCTGAAAAATACAGATTTCTGTTGAATTATCAATAATTACTTCAGATGGCTTCACAGCATCTCTTTTACATCTCATTAGGTAAAATAGAAAGTCAACACTGCAGCACAGAACACTAGCTCTTAAAAAAGTTACCCACTTCTTTATAGCAACCAGTTCTCCGGACTCCAGACTGCGGCCGAGGATGACCGATCCATAGGTGCCATCCCCAAGCTGTCTGATGGTGGTGTATCTATTCATTGTGCTTGTCCTTTCATATTGTTCCTCAAAGGCAAGACAGGAATTAGGAGGAAAAATGGACGTGTTCAGCTCCTACTGCTGAGTGCAACCAGATTTTCCTGTGACAAATGCAGAAGACTGTGGGCTGAGCTGGGGGACTCATGGTGTCACGGACGTCCCTCCTTCAAGTTGAATGGATAAAAAAAAACAAGAACTAATGTTAATTTTTCATGATTACTACTGAGCACAAGTTAACAATAAATGTGCATCACTGTGCAGCTCGTCAGCAGTTGTTATGCATTTTAAAAGAACCACCAAACTGATTTACAGATTAAATATTAAATTAATTCTTCAAATGATTGCACCATTTTTGATCAAATTCATGTAAAGTCAGTTTCTACATCAAATTATAGATTTTTTCTATTTTTAATATAAAATTATAAAAAAATATGATTATACTCTATATATTACCATCAAAAAGAGCTGAGATCATACAGTTATCCCAATTGTCTTTAGTATTTGCTGATTAGGAGCAATAATTTTCCCATTTTATTGCTGTATTGCAACTTTTTAGGACAAAAAACATCCATCACAAGTGATCACAAGCTAAATGTGCCTGGAAAAATCTCAAAGCATCATGGGTAATACAGTAAATACCACATATAATCATATATGTGTGATGAGATGTGTTACTAAAACCTGCCAGGCTGTTTTATGCTAAATTTTGACATGTAAGTAAAGCAGATGTGTTAGAAATAGTAATCACACCGTAGGATCTTCTGATAAAAACATAACAGCGATGCAGAGAAAACAGTTGTCTAGCAGGGATGATCCTTACTGACACCCAATAAAAGCAGAGCGATATTAAACTCACCCTGTCCGCTTCAAACCGACAACACGTAGCCCAACATTTGTAGCCGATGTTCAGCTGAGTGCTTTTAAAAAGTAGAATATTAAATAAATCCGTTTATAAACAACCCAGAGCCAACGGCTGAACGTAAATTATCATAGAGCCAGGCCCTTCCGTTGGGGAGCTCCACCAAATCTCGCGTTATTACAAAAAACTTGTTTTTTTCTGTTTTCTCACTACAAATCACAGCTTTCTTCAGGCGGAAAACCAACAAAAGCATGCCATTATGTACTTAGTGTCCCGCACAACGGCACGTTTAAAAGCGCAGCGGTCAGATCTTCGGTGATTATTTAGATTTTTCACATTTATTTATTTATTTTTCTTTTTTTTCTGGATTTTTCCTCCCTTTTTTAGGGACCGGAAATAAAGTAGCACTCCGTTCCCAGATAGCCGCAAAACACGCTTTTGATGCGCTTAATATTAAAATTAAACTGAATTCTCAATTAATAAAATTACACCTAATGGTATTCACCCCCCCCCCCCCCGACCACTCACAAACAAACACAAATTCTGCACCAAAAGGATTTCAAGCAAAAGCGGAAGTGAGCTACAGATATTGCTCTTTTGCTGCAATCTTCTTTGAATAAAATATGTGCCCTGCGCAAAAACGTTTGTAAAACACGCTACTAACAGTATTTATATGAATTAATAAATAGATTGGACATTTTCATTTAGATAAAGTATTTATAAGACTACAAAATGTATTTTTCACTTTGCTTTTTTTTTTAATTAAAAATAAATATAGAACAAATGGGAAAATAAGAGAAATTGCATTATCTCGTAAATCAATATACAGAAAAAATGGGGATAAAAATCATCAAATATCTTTCTGGCCCTTATATTAAGTCATAGAGTTTTGATGTAGAGCTTAATTTCAGTCTTGATCTGATGTTTTTGGGTTTTGGTTTTGTATCTGTCCATTAACATGGATGAATATAAATATTTCCACATAAAAAATGAAAAAAACAAATTAACAAATAAAAATACATACATACAAATATACATATATAAATAACAACTGATCAAATGAGCTTTGATTTGTTGAAAAATTAATCTGTTTGTAGAAATGTTGGAAGCAGATTACACTTGTTTACGGTTAAACTTGATGGGAAATAGCCTTATTATAAAACTTTCAGTTTCCACTAAAGCTCCCTTAACTGTCAACTACATAAATGAAAAAAAAAATCAGGTGCAATTTGTATTGTTTAGTTCTGTTGCAAGGAACAGAATAACTCAAACCTAAATAGCCTATTTTTCTGGAAATCTAAATGCTAATAATGAGGTATTAAATGAGTTGCAGGTATTGCTTTGAGGGATGTATTTTTTACATTATAGCTCCTCACTGATCTTTTTAAATAAGTAGTTTAAAGTATTTATGTAGAGGGCACCCTAAATGCCTTTCAGAAGCCTTGGCCTGGCTTTAGACAGGTATGCACTAAACTGGGCATTAGTAAAATTGAAAAATAATTCATTTCAACTCAAAGTTTTACTGTCACTTCCTGTAATAAAATTCTTACTTTGCTGCACTGGATGCCAAAAGTACACATTTAGGTATAAATAAATAAAAAAGATCAAAAGACGCATGCAAAAATACAATAAAACAATCAAAATATAAACTGTAGGAAGTGTAAGCTATGCAGAATATTAGCTATGTACATATTTGTGCAGGTAATGTGCTACATTAGCTGGTACATGCAACAGTCAGTAGTGAAATGTGGATTTTACAGATTGTTCAGATAACCTCAATATCAGACAACTGTTAAAAACAAAAAGGCCAACAGTGCGTGCACAGGGGAACGTTTCCATGAGGGGGGTTATCAGCTCAGCAGTTCAAAAGTCTGATGGCTGTGGGAAAGAACGTTTTGTCGTCTGATCGTCCCGCATTTCACACCTCTGTACCTGAAGGTAAGAGTTTGAACTGTTCATGTTGTTGGTGGATGGGGTCTTTGATGAAGGTGGCTTTCCTGAGGACTCTGCAGTGGTAAATTCTCTGTTTTGGAGTCCTGGTAATATTTGAAGCAGTCAAGCAGTCTTTACCACACTCGGGCGTTTGCAGCCCATATTGTTGGTGCCTCCCAATGATGCAGCTGTAGATGTTGCTCACGATTTTGGGTGGCATCTTAAATTTTTTTCAGCCTCCTCATGAAGCACAGCCGCTGTTGAACCTTCTTCGTCACCTGTGAGGTGTTCAGGTGAAGCTATCACTGATGTGGACCCTCTCTGGGACTTAAAGCTGGTCACCCTCTCCACATCAAGTTCCTGGATAAACAGTGACTGATGAGGTCTCCTCTCCTTCCTCATGTCCCACTATCATCTTCTTCGTCTTGACCACATTCAGAGTGAGGTTGTTGTCCTTTCTCAATGACACCAGCTTGTTCGCCTCCCTCCTGTAGGCCGCCTCATCCTTGCCACTGATAAGATCTATCACAGCAGTATCGTCAGCAAACTTCAAGAGTATGTTGTCCGATTGGGATGTGGAATAGTCAGGGGAGAACAAGGAAAGAGGACAGGTCCGAGGACACTGCCCTGTGGAGTACCATTGTTTATTATGATGCTGACTGAATATATAAAAAATTTCCAATGTAATAACTTATGTAAACATATTTGCTGTTTTAGTAATATTTAGGCTCAGAATCTTGTTTCGCTGTTTTGTTTTAGAAAAAATATATATATATACATCAGTAAAAACCATTTTGACATATCTGCATGTTTACATTCATTTAGCAATTAATTTGATTGATTTTACAAATTAACTATATATAAAATAGGAGTAGAGGATCTGGAGGAGTGAACGTGTGAACTTAAGACAAAAATCCCTCTTTTTCTGGTTTGTTTACGTTTCAGTGCAGCTCTCTCCCGGAGCTCCTCTCCACCACTCCGTCCAGCTTCACCACACTTCCTGTAGCACCGAGGCTCCTGGCCGCTCAGCGAAATGGCTGCGTTCCTGAGAGCTCGTAAATATGTCCGCTGTGTGGTCCGTTTCTCCGACCGTGAACTGTAAACGGTACCGTTGATCACCTGCGAAGACCAAAAGAATAGCTACTGGTAAAAGTGTCATGGTGGGTCGCCTTGTTTTACCTGCTAATCAGAAATAAACAAGTTAGCTCGTTAGCTAACGTAGCTAATATCACCTGGCTTCCGTTAAAGGTAACGTGCACGTTCACCAGTCAGCACTGGTTAGTTAGTTGGTTGGGCAGTCAACACGTATGCTACTAGGAGTTAGCTCCAAATTGAATTAACTAACCATGAAATGTTTTGTTTATGCTAGACATATGTTAGCATAATATAGCCGTGTTGTGGATTTCGACAGTTAGCTAGTTGAAATCACACACTACTCATAAACGTTTCATATCCAGAGTGATCTGATTTAGGTAGTTAATTTGTAATACCACATTTCACAACCCAAATATGTTAGACACTGAGCTACTGTCGTTTCTAATAGTTTTACGCCTCGCAGCCATGAAAAGATACAGGTGTTTTTACAGCCTGTTTCATGGAGTACATGAGTGTTTAAGTCCAAAGTGCACAGCATGACGGGGCTTGTTTTTATGACAGGACTGCTGCTTCAATGAATGCATAGTTGCATCCTGACTTTTCCATCTCCCTGAACCATACTACAGTACCCAGGGTTGCTGTCTTGTTTCCTCACACAGGCTGAAGATAACACAGGTACTGGAGGTATTTTAGAGGATGAAGATGAGAGTTCAGATGAGCCAAATATCCAGGTGAGAAATCGTCAATGGACTGAAAACACAGTTGCTACAACGCACATGTACGTACATTTTAGTAAGTTGTTGTGTATTAACAATGATTTATTGAATTGCTCATTCACATACTATAGGATCTCAATGTTCGTGGGAAGCTTTGACCTTTATCTGCCAAACTGGCAGATGTGGGAGCGTCTCAGGCAGGACACTTATGATCCACATGGGACAATGTCCTTGTGGGTATTGTAGTGACCTCTGACATTTGCATTGTTTACACTGTACCTTAAACATGATGGATAAGCATATTGTAAATACAGTAAAGGTACAAAGTGACCTCAAACCATTTATATCAAAAATGAGTACCTGTAATCAGATTACAGCTCAAACTGTAAGAAGTTACTTTGCTTTACTCATGTGGGACACTGAAATCAGAGGTGCAGTAGCTCTTTGTTGTCCTCCAGTAGGTCTCAAAAGTTCTGTTCATCAAAGTTCCCACCGTCTGCATCATCAGAATCATTACTGTCCTCTTCAGAAGCTGTTACCATAACAACAGCTGCTGTAATTAGTACAACTCCAGGCTCCACATCTTCCTCAACTTTCTATATTTTTAAAGTCCCATTAGTCATCATCACACACTGGTGAAATTACATCTCCGCATTTGATCCATTCCCGTGGGGAGCGGTGAGCTGCAGCAGTGGCTGTGCTCAGGAACTATTCGTTTTTTTTAACCTCCCCAATCCAAGCCCTTAATGCTGAGTGTCAAGCAGGGAGGCATTAGGTCCCATTTTTAAAGTCTTTGGTATGACCGGACTGTGGATTTGAAACCCGATCACCCCGTTTCAGGGCGGACACTCATACCACTAGGCCACTGAGAAGGTTTTCAAACTAAATTTAAAGTTACAGAGTTAACGCCACTTTAAAAAATAAAAGAAAAAAGTATAGCTGCAATGATCTGTTGGAATGATTTGAAAAATATGTTGGAAAATGCTAAACATTTTCTACTATGATGTTTGGACAGTCATTCTGCTCAGATAAATATAATCAACCGTCAAAATTAAGCAGAAAATGATTGCGGCTCATTGTATAATTATTGGCAGTTGTCATGGAACATCAGAAAACATCAGACACAAAGAAACATCTGAAAATATAAAAAATAAATTTAAAAAAAGAAGAATCCTACCTCATGTTTAAACTAGCCAAATAGACATCCTTAATGCTTCTGGTGCCCAGATCTATCTAAATGCTTAAAACAGTGCAGCAGTGCAGATCTGTCATGGATCATTGAAAAATATAATTTTGAAAATTGTCAACAGACAATCTGCAGTTTGTGGTTTTCAAAAAATTTTTTAGAGGCTATAAATTTGCAAAGTTGGAGGAGAAACCAGTCGGTCAACATGTCCTAAGATGTTACGTTTATTGGACATAATATTAAAATAGTTGGGAATGTCTGACATGTTTTCACGAACAATGATACCTGTATGATTGTGACATTATTCAAGAAATTAACTGTATTATTATTATTATTATTGCTACTAAAAGTGTGAAATTATTCATTAAAACTAGGGGTCAGCTGATATGTTTTTTTATTTGCCGATGGCCAACATGTGCTGTCAAAAATTCACAGCCGATGTCGACATTTTCCACCTTTTTTTCTTGCTAAAATGTCCCTAATAACATTAGTTGATGCACAAAATTCCTGAATCTGAATCAATTTATTTAACTCTACATGTAACCAACTGTTAAATCTTAATTTTGTGCACTGCTGTGTTAAAAATATCGTCCCAATATATCGGTCTGCCTCTAATTAAAACACACCAAAAATGTCAGCTTTCTTCTTTTTGACAGATAAGTAGATGTTGGTTCTCATAGATGTACACCCCGCTGCAGTCAGAAACTGAATAAATAGTTTTGTATTTTTAGTTTTGACATGAAAGTGTTGTGTTGTTGTTGCAGCTGGAGCTCAGCGCCTTCAGAGCTCAGTGGATGTCTGAACTCAAACCGAGTTCTGGGGCGAGTGGAGCGAGTGGCCGACATCTGCGAGCTCAAGATCTCAAGTGGACTCAAGAAATAGTTAGAGAAGAAAAAGTAAACTCTTAACTTTTTGAAGTATATGTTGCTGCTTTGCGCAGGAAAAAAAGCTGATTTGATGTTTGTTTCTTCAGGCCACAAAGTTGTTCTTGAGAGCCGTGCAGAAGGAGCAGAATGGGGCCGTCTATGAAGGTACGTAAACAGGATTTATAAGGTGATCATGTGAGAAAAGAATTCAGTAGGTCAGAGTTTTTAAAAGCTTTTTTAAAAAACCTAAATGAAGATCTGGATTGTTGAAAGAAAGTGTGTATAATTTATTTTCACGTTTCATCTTGAAGCCATCAAGTTCTACCGCATGGCAATGCAGCTCGATCCTGACATCGAATTTAAAATCAACTACAGCCGTCCTACTGATGCGGACGAGGCTGAAGAAAACTTGTAAGTTAGCTTTTATTATGCTGACTAAATCATTAGTTAGTTTATTCATTGTTTGTTTTTTTGCAGCAGTGAAGACAGCGACGCTGACGGGGAGATCGAGGATCTGCTCGCCTACTTCGAGCAGCAGTTCACTCTGGAGAGCTCCTTTCCAAAGATCTGCACTCCTGAGCTTGAAATGACTCAGACGCACATTTCAGGTAAAAACACGTCTGAAGTCGTCAACAAATGAGTACCGTGATTTATAATCCGGTGTTTGGCTGCAGCCTTGCCACGTGAAATCCTGATGTACATATTTCGCTGGGTTGTGTCGAGTGATCTGGACATGCGAACGCTGGAGCAGCTGTCGCTGGTGTGCCGAGGGTTTTACATCTGTGCGAGGTCAGTGGTGACGTAACAGAGCCACGTGCAGCCGCGCTGTCGGAGATCTCCGGTTGTTCCTGCCCAGCAGATACGGAAATGAAATTTGTAATTTTCCTCAGGGATCCTGAAATTTGGCGTTCGGCATGCGTGAGAGTGTGGGGATGCAACTGCACCAAACTTGTTCCCTTCAACTCCTGGAGGGAGATGTTTCTGCACAGGCCCCATGTTCGTTTTGATGGTAATTATTATTAATTACACTTTTCTTTGCCAAAGTTTATAGGGTGTGATAAAATGATGAAAAAATACTGTTATCTTGCACTATGATGGGTCCTGTTAAATATTTTAGGTTGAGACTCTTCACTGGTCCCGAATATGAAATAAAATCTAGTTATTATCTGACGTTTTTATTTTTGTCGATCCTTTTGGACTTGCTTGTGAATAACAGCTGGACTGTACATAAGATACGATATATCGTGATACTAAAAGCTAGATGATATTTGCAAATTTTAAGACTGAATTTTATTGTAAACTCAGCCCAGACACTTCCAAAACACATCCAGGTTTATCTCAAGATCTCATTGTTCCATCAGAATGAAGGCGGTAAAATCTGCTGCCACCTAGTGGTCAGAGTTTGAATTGCGTCACACAAAAGAAATAGAAATAAACACAAATGACTCCATATTTTGCAGTAAAACAATATTGCATTTAAAAAATTGAATTTAAGGACCTCAAAGAACTTTTATTTTTGCAACACTCAAATTAAGTACTTTTATTTTCCATTGATGTGTTTTGACAGGTGTTTATATCAGCAAGACCTCGTATGTTCGTCAAGGAGAGCAGTCTCTGGACGGGTTTTATAGGGCGTGCCATCAGGTCGAGTTCTTCAGGTGATTATTTGGTCCCCACAAATAACAATGTCTGGTTTGTTTACATGGAGGGGGCGGGACTTAAAACTTGTTCTGGTTTCAACTTCCTGGTTGCATTTGGATGCTCAGTATTTATGTCAGTGCTCTATTCACGTATTTACAAATTTTGGTAACACTTTACAATAAGGGTCTCATTATTAATGTTACTTATAGGTTTTTCACACTAGCATCAGCTGTACTCCGCCTAGATGGGGTAGCGAGTGTCCACATAAGCGCACACACACACACACACACACTTACACAGAGTGCTGCCAGGACACACAGCAAAGCAGGGTGCAATATCAGAGTCAGAGAGTCCCCAAAAGCATCACTGCTCAGGCTGCCTTTGTTTAATAATGGAGACACCGCGGACTTCTCTGCGCTCTTTTGCCCCGCCCACGTGCTTGGAGATGCGCTCATGACATCATTGATATCTCTGTGCCAATTTTTCGTGCCAATTTTGAAGACCGCCCATGTGCTCAATCACGTCCGCATTCCTAAGGCAGTGTGGAACGAACGCAGCCAGCCTGGGGCGGGCGGCGCAGAGTGGAGTGGAGCTGATGCTAGTGTGTAAGTGCATTATTAAGCATTAATAAACAAAGGGTCCCTTTATTAACGTTATCGGTAATGTTAACTATTAAGTGTCCTTAAGGTTAGGACAAAGGGCCAGGGGGGTGTCTGCTTAGTAATGCATTACATAATATGATTAAGCAGTTGTTCATACTTTAGTTAATAGTTTATTAATGCTTAATAATGCACTAAGTAACGTTAATTAAGGAACCTTTATTGTAAAGTGTTACCAACATTTTTATGCAAAATAATTTGGATAAGATGCTTGCTTAATTGTTTTTTGTTGCAGAAATTAAAATTTAGTTAAAAATAATAAATTAGTGATAAATAAAAATGTTTAGTACAAAAAAATTAGTAAAAAAGGTTTAGTACATCTGCTCATGTGCAGGTTTGGTATCAATTATTCCTATTTGATGCCTTTATTGGTCCAGATATTTTTGCATAGGTGATGTATGAAAAAAGACACCATGGGTTTAAAAAAAAACTTTAAATTAAATTTGTGCACCAACTACCTTTTTCTGTTTTTAAACTCTAAGTTGTGGTGTCGACACTGTTCTCTCAGGTATCTCCGGTTCTTCCCTGATGGCCAAGTCCTGATGCTCACCACCCCCGAGGACCCGTTGTCTGTCGTCTCCCGCTTGCGCACCAGAAACACCAGGTACGCCTCTGCAAACTCCTAGTAAACAGATGCTACAGAATAAAGAACAGCATCATTATTAATACATTTGCTGATTTTATTTTTATTTGACAGGATGGATTCTGTGCTGCTCGGTCATTTCCGTCTACTGCAAGAGACGGATAATCAAACCAAAGTTTTTGCTGTTGTCTGCAAGAGAAAGGAGGAGGTGAGGAAGCACTTTTATTTATTTAAATGTGTGATTGTTGTGTAAACCGTGCTTTTTGTTGGCAGAAAACGGCCGAGATTCAAAGGAATCGGTTCTGCAGGCGGAACCCAGCTGCAGAGGCTGAACACATCTTCCATGTGGGACTTCATCTGACCTCCAGGGGGCA
The DNA here is from genome assembly GCA_006937985.1 of Aphyosemion australe. NCBI lineage: Eukaryota > Metazoa > Chordata > Actinopteri > Cyprinodontiformes > Nothobranchiidae > Aphyosemion > Aphyosemion australe. The sequence continues at coordinate 1,546,337 of SSNS01000112.1, forward strand.
TCAGAGCTTCAATAAGCTTGTGTGGCTTCACCACTCCTGCCACATTACTTACAAGTAAGACTCAACAGTGTCAGTAAGATTAGAAAAGGTGTTTTTTTTTCTGTGGTTGATAATAATCGATGTTTTCAGGCTAACTGGGGAAACGATGATCACGGCGTTCGACCTTGACAAGATGTACACACCCTTCTTCTTTGCACGTGTGAAGAGTTACACTGCTTTCTCTGAGCAGCCTCTGTAAGCAGCAGCGAGACCGCCGCATGATCCCACCACGCCTGCAGAAGAAGCCGATTCACCGTTTAAATAAAATGCATCCTCCCCCGTCTTGTTTACTTTGTGCTACAGCAGGATTACGGTGTTGCTTTTTGAGTCCCGCCTCCTAAACGCAAGCATGTTACGTTTCAGGTTTGCCTGTTAGGATGCTTCTTATTTTCTGATAATCAGAAATTTGCGTGATTAGCTGAGAGCTAAATTAATCAGCAACCTTTCCCCACCTGCTCTGAGCAATGAATGTTCACTCTGTCTTTGTTTGGTTGTGCACTTTCGTCCTCGAATAAAACAAAGATGAGCAAAAGTGTTAAGAAGGCAGATTTATTTGTGCGATGATGACTCGTGCATAAAGGTCCTGTTATGCAACCGCAGAGAGAACGGACATCACAGATCTGATTTCTGCAGCATTTGTCTCTCGGTGCACTCAGGGATATAATCCACATATTACATTTTCTGGGAACCAATCGCGAGCAGAGCCGATAGGATTTAGGGAAAGAAACAAATGATGAAAAAGATGAGCTGGATCGGATAAAAATGATGTTGAGTTGAGCAGTTTTTCTGATGTTTTTGCAGAATGCTTTATGAAAATGAAAATGTTTAAATTCTTAGCATTTATTTCTGTTTTCACATCAGTCTCCCTGAGGCTGTGGGTGTCCTAATTTCAGTCATTCTCATAGGAATGAAGAAGTCCTGGTCTTTTGAGTGGATTTTGGGAAGTGAAAGTGTCCCAGGAAACTGAATACAGGAAGCAGAGCTCAAAACTGATCTGAAAAAAACAAAACTGATCCACAACAGGTTACTCGACTAAAGTCAGACTCATTTTTTATTCAGATTTTAAAACTGCTGACACACGGTGAGTAGTGACTCATCTCTCTACACCAGGGATGTACCACGCTGGCCCTCAAGGGTCCCTAACCAGCGTGTTTTGGTTGCTTCCTGCTCCAACACACCTGATTTAATGGTTGAATCACCTGTTCAGGTCTGCAGAAGCCTCATAGTCGCTTATTAAAATCAGATGTGAGGGTCAAATACCGCTCACGAAAATCCAGGAAGTAAAAAAAAAACACTGGATATATTTTGTCACTTTGTCATCTTATATGAAACTTAAGGTCCTGTTATTTCCAGGAATTTCTTCCATTTTTTTTACATTTTTTGCAAAGTTTGGATTTTAACCACAACTGCAAAAACTGATTTCTAAAGAAGTAAACAAAAAACTCATTTTTAGACGTTTTATCTTACTTTTAGTCTCAAAAAATGAATTCTACTCTAGAAAAATATTTAAAATAATGCTAATATTCTTAAATATGATCAAAAATTTCTTGTTTTGAGTAAAAAAAAATCTGCCAATGGGGTAAGCAAATAATGATTGGCTAGAAATCCTAAAACTAGCAAATAAATCAAAATATAGATTCTTTAGTTTTAAAAATTCTAGCCAAGCAACTTTTGCTTACCCCATTGGCAAATTTTTTGACTCAAAACAAGAAAATTTGGATCATATTTAAGAATATTTACCTTATTTTAATTGATGCTATTTTCTAGAGAATTAATTTTCTTTTTAGACTAAAAATAAGAAAATGTCTAAAAATGAGGCTTTTTGGAGTTTTGTTTACAGTAAATATTCAAATTATCATTCAAATTAACGATCGTTTTGAAACGTGATTCAAAACACGTCTACAGAAATTCTGTCTTATAACTGCTTTAAATGTCAGATTTTACATGTTTTATTACAGCAGTGTCAAAAATTTCCTTTATTTTTATTTATAGGATTTATTTTCCATTTTAAAAAAGACGCCAACAAACAATATTCACAATTTTAGCTCATTTTAATGTGTTACAGTGAATAAAGCACAAGTCAAAACACATTATCTCTAAAAAAAATTATAAATAAATGATACCATGACATTCAATAATGCACCCTTGGCCTTTATCAGTCAACATTTAAACAGAAAATTCTACAATTAAATATACAAGCCGGTTTCTGTGAAATAAAAACATGTTTGGTTTATTTATTGGGATGAGAAATGAGATCTTTGTGTAATTCTTGATTTTCCACATTTGAACTGAGGTTTGGATCTGATTTCACCGAGTCTGCAGCTCTGTGGAGTCAAATTCAGACACTTTTATATGTCTGATGTCCACACTGACATTAACAGCGGAGGTCACAGGAAGTAGAAGCAAAATGAAAAAACAGATTTACTAAAAACAGAAACAAACGAGTTTTATTTAAGGTAAGCATCTTAACTGGTTCTTCTAATTCACTATAAATCAGCACAAGTAAAAAAATCATGTTCTAGATCTTAATTTCAACCCAGATGTTTTAACCATGAGTTTCATTTCCTATGAACTATTATTTTAGATGGAATATAATTAGAAAAATTCAGATTCATCATTCCTACTGTCAAGTATCAAAAACATTCCTATTCAGATTTCCTCACAAGTAGTAAAATTAGCTATCAAGCTAACAAAAAAGCAGGATAATTTTTTTTGCTAATAAAGTTTAGTTTGAAAATTGGTAAAAACTATGTTACCCTAACAAAAATGTGTTTTTTACATCAGTTAACTGATGTTTTTATTTAAATAACAAGGAACTATTAATGGTTTTTATGTATTGTTTGTGAAAATGTGTCATGAATAAACTGGAAAATGGAGTTTGGATCACTCATGCATATCCACTTGCAGATAAAACATTATTTACCAAAAAATAGAGTTTGAGACGAGACAGATTTCCTCGCATGGTTTAAAATAAGTTCTAAATATATGAATTTCAATGAAAAATGTGATATTAGTCAGTGAGCTGAATCTCAATAGGAATGGGGTCACATAGAAAGGCAATAAAATAAAATAATTAATGTTTTGAAGCAAATCTCTAACCTCTGCTCAATGAAAAGGCGACGCCTGAAGTGCAGCTGGGTTTAAATTTCACACTTTTTTAACAACAGGAAAACAGATTGGTCATTACAGGAACCACACAGGTGTGTTAATGATTGCTGCTGGTTTATAACCCAGGTTTTACTGGATAGGAGCGTAGCTGCTTTTACTGTTTTACACTGTAAGATGATGTCTGCTTTAAAAAAGCAGCGCAAGAAAAAAAGTTCTTCCTTAAAGAGTTTTAACACTTTAAGCTATTGCTTTCAAACTGGTTTCAGTTGTTCTTGAGCCAGAAACTTGAGCAGCTTCACACGGGACAGCTCTCTGTAGCCCTCTGCTGGCCAGAAACGAAACTTTACAACTTTGGTGGTTTGGGTCGGAACAAGTGAGGTGGAGCAAAGATCGGGGTTAGTAGCTAATATAAAAGTTAGCAGTTTTTCCAGTTTGCCGACCGTCAATAAAAAGCACAAAAAGAAGACGTTTCCTTTTCTGTTGGCATTATGGTGGAGCCTGGAAGTAAAAGTAAGAGAGTAATGTCTTTGGAGGTGAAGCAAAGAGCTAAAACCAGAGTGAACATCGGTGCGGCCTACGCTCGTTAGAGGCTGCAGCAGGGTTGTAATCCTGCTTTCAACCAGTAGGGGGATAGCCTATGGGAAACTTATCAAGTGTTAAAAAACATGTTTTAGTTATTAAGTTATAATCATGTAGAAATAAACCTTTTTAAACACCATACATAAAAAATAATATCTAGTGTTCGACCTAAAAATGCTACCAGAATGTAATGCATTTGAATATTTAGCAGTAAACCGTTTTGTTCTGTTATTATTTTCATCACTTTAATATATTTACCAATAAGCAGCTATGTTGCAGATCTCATAAAGATCAGTTTATTCACGTTATTGCATTTAAAGTATTAAAAGCCTAAATAGCTGCAGAATAACAGCATTTATTCCTGCTTACCTCCAATGCAATTACTGTGGAGTTTGGAAAAAATAAATATCGACGGAAAACAGTTTCTTTTTAAATTCTGCTTATGAAAGCAGATTTGATCTCCTCTCACTGTGGCTACTGAAAATAAATACTACACTGCACTTTGGTTATGATGATACACATTCAAACTGAACCCTGCTCTGCATGTGCATCTGGAAAAATAAACATCTGCTGCTCCGCCCTGGCTGCAGGAAATCATCTACATCATCACTGACAATAAGATGTTGGAATATGCAAACGCATCAGGCAGGAGTGAGATAAAATAAGACACGCTTGTTCCCTAGAGAGCCATAAGCACCGTGCATGCCTTCAATTGTCCTATATGTCATCTTGTGTTAAAAAACATTTATCTGCAAACTCCGTCTTTAGACCTTTGCTGTGCAAAGCGTCATTATATGTTGCTCAAAGCAACAAGGAAATTATTGTTTTCAATTCACTAAAAGGTGTTATCACTACAGTGCTCCTATCTTATACTTATAATAATTCAGTTTTATGAGCAAAGAAAGAAAAACATGAAACGTCTCTGGGTATACTGTATGTTGGTATGGCTTCTTTCATTTGAATTAAATCCTATAGTTTGTTCCTAATGTAAAAAGATACTCTAGCAGCATCTTTTACACTGTAAGAAAGGGAACGCTGAATTAACTTAACCAAGTTACGTCGACTGGTTTCACTAAACCCAGTTGCTTAAATGTAATGAAGGAAGTGTATATTTCTCTTTACATTTACGCAACTAGGTTTATTGGACACAGTTGACACAACTTGATTAATTAAATTCAACATTTCGTTTTTTAGAGTGTACAGTGAGAAAACGGTCCTCAAGTATCAATCCACCCTCAGCTTCCTGGCTGCTGTGTGCTCCATCGACGGCGTCCCGTTTGCGTGTCCGTTTGTCGACGCTGAAGATCCGAGCTGATGCTCCTTCCTTCGAGAGCTGCTCTGCTTTTTGTAAGTCTTGTGTGAAAAAAAAATAGTAAAAAAGAAGAAAAAGACACATTTAAAATCTGAAAGGGGTCAAAATGAGAGCACAGCATTTCTGACGTAATATAGAAACATCTTTTCCTCCTCTTCAGAGGAAATCAATACTTGACCGGGTTAAACTTCATTAATCATCATCTACAGCCACTTAAGAACGTGATCATCGCCATGACGACAGGTTTAATCATAAAGGACAACATGCAGAAAAATCACTGAAATGCAATTAAGGAAATAACAATAATTGGATAAAATTACATCCAGGTGGGGGGAAAAGCATCTTACCTGAATGTAGAAGTTTGAGAAAAGGACAATGAAGGAGAACATGTAGCTGATCTGGAAGTACAGCCATCTTATGGGGAAGCCACACGGCCAAATAGCTGCCAGAGCCGTCTGACACATGGTTAAAAAGAACTGGATCTGTGGGGAAACATGCAGACGAGGATTAAACGGATGTACGGTAGCTTTAATGAATAAAAACAGATCTAATACATCTCTAGTCCCTTGTTCTTACTTGAATATACTTCTGCTTTGCTGCATTTCAAGACTAAATATTGTTTTCAGTAGGTGTTACATTTGCAGCTTTGCATAAGTAACGTTTTTTCCAGCAGAAGCAAGCTGCAAACTCAGTCTATTCTCATGCTCTGAGACTTTGTGGATCAGATGCAGCAAGAGATAAGTGGCTTTTGACTTCAAAAAGGACATTTGATAAGGCATCAGGTAACATTTCTCTGGAGAGGAAAACTAGAACCAAAGCCCAGCAGAATGAAGTCAGCCTGTGTGCACCAAGGAAGACTTAAAAGTAGAGCAAAGCTTCGTTAATATGTCATCAGGGTCGGGTCACCGGGGCAGCAGCCTAAGCAGAGAGGCCCAGAATTCCATCTCCCGGCCACTTGGGCCAGCTCCTCCGGGGGAATCCTAAGGCATTACCATGCCAGCCGAGAAACATAGTCAGGACATGTGTCCTGGGTCTTCCTTTAGGTCTCCTGGTGTTAGGCACTTTACCACCTTCTTATTATCGCTGTACTTTTGAGATTATTCATTCCGTTCAAGCAAAGTAATGTTCAGGATGTGAACCTACCAGCTGAAACTGGGTGATGTACTTCTTCCACCAGAGGTATGGCCGGAGGGCGGGAATGGCAGAGAGGCCGTAGTAGGAATACATCACAACGTGGACAAAGCTGTTTAGGGAGGCGCCGAAGTATGCTGAAGAACAGAGAGATTCACAGGGCTTTAAAACTCCAACAGGATAACAAGTCTGATAAAAATGTAAACGGTTTTTTACAGCGTGTGTAACGTTCAGGGCTCTGGAAGAAACAGGCTATTTTCAAGTCTGGGTTTTTTTTTTCCATAGAAATGCTTGAATTATTTAGCCCAAACAGTAAAAAAGTATGTACTGGAACGGTCTGAGGCACTGGAGTGTGAAGTTAAATGATAAAAAAAAACACTCACAGTGGCCACAGGGAATCCAGTTCATAACAAACCACCAGATATTCAGCATGCTAGCGTGGTGGTAGACGTGGAGGAAGGTGATCTGGTGATTATTTTTTCGTAGGATGAAGAAAAAGGTGTCCATGAACTCCAGAAGCTTGGAAAAGTAGTACCACCACAGGACGCCGATGATCTGGGAGAAAAAAAATAAGGATAAAAAAGAAATCTATTAAAATTATAGCTTTTGTTATTATCACAATAATTTTAGCTTCCTTACTCTAAACTGCATTCACTTAGATTTTAAATAAAATGTGTAAATTTGGGTTTTTAAGTCATATTTGATCCAAAAAAAGAGAAATATTCTAAAATAAATAAATAAATAAAGAAAGAAAGAATTGACTGACCTTCTTATCTAACTCTGGCGAGCTGCGCGTGTCCTGGCAGAAGAAGTTGTATCCACTGGGCCACACATTACTGATCATCTGCAGACAAAACCATCGAGATCAAAGTTTTTTTTACTGAATCAATAAACATATAAAGGCTAAACACAACGCGGAGCCAACTATCCTTTCTTTTGCCTCTGTAGTAAAACGTACTAATAGATGATTCTATATCTGCTGTGTCAGGTTGAAATGACCCAGCTGAGAGATAAAGGTGAAAGGTCATGCTCTACTGTTGCCAATTAGGTCTCGGCCGCATGGGAATTTAAACAGCAGAACCTCCGTATCCTCAGAAATGGTGATCCACACCCTGAGAGGGGGTTAAAACATTTATTTTTTGCTTTTCTAATTAAATATTCATTTTACAAATATTTAACATGTAAGTGACCAGTAAAAGTAATTAGTTACTAATTACGTCTTCAAAAAAATAACTGAGTTAGTAATAGAGTTACAATTTACCAAGGAATGTAACTACTGTTACTTTTTTAGTAGAAATATGCAAGAAAATTTGGATTCCCTCTTTAAAGGTGCAATTAGTAAGAATAACACCCTGTGGTCAAATGTGGTTACTGCAGTCCATTTTTTACTCTCTCACTGCCGTTCCGTGAGTTTCATGGCTGTTTCCAGTTACGGATCAGCACCAGAAGATTCTAGATGACAAGCAAATATGAGTCATACACAGAAAGTAGATAAATACATTGTCATATCTGGTGTTAGCACTCATGGGTGTTTCACGGTAGGGAGCAGTTACTACACTTATTATGAAAGTTTGTCTCCAGCATTACAGGAAGTGCTATTGTTTGCCGTCTTGCTGTTAGCTTAATGTTATAGTTCTGAACGACTCATTCAAGGAAGTAAATTGCCACGATTGACTCATCATTCACTTCACACATACATTTCACTGTAATATTGAGTTGTTGGTAATTGAAAAAGTAACTTTAGCATTGTTAGCTCAACGTTAGCCTCTAGCCTGCTTCACCCGATATTAGAGTAAAACAAAGTCATGCTGTGGCTTCTTAGAGGTACAAGACATAACTTCTGGGTCGCTCCTGTTTACTGGCTTCGGTTCTTTTAAGAACTCTGGAGCTTTTTGCCTGGTGGGGTTGAATTACAAATGCCGAATCTGCAGCGCTAGCTCGACAACCTCACAAACGCATAGAGTGTAAACAATAACTACGTCCTGCTTTTGTCTTTTTGTTTTTTTGACAGAAGACAATCTGACAACCTCCCAGCCCGGCTGAGAATGAAATCTGTTTCAGTGTAACCTTCCTTCCAACATGATTGAGACTGTTTTGTGATTTTGAATTCTTGCAAATTGCACCTTTAAAGAATTTACTACTTATACAAATGGTAAAATAGAAATGACTAAATAGACTAAAATGTGTCCAATGGTTTGTTATGAAACTGAATCATTGAAATAAAGTGCATTGATGAGGGTTGAGTTCCATTTCTGCAGCTATGCATGCTGCTTGTTGTGCTGTAATCCATAAAGCAAAATAAATGGAATGCAGCCCTTGTTAATCAATTCAAACTTTCACATCAAGCTTCAGAGATCGACTGGCAGGAGCTTTCAATGAAAAATACTTGTGATAAAATCCAACAAATATATTTTAAAACAGTTTTGCACATGTTCTGAATGAATAGATCTATAGATGATCCATTAGATTCAACCACAAGCTTAAGTATTGTTTATTTACTTATGTTTTAGGGGGATGGGTATGTTTCCCTTCACTTTTCCATAGGGAGGTTTGATGAGTTCTTCTTATTTGTACTGAAATGAGGTAGAACTTTATGCAAATAAGGTCAATTGACCAAACATTCCAAAAATAAGAGTAAAACGTGGATCATGGACCCCACCACCACCACTAAAGCCATTTGTGGCCCACCCACTTTTAAAGGGGACCTAGAATGTAAACAAACATTTTCCTTGTTGTTGTTGAATAAGACAGCTTGGGTGGTCAACAGTAGCATGCCAAAAAGTCAAAGCCGTGTGTGACCTACTTTTTATGTAAATTAGAAAGTTGATAAAGGCGAGAGAAAACCTCCTGTTCTGAGAAAGCCTTCCTTAACATGTCATAAGGGGGAGCCACGCCTCCTCAAACCTGCATGTGTCTGAGGCCTTCTGGGGAAACCAACCAATCAGCATGTCCTGGCCGAGTGGGAGGGGTCAACAGCTCTTTTCACTGAAGGCCTGAGTAAGGGGGTTTAGAATGGCCTGTATCAGGGCTCCTGGGACAGATGAAAGCCAAAAAAATGTTCTTATGCTTTTTGGAGGCTCAAAGCTCTGTTTTAGATTGTTGATTAATTGCATTCTAGGACACTTTTAAAATCAAAACTACTTCCTTGGATATGAATATAATATAATATAATAAAGTTATATTAGTAATTTTTCTAATTATTGTTGCCCTATAAGATCATTTTATTCTGCTTATTTTGTATTCTTGCACCAAGAACCTCAGCAATTTCCTAATGTTGTGAACCTGCTCACACATATGGCAATTAAACCCTTCTGATTCTGATAATACAATATAATATAATATAATAATGTGTTTATATTTTGGCGTGTTGTCGTTTAGCTGCAGCCTTGCTGAACCCGAACCGTATGGGCTACCTTTGCTCTGGATCATCTGAGGTTTGAGCCGACACACTTAAGACTCAGCAACAGAATGAGGATTGATTTTAACATTAAGTATTTATCATGTGCGCACAGACATTAGCCTCTCTGTAACTTAATAAGCCTTCCATCTATTTCATAAGCATATTTAATATAGAGCGCGTACAGATAAAATTAATTACTGAGTGTCTCCTGGCAGCTTGACAGAGAATTGCTCTGACTGTACTTTGGATCGCATCAGGTGACATCGATTTTAGAGTGCTGAAAGTTCACCTCACGGACGGGGCGGCTCTAGGTTGCCGGCTTTAATGAATCGAGCTGACCTTATGCAACCTAGCCAGGAAGACAAAAAGCTTGTTCCACGTGCACAGAGACACTACTCCTGGTTCTAATGTGGTTAATAAACAACAGTCTCCCTCCGTTACTCATAAATTATATTTGCTGAAATAAAATTAACTTCAGATTCAGCCGTTTATTTATTTTTTAAAAAGCATATTCATGATAAAATAATGAGCATGTCAGCATTTAGCAGAAACATGTTTTTTTTCTCCTCATTGTGACTTTTTACACAGTTTTGGCTCATCACTCTGCAGTCTGTTTACCTCGTAGCACATGTAGAAGGACAAGATGGTAATGCCCAGATTGTAGATCACCATGAGGCCTCTGCAGGAATAAGGCTGCCTGTGTTGCATGTACTTGGGTCCCAGCCACACAATCAGGAGGTACATGACTGTCAGTGCTAGCGTTGGAGGGTAGGTGTCGAGCAGGAGCATGCCCTCCACCCGCTCATCTGAAATACAAAGACAAAGGCAAGGTGAATGGTCGACGGGTGAAACGGCACCTGAATCTGCACAAACCACAACAAAGTGTTTCATAATGTCTCACCTCTGGGACCCATCCATGTTTCAAAGTAATGGTTCAGTTTATGATTGATGGCCTCCATTTTTCACCTATAAGCAGAACACAGAGGGAAGAATGACTCATACACACCGGATCTCAGATTAACACAAATCTGGTATTTATCTTTGTATGGCGGTTCGGGTTAGAAAATGATCATTTCCACATCGGTTTGGCGACCTCGGTGGTCCTGGCTATGTTTACATCTTTAACAACAGAAACAATCGTTAACGATCTCAAAACCAAACACTAAATAACCTTAAACTGACAAGCTAGCTACAGGACAATGTTTACATTTTATTGCGAGCTAAAAGTGTTAGATTTAAAGAGTTAGACGTCGGAAAACACACTCTAAGAAATTAAATGTTGAATTAACTTAACCAAGTTACTTTTAACATAACAATGTATATTACTCCTTAAAGAAATAGGTTTAGTCTAACCAGTTGAAATAACTTGGTTATGTTAATTCAACATTTTCTTTTTAGAGTGCATGCACCCACAGTGAACTAACAGCTGGAGTAACATAATAATAGTGCAGCCATTTCTCAAGTACTGAGTGACCCTTTTTGCACAAGTTGATTATTTTAGATTTAATACCTAAAGTGCTCATATTAATCATATTAAACTAACAAAAATTTGCACAATAGGTGTGCAATAATTGTGCAAAAACATATTTTCTTCTGTCCCGTATTGTTTAAGATAACCAAACTACCAAGTGTGCAGAATATTTCTTTATCACCCCAGAAATATGTGCCCGATCCTGCGTGCCTTTCCTTTAATCTGCAAGAGCCTGCTGTATCAGCTCTGGTCCATGCGTTCACAGAGATTACACCGAGTCTGCATTTTTTATTTCCAGTGACGTATTTCCACAAATACATCCAAAGCAATTAATTAGCTCACCGAGAGCTGCGTTGCTTACTGCCTCCACACCTGCGTCTGCAGCTGGAAACATCAGGAGACGACAAATCTCCAATGAGTTCCTCTGTTTATCATCGGCTAAGCCTGGGACACTCTGTGGGTCCTACATATGGATGTGGACATAAGGCTCTTCAAATGGCAAAACAGATTTTTTTTTTCGAAAAACTTATGGAAATATATTATATTTAAGGTCTTAATAAAACCTAATTTAAAACAAATATTTGTATGCATCAACTTTACATCAGTTTCTGCCTCAATAACACTAAAAATGTTTAATGTTTAGAGTAAAACGTCCCTGATAACTTATCCTGCAGTTAAGTTCATAATCAATGAAACACCTTTTGAGCAAACTTTAACACAGCTGATAAGGAACAGTGAGTGGTACCAGCTCCTTATAGCTTCAGATTTTGCAGGAAAAAGTACAAAAACATGAATAAACCAAAGCAATACTACTTGGATATTACTCATTATTTGCTATTCAAGCTGCAAACACAGTTCTGAGAATTCAGATCAAAGACGCAGAACACCCACTCTGTCCTGATATGTCTGCAACAGAACTTTTAGACCCTGTGAGCAGTGCTTAGACTCAATCAGACTGAGCAAACAAAGGTGAGACCACTCTTTAACGCTAAATCACACAAAGCGTTGCAAAAGCAGGGCGGACGAGAATCACTAAACTAATCAAAACTCAGGAAAATGTTAGGCAGAATGAGAAATGAGTCACAGGAAAGAGGTGCGGTGTGCTGAAAAGTGCAGAAAGGCAAAAAATAGTCTACAAAATAAAACAGGAAGTGATGATGTAGTGCAGACAAAACAAGACAGACCCTAGAAACCACCATAAGGTGAGAGTTTACAAACTTTACTATAGCTGGGACACGTCTTCTCCCACTTTTTCATGAGGAAGTTCTGGTCATTCGTAATTCCTGCTTATTTATTTCTGAAATGAGGCAGAACTCTGTTTAAACGAGGTCCAGCACCCCCCAATTTCTCAGTAGAGCCAGTTTTATTCACTTCACCTGTCTGTGTTTACATTATTAATGGTTGAATATTATTTATGGAAGCATATGTGTTGGAGGAGGATTAGTTCAGTCTGAAAAAGCTCACACAATATAGAGCCAGAACAGATGTCTTTTTTTCCTTCATGCAGAAGGAAAGTCTATGGAAGAGGATTAGGGCCCCCTGAGAAAAGAATTCTGACTTTAATCCCAGAATTCTGACTTTAATCCCAGAATTGTGACTTTAATCTCAGAATTCTGACTTTAATCCCAGAATTGTGACTTTAATCTCAGAATTGTGACTTTAATCCCAGAATTCTGACTTTAATCTCAGAATTCTGACTTTAATCCCAGAATTGTGACTTTAATCTCAGAATTGTGACTTTAATCTCAGAATTCAGATTTTTTTCTCACAATTCTGACTTTAATTTCAGAATTCAGAATTTTTTTTCTCAGAATTCTGACTTTTTTTCTCAGAAGTCAAAAAGTCAGAATTCTGAGATTAAAGTAAGAATTATTTTATTTGTATTTTTTTCTTTCAGTGGCCCTAATCCTTTCCCCTAAAAGTCTATGTTGGACTGCTGCATTTGTCCCAAACTATCACCCACAGCTGCATGTGTCCTCACTAAATCTGACGCATTAATCTGGAACCCAGGTCAGGACTAGTCTTTCTCATTCAGAACATTGTGATCTACAATGATTTTCAGAACAATCAGCAAAAACATGTGAGCATGCATGCAGCTTTTCCTCAAAATGACATACCTGGAGCATGACACACACTCACAGGGGCTCAATTATCGGAAAGCATTATTGCATCATCTGAACTTTTGTTAAAACATGAAGGTGCCTGAAGCAGCTAAACCAAACAAGAGTCACGACTGAAAGGTCTACGTGTATCAACATGTGTTTGTTAAAAGTGGAGCGTTTTGTATTCATGTGAAGGTTTAACATCCAGGAAGTAGAATTTCTTGCCATAACTAAAAGTTCACTGGCACAGAGCAGTAGAACCATATATGGTATAAATATCAACACAAGTCCACTTAATCCAGTCTGTTGGCTTGTGTCACCATTAATTCTAATTATAAGCATTTAGGATTTGTTGAGTGGAGAAATGTTTTAAGTACTATACAGCACTATGAAAAGTATTTTCCCCATAAATATTTAATCTTCTTGCCTATAAGAAAAATGTCTCCTAAACTGAGAAACTGGTTCCAACTCTAAACAGCTGCAATCAAGCATCAGCAATAATTAGTTATTAGTCTTACATCACTGTGGAGGATTTTTATCCCAGGGTTTTTTAGCATAGACATGTTTAAGGTCAAAGGTCAGACATTCTCCTGCAGGATTTACTGCTAGAGAGCAGATTTGATGGTTCCATCAATTACAGTAAGTGGTTCAGGACTTGTCCTGCAGCAGCAAATCAGCCCCAGACCATCACACTCCCACCACCATGTTTCACTGTTGGGATGATGCTGTTTTGTTTGAAATGCTGCCGAAGACTTGCCTTCGTCTCAGTCAAAAGAATGCTTTTTCCAAAAAGTCTTTAGAATAATGCAGATGTTTTGACCCAACACCCTATCATTTGTCATGTTGATCTCTGACCTTTGGGGTCTTTTAGTTATTTTTGTTCCTAAATTTCTCTAAAAACTGGACATGGTATGTTGTTTTTTGAGATAGTTTAGCCTACTTCATGGTAGTAATCAGGCCTGGGTGTCACTGGTGGAATTGGACTCACAGTTAATTCCTGATTGAACAAATCTCAGATGCACCTGAATTAGGAAGTACAAGTCAGCTGGAGGAGAAAGTAGCCTCAGACGGCAGGATTTGGACTCTTATTTTCTGACATTTGGACATCTCGCCTCTGATTGGCTAACACCAACACGACTCTACCACTGACTCTGTTTGCTTTGCAACGTTGATGTTTTATCTCCACAAATAACACAAGCCTGGAGCAGTTCTGCTGTGTGGTGGAGTTGCTAATGCTAACGGTTAGCTTCTACTAGCCGAGACGTTCTCTGCTGTTTCCTGGACGCTAAACCAACAACAACCTTCCCCGTTGTGAGTCAAGATGGGTGAGTCCATGAACGTTAGTAACAGTTTGATGTAGATCTGTCAAGCTTTTCAAATCCTAGCGTTCCACCGTCTATTTTCTATCAGAAGCTAATACAGGAGATAGGTGTAGAAGACCGTTTTCATGTTCAGCCTGCATGAAAAACTCTGATTATAATCAGAAATAATAATTAAAAATGCTTTTTCAGTGTTCCACACCTTTAAAGTGTTTCAACATGGTGTGGTTGGTAAAATGTAATTATCTAATACTTGGCCCCTCTATTGTGGCCCCTTGACAGCCCCATACTCAGAAAAATCCTAGAACCGCCACTGTTCATTTGATCTTTTCAAAAACCCATAAAAGATAATAATTCCAAATATGTTTTTCACTGCGTGTTATACATTTCTATTTGAAATGGCTCTTTGTGTCAACATCATCGCTGACAACACATAAAGCAACATTAAAACTAAGTTTTTCCCGACTTTCCCTAAAGCCTAAAGCTTTGTTATGTGAGTCAAGTTCATGGAGATCTATAAAAACAGAGTCTTTGTGCGCTCCAGAGTTGTATAACAGCAGGTTCAGGGTCACATGTCAAACCTAAACTGCACTTTTTTTTTTTTTTACCGGACAGTGAAAACAGCAGCCTCCGGGGAAACTGGAAGAGAGCTGATGGCGACTACACCGTTACGTAACAATCAGTTTTACATCAAAGCCACATCGGGATGAAAACAAAAAAAAACTTCGCGCATCTCGTTGATAATGTTCAATAGCGTCATGGAGTCAGAATAAAACCAGAATAAAAGCAAGCCCCTTACCATAAATCCTCCCGCGCTGAGGAGGAAGTGCAGAAGAGTCTGGCCGGTCTCTGAGCACACTGTTCCGCCTTGTGGCTCGCTGGGAAAGTGGGAGGAACGCGCAGACTGGCCCGCTGCCCTCGCGGAGGGGTTATCGCCAGGAGGTGACCTGCTGTGTCGCAATGACACATGCAATCAGAGGGATGACATCAGGGCATGTCTACCGTAGTTACAGTAGAGATATGGCTTTTTACGGCGCATCAAAGGGAAACAGCATGTGGGGACTGCATGTTAATGAGGAAGAAATGTCGCTCACTCGGACTTTTGCATCTGATTGGATTTTGAACGTGAAAGAGGGAAATAAAAAAAGAATAATAGTCACAAAATATCAGATTTGTTGTTAAAAATACGCTCTAAAACAAAAAAAGTAGTTGAGACAATATGATGTAAAAGGTGCATTACAGCGTTAGTTTTAAACATCTCATCCAATAAATCTATTTTTATTAGAATATTAATGAATGCAGCTCACTCAATTGTAAGCTGGCAGCCAATCAGATTTGATTATCCGTGCTGGAGTGAACATTATTAATATTGTTATATTTTTATTGATTTTATTATTTGCAAATCAATTACTTACAGGAACAAAACATGTCATCGGTAGCCTATCAGCTTAAATAAAACGTTTTTTTCTCCCTACTCAGTAATAAGAACATGGTAAACCATTAAGTAGTAAAGTTAAGCTGACCCCTCCCAGATGTCCCACTCTGCTCTGATTGGTCAGCTCCTCTGACCTGATCAGGCTCCGCCCACCACTCCACATCAGTCCTATAGAAATTCAAAATTCGACTGAAGGCACATCGATACATTTAACACTAATCACTGACATATAATCTTGTTTTCTTGGAAACTTGAAACAATACCATTAACTATATCGAAGATCTATTTTGTTCTTGGTTTATTGCAGCATATAACTGCATAGGACAAAAGTTTATATTGATACTTTTTGGTTTGTACTTGAAAATAAATTGCCTTTACAGTTGTAAAGTATGAATTACAGTGGTATTATAATAAATAAATAAATAAATACATAAACAAAAAAAATACACAAATAAATAGAATTAATGAAAAACGACTCCTGATGTCTATGAATAAGAATGGAGACACTCTTTTATACACATCTATATTTCAAAAATAGTGTTCTTGAAAAGTATTTTATAGTTATTTAAACTCACTAAATGACAAATGTTTGGCTTGAGAACTGTTTTCAAAAAAAATATAATTAATATATATATATATGTGTGTGTATGTATGTATATATGCTCAGTATATATATGTATACATGTATGTATATATTTATATGGTTGCAAGTATATATAGATACAAGTTAGATACTTGTTTAAGTGGGTATAAAACCCCACTTTTGAGATATACGTGTGTGTGTGTGTGTGTGTGTGTGTGTGTGTGTGTATAAGAAAGTATAAGGGAGTATATAAACCCACTTACCTATCTATATACATATATAAAAAAGTGAAGTTATACACTATCTATCTATCTATCTATCTATCTATCTATCTATCTATCTATCTATCTATATATACTGTATGTATATATATATACAGTATATACATACAGTATATATATATATATATATATATATATATATATATATATATATATACTTTCAAGGTATGTTCTAGAACAGTTTGTTTCTCTGGGAAACACTTAGCTGTTTATCACAAACACTCAGCTGATGTGGCTGGTGATGACTTGTCAGCCTCAGCTGTACTTTGTGTTTACAAATCAGTGTCAGCATGGTGCCTCGCTGAACTGATAAAGTCATTATAGTAGTCCGAGTACTATCGAGATAGCGTTAAAAACTGGTGATTGTTCCAACAGGGTTACGGTGTTTCACATACATCTTTATGTCATCATTAATTTATATCATTTTTGAAATCATATCATAAAATAAAGATGGGTTTATCATAATAAAAATGAAAGTAGTTTTTTTAATTAATCCTGAGGACATTTATTCCCCGTTTGAATGTTTCTCCTGCTTCACTGGTGACTTTTTTGGGCTGAAGCTCATCGTTTATTCTGATATTTTAACACGATGCATCATAACGGTATAATGCAGCCATACAAAGTGTTGAAAAATCAGACAAGTGTACTTTACATACTCCACCGGCTTGACAATCAAACGATCAAGGATGCCGTTAAGTCTAAAGTGTTGAGAAGTGCAGTGAGATTATATTTGTAAAAAAACTAAATATTTTATACATAATATACATAAAATTATGCTAACACACACGGCCACAATCGAATCATTAATTAGAGCGAGGTTTAAGTTTGCTCTCTAGCTATTAAAATAAAGACTTGTGGAAAATAAAGAAAATGATTACATTTTCTCTCAGGGCAGCTTTCTTCTGCATATTTGGAGATGGTTTGTTAAAACAGAAAAAGAGGCCTCTGTCCTTCCTTTCCATTTTTGCTGCTTCCTCTGATTGGTCAGCTTCAGTGGCCTGATCAGGCCCCACCCACCGTCACCTAACATCAGCTCTGCTGGAACTTCAAATAATAACAATAACAGCTATATAGGTCTGACCTCTGACTGCAATTCAGAACGATGCCGACTTTCACACAGAGTCAACGTTTAGTGCACCTGTGAGGGGTTTGTGCATTAATACAACTGCAGCATTATCAAACTCCTCCAAGAGTAACATTCGTTAATATAATTTATCTTTTTTTTCCCTTTAACAGTTTTTATTGTAGACGTTCATGTTGCGACTTTCTAATTAATAATTATTAGCTCAGATTGGTCATGTCACAGCAGCTTCATGTTGCATCAGTCTGTTGCTCTTTACCGCCATCTGGTGGATGATTTTTACAACTGGCTTTAGATTAGAACGTTTATCTTAAAATATGACATTTAAATAAATATTTTTAATGTTTTGAAAAATCCCTTACATCACTGCAGATAGATGCATTTGGCAATAATCTTGGAGAATTTGTGAAGTTCTCCTTATCAAAGCCATAGGAATTACTGGTGTACAGATTTATTTTCACATTGCAAACAATGGTTGACAATTTCCAACTGAATGCAACACTAATCATTAGGTCCCACTACAAAATCAGCAGCAGCACAAAGCAAACATGTCTCTTAATGCAAAAAGGAATCTCTTTAGTTTTAAAGTTCTTCTGAGCAAAAGGAAAATAATTGTTAATATCTTAAAGATGGAGCACTTACAGAATACAAGATTAAAATCAGCCTACTGTACAACTCTGCTACATTTACAATTTCACACAGATATGTTTAATTTTCAGACAAAAATAAATACACATCTGAATTTCTATTACATACCCTCTTTTCAGTCTATTAAAATAATTCTGTAATCATAAAAATCTCATACAGTGTATTTACATGTATTTGATGCAGGTGTGTTTCTTCACAACACACACACACACATGCTGCTGCGTTCTCTTACGATTGGACCTCTTTCATTTGGTCTTTGTCTCACATGCTTGTTAGGAAATAAACGGCGCAGCGCTTCTCATTTGACTCGGTTAACCGGGTTTCCAAAAAGCTCGGGGCACTGCTCCTCGCCTTTGGCAATCATGTCGCACTTTTTGAACAGGTCGAAGTTGATCTTGTCGGTGATGACGCTGTCCTGTTTGTATTCCGGGTGCTTCGCGACAAACTCCCTCATCCACTTGGCCATGGTCATCATCTCACCTAATTTAGATCAACAACAGGTGGAGTCCATGATCCTTTAAATACTAAAAGACATTTAAACTGAAGTAGAAGCTTACCTGATGCACGTTTCTTGATGAGCTTAAGATAATTCAAAATGGTGCATCTGGTGTCGACGTCTACTTCCATGTTTTCCAGGTAGCAGTTTAGGATTGGGATTAGCCCCTGGAATACGCCCTCCTGGTGATTAGGACGTTAAGGAGGAAATTACGGAACAATTAAGTGCCTTACATTTTTAAAAAGTGATGACAACATTATGTCACAGGATGAATCAAGTCACATAGTAAAAAGTAAACAATGTTTATTCAATTTTGTTGCATTTAAAGTGACAATAAATAGTTTGTAAATGTTAAGCTAGAGCTTTAAGATTGATCTCAGTGATTGTTGGGTTAGAAACTTGACCAGTTTCATATTTGACACCACTCTGCTGCCCTCTGCTGACCAAAAACTGCACTAGATAGTTTTATGGAGCGGGTAGGTGTTCTAGGGGGCACTCTTATACCTGCTTTACGGTTGTTAGCTGTAATGCTAGTGGTTAGCATTTTAAGTTCGCCAATCATCAATAAAAAGCACAAGAAGTAGCAAAAAAAGAAGTTTGCTTTTTCTGTTGGCATCATGGTGGAGTCTGGAAGTAAAAGTAACAGAGTAATGTCTTTGGAGGTGAAGCAAAGAGCTAAAACCAGAGTGAACGTTGGCGCGGCCTACGCCAGTTTGAGGGAGCTAAAGGAGGCTACAAAATCACGGACTGATGGTGACCTGGCTTTGTTGCTACTGGACTTGTAAGTAATATTTTTTGTACAACAGCGTGGATCTTTTTACTTTGTTTTTTTTTTAGTATTAGTTGGCTCATGTTAGCATTAGCTCGTTGTTAGCGCTAGTTACAGCAGGGTTGTTTATGACAGTTGTACTTTCAACCTGTAGGGCGAAGAAGCAGGAAACGCCTTGATGTTACTTTAAAAGGGATCGTGAGCCATGAATATTTAAAGGTCTCATTCACTAATTTGTTCAATACTTTTGCTTTGGTCTCTAGTGTGAATGAATCTATTGCGAATTATTTTCTGTAGGATAAAAAGCTCTAGCGCTCCTGTTTCGGAGGGTAGAAGAAAGAAGAAACAGAACAACCACTTCCTGATCATTTATCAATGAATGTTTCACAATGGTAACATTTGCATGTAAACTTCCATTTTCTCCTAAAAGAGTGGATTGTTTGTGGTGATTGTCAAAATGCTTGAACTTGTAAAAATTTGTTGGAAATGATTAGCTTCTACTAGTCGAGACGCGATCTGCTCTCTTACATGATCATTTCCTCTATTCTCTCGCACATTTCCTGTCTGCAGCTAATGCAGAAAATAGGGGTATAAGACTATTTCATGTGAAACTCTGAATGACTGATTGTATTTCAAAAAGAACAAGCAACACGGTTTCTCAGTGAAAAGATGATTGCAAACTGCAATTCGACCACTAGGTGTCACTAGATGAAAATAACAATCAGAACCATCATTATTTCTCTAAACTAACAAATAAAACCACCTTTCCGTTGATGATCGTGTCGATGCTCATCAGAGTGTACTCCTCGTTTCCACAGTCGGTTTCCAAGCCGTTCTGAGCAGAAGCAGCACCATCAAACACCGGGTTACAGCCTGGTCAAAACAGAAATGATTAAACAGTGGCCAGGAGTATTTGCATGCAGTTCCTCTTCCTGCTTCGTGTACCTTTAAAGATGTCTTTCCTGAAGTAAAACATTCCCTCCAGGACGGAGTTTCTTTTCTGTGCCACCTTCATGTTTTCATCAACCTATAAAAAATTTTTTTATTCCACATCAGTGGAAAAATGCATTATCCATCACTGGGTTTGAATGTTAAAAAATGTTAGGAAGTCTCCATTCTCTCTCGTTACCTTTGACAAGGGGATTAGGAAGTCCAGTTTGTAGGACAGGATAACTCTGGTGAGCAGGACGATGAAGACCACATACGCAGCATTCTCAAAGTCAGTTAGCTGCACCTGTGAGCCAAAACCGAAACGTGAGTCTGTCTCTGCATCACGTAATTTAATCTGAATTTAGATTTAAAAACTCTTAGTAAATACCTCCATGGGGCGAAACTCAACCCTCCAGCCGATGTCAGAGTTCGGAGGTGGGGGTTTGAACCGCATCGACTGCCAGTTTGTCGACTGAAGGTTCTACAAGAAGTTTAAATAAAAACATTACAGCCAATGACGGGATTAAATTCCATCTTCATATAAACAATTATCCGTCATCTATGGACGCCGTAAATCCAAACCTCAAAGTGATCCGACTCGTTTTCGTCGTCTAAGTGTATTTTCTCCTCAAACACGGAGAGCGGGTCTCGTATGAAGAGGTGAGCTATGTGCTGAGCCAGCAGTTTGTCGATCCCTGGAAAAACCAAACCAAACAGTTTCATATTTCATGGCTGCAGGAGCATGCCCAGGTGGATTCAGACTTTTCTGGTGCAGTACCTGCACCGAGCAGCTGCTTGTAGATTTCCTCGTCTATTATCAAATTAATGTCGTTGTACTTCTCGCCACAGCAGGACAGGTAGCTGTCAATCGAGTCATATCTGGACTTGAAAATCCTGTATTTGTTGTTTTTCAAAGGCTGCAAAACAAGATTAAAGGTGCAGTGTAAGACGTTTTTCTGAGCATTTTTATTGAAATGCTCTTCACGTACCGATGGCAAACAATGAAGTAAATGTTTAGTCAAAAAAAAAAAGGAATAATTTAAAATCGCCTCTGAAACGTACAATCCTGGAAAACCCTCATCCAATCATTGCGAACGTCCCGTTCTTAATGATTGGATTATGATCCAACCATCAAACGGCCCTCTGAACACCTCTATGAGCACGAACTGCACGTTCTTGGCTTGAAGCTGCTGAAGAGGAAGTGAAGCCAGAGCGGGGCTGCCCAGTGTAAAGGACAGAATTTTCCGTTTGCAAATTTCTTTCTAGGAGTTATTTTACATGTTGTTTAGAGTCTGGTTTGGTTTTTGTTGACAAACATTTAGGTGGCAGGGCTGTTGTCTGTGAATGCAGCCTGTCCTCCCTCAGAGCTGTTTGTCAGTTTGTTATCTTGGCAACGTGTGTGTGCACGCGCGCGCATGAGTAGGAGGTTCAGGGTGGGTTCTGGAAGTTTTGACCTGTTGTTCATGGGGTTTTCCCAGATTGTTGGTGGTGCTGAGCTTCTGTGATTTTTAAGTTAATAATAAACCAATAAGGTTGAAAACGGCCTCATTTTTCACCATAAAACACCACACACAATATTATTTACTATACTAAAACATTATATGGCTACACAGGTGCATTACGTCAGGAACTATGGTGGAAAAACTGCCAGCAATGGGTTTAAAATGTAAAACTGAACCTTTGGGAACAAGCATGGTGCGTTCCTGTATTCTGGAGAAACAAGGTGTTCTGACAGAGTACCATACGAATCAGAGCAGCAGACATGCAGTTTATGCGCATGCACACACATGCGCATTCATCTAAACCCTCGCTATGTTTTGAGGAGCCGTCTGTTCAGCATACAGACGGCAAAGTCGTACTGTTAAAAACAGAGTATGCTGATCTGACTACTAAAATGAGCCCATCAGGGTGTCATACGGTTGCTAAAACAGTGTATGATGATCTGATGAGTAAACTGGCCTATCAAAGTGTCATACAGCTTAAAAATGTATGATGATCTGACAGCGTAGGCTTGTCTGACAGAGTAGAGTTGTCAGATAGGCATACGCTGTAATACACGTATGCCAATCTGACAACGTATGTATAATTGGACAGAACAGCGGCTTATGGGGTACGCCTGAAGAAAAGGGGGTTGGACCTTTGAATTGTGTATTTTCAAATAGTTGCAGCTTTTTCAGGGAATCCTTTGCTTTATGTTATTTAAATCAACTCAAACCAGGTGGAGCTTTGTTGTGAAAGCGTGTTTGATATGGTAATAAGTGATCAGCCTTAGAACGTGAGATAAACCTGTTCTATTCATGATTTACTGAACTTCATATCAAAATCATTATGATTAACAATTTAATCTGATATAAATCATTTTCTAAATGGAAATAACAAAATAAGAAAGTTTAAATGTGTCATCTACTGGAACATTCCAGTCTGTAATGGACTTTGGCATCTTCAGCTCACCTTTAGCCCGCGTTCCTCTGGAGTCCTGTCATCCACTGAGGCAGAAATAACCCCCCAGCGACAATCAATGTCCGACACGTAGCCCCTGTAGAACGGAGAGGCCGCACTCAACGCCATCTGCAACATGTAGAAAAAAAAAAGTCCTACAAGTTTTATCTTCACAATAAGGGACTGATGTCTTGCTTGTGTCAAAAATAGATCAGGAATCATTTTATGCAGCCACTCACCACGATGGGGCAGAATGTTGCTAGTTGGTCGTAAAGGTACCTCGCCTCATCGATGCTGCAGGCCTGGAACGTCACCTGCAAAAGCAGCACAAATGAGGCTGAAGTGCATTTATAAATCACTTATTATGACAGTAGAGCTGCAGTTTCAAAAAGCTCTAAGTTATATCGTTTCATCCACATGTGTGAACAAAATAAACAAAATTAAAGATCTGCCTGTGCGGCTGGGTCAGATCCTGCTCTACCTGCAGGCAGCAGTTGCCCATGCCGAAGCCCATGCAGTCCATGTAGATGTGGTCAGGCAGAGCCGCCCTCGCCGCTTCACCGTCATCCTCAGGAAACTCCTCCACAAACGGAGCTGGGGTGCGCTTATCTTTGAAGACTGAAACAGAAAAACAACAAAATCTCTTTAGGGAAAAACCCTCGTGTGTGTCGTAAAGCTCACACAGTCCAGAAGACTGATCGTATAATGAAACGTTTAAATCTACAACAGATCAGGAATGTTTCAGCTAATATGATTTTGAAATTAAATAAATCTGATTCTGCATTTTTATCATTTTAAAATAAAAACTTACTAGGCACATTTATTATAACTTTTTCCCCCCTTCGATGGCGAATGTTTCTCGTCAGAGTGCTGAAATAAAATAACAAAAACGGTTAATCTCTCAAAACTCCAAATCATAACAAACAGGTATACATGTGGATTTTATGTAACGAAGCCCACCTGAATCTTGGGTGTCCGTTAATAGCTTCATCTGGAAAAAACAGCGACTTAGACGCTCCCTTTTCAACCGGAGTGGGTCGGTACTCTGGCTTGGTAAAACCTGGACAACCTAATCTAAACAAAGGATCACAAACATGAGACTACGTATGTCAGATTTTATATTTCAGCCAAAGAGCTGAAACATTTGAACTTCGGCACCTTGGAAAGGAGGTGATCGTGCAGAGGGTTTGGTTCTGACTGAGGACAGACGACGCCTCCAGACGCCTCTTCCTCATGTTGCCCTCCACCGTGTTGAACTCTGACATCGTCCCTCCGTATGGCTGGCCTGGAGTTCCCTCGATCATGTATTTGCTGTACTCTGGTCTCCAAAGTGTGGGGTGACTGGAAAAACACGAACCATGTTGTGAAAACATTGGACTTTTTCTACGTCAGCCCTGATGACATTATCGCTGTGACCTTAATCGTTAGATAAAACAGCGTTTTTCTTCTTCATGAGGTGGCAGCAAAAGCCTGGCAGCTCACTGGTGTGTGCAACAGAGGGGCAGTAACGAGGGATCTACTATTGTTACTGCCACTGGTATTTCCCTCTGGGTGAAGATAGCAGCAAAGGTTTTACACTGACGTCATGGCCAGTGGGCTAACACAACACCCACCAGCCTGAATAAACAAGTTTACAGCGGTCGGATGGTCGATTCTCTTTAAAGAGGAGCTACTGAAGTTTGGGGATATTTTGCAGGAAAAATGTACTTTTAGACCCGTTGTGTCTGGTGTTATAACATTTTCTGTGAAAATCAGATTCTGTGTCTCTAGGTGAGACCCTGAAGAAAGGGGTTGACCTTGAAGTTGCATTTTTTTTCCCAAAATGCATCTTGCTTGAACAGCTTTTTCCAAGAAAGTCGGCTCTACCTTGAACCATCAGCCCCATCAGTCATGTTGGATGTGAGCACTAGAGGCGGTTCAGGAAGGCAGTAATTATTTTTGATTTTATACAGATTATTGGAGTTTGTTCTTAACTGTTACTTATTGTATTAATAATTAAACTCCTCTCAGGCACACCCTCCATCTATCAGACAGCAATATAAATGTGCATCAGTAAACCAACTGGGTCAGATGTCAGATCAGGTAACTCATCACTCAACACAAGTGTAAATTTCGTGCATGCACAATAACAAAAGGCACGCATGGCTTTTCTGGGTTTCATTTAGATACTTGATGATCATTTAAAAGGTGTGGATCACTGAAAAAACATTTTTAAATTAATATTTCTGAATATAATCGGTCACTCCAAGTGTTTCGTGCAGGCTGACCATGAAAATAAGTCTTCTACATCTCCTGCATTCGCTTCTGATAGAAAATAGACGGTGAAACTCTAGGATTAGGCTAGTAGACGCTAACCATTAGCATTAGCAACTCCACCACACAGCTAAACTCATCCAGGCTTGTGTTATTTGTGGAGATAAAACATCAACGTTGGAGAGCAAACATAATCAGTGGTAGAGTCGTGTTGCTGTCAGAGGTGAGATGTACAAATATCAAGAAATGAGACTCCAAATCCTGTCGTCTGAAGCTACTTTCTCCTCCAGCTGACTCCACAAGTGTTCAACACCTTTAAGGTGAGTTGTGCATCATTAGGGAATTTATTAACAGAAACTTTACAACTTTTGTGTTTTTTTATCATCTGGTAACTAAGAAATTAAACATTTATTGCACATTAGCAAGATTTAAAATGCTGAAAACATGATCATCTGGTAGACGTGCAGCCTCATTACCAAACTGGAAAAAAACGAGAAGTAAAAAGACGTCAAACTTACTTGGGGTTTATATTTTCGCCCTGCTCTTGAAGAGTTTCCAACACATCATTTCCATTCAGCAGCAGTCGCACCTTTTCATCTTTGTCATCCAGTTCCACCAACATGTACTCAACCTACAGACAGACAAAAACACCATACATTTAATGCACATTGTCTAAATTTTAAACTTTCTATATAGGCGACAGGCATGAAGCAGAGGTTTTACGAAGACCAGACTGGGACGCCATCACATCATTTCCAATTCATCAGTAACGTTTCCTTGACTTTGACTCTGCTCCTGTGTAATCCCCCGTCTGAAACAGGGATTAATCTATAACAACAGCATTCCACATCGATTGAAATTTAAGACCTTGTGTTCTAGCTGTAGCACACTGAAGTTTTAGTGAGCCACTAGCAGGAAAATGTGTTTTTTATTCTTAAAGAAACACCTACAAGCTGCTACACATCCACACCCTTACTGGATCTCAATATGTAGAAGGGGAGACTTTGTCCAAGTTATGTGGAAATTGTAGAACTTGCTTCAGATCATTGCTCTTAATCAAAAATGAATTTATGAAAGATATTTTTCACTTGCAGCTTCAAAATTAAAAAATGTAATTTGCAAACACACAGGGATTTCCAAATAAAAACGTTTTTCCATGCAAAAGGGCATCAGATTTGTTGTGGCAGGTTGAACTAAGGCTGCATCAATAACAGAGCTTCACTACAACACGCATGACTGACAGATCAAACACACCGACAACATGCTGGATCAGCCCAAAGCCGCATGGCTTTTGTTTTCCTTTACTTACCTCATCTCCCCATTTCAGCACGTCTTTCTGGCGTTCCTTGACCTTGTGGTAGATGTTGAGGAACTGAATGATGCCGTGCTTCCTGATGTGGTCTGCACATTTCCTGGTTTCCTCCCAGGTCAGCGGAGATCCTTGTGACAGCAGCCCCATCGCACACAGGCAGCCCGGAGGAAGAGACGACTCACGGCCGGTTAAACGAGGGTTAGCTACCGAGCTAGTTTGTTCAACTCGCAGGGAACTAGCATAAAGTCTCAGTCCCCGAAACACCGGAAAAGTTTCGTTCCTTTAGGTGCCACGGAAGAGGTCGCAGGAAAAATACAGACTCTAGGTGCGGTTCAAGCAGCGTGCCCGTTCGGTAACCTTAGCTGGGCATTCAGAAGAGACAGGCCCCTGCTCATCACCTGCTAATGCCGTGTTAGCTCGGTACCAGCACCGCACAGCTGATGTTAAACTGAACAAGTGTTACCAGAGTCCGGTAGCCTCGGTTCGGTTCGCAGACACAAACTGAGCCTGTTATGGACTGCCAGCGAGGTGAACCAGCACTACTCGTTGTTTCCTAACCAGACTGAGGCTTTACTCACATTTAGGCTGTGTTGTACATATGACCGCCCTCCTGCTTTTAAGCACGTGATTCATCCAGGCGGAGCCGAGTTACGTCACCACGTGACTCAGCAAAAGTTGTCCCCTCCCACCTAGCGAAAACTTCGAGAAAATCGTTTTAATGTAATGTAATATAATATAATATAATATAATATAATATAATATAATATAATATAATATAATATAATATAATATAATATAATATAATATAATATAATATAATATGATATGATATAATATAATATAATATAATATAATATAATATAATATGATATGATATGATATAATATAATATAATATAATATAATATAATTATTTTTCAGGATTTTCAGAAATTCCTTTCAACTGTTTTTTTTACCCATTTTGACTTATTTTCAGTGCAATGCTTCATTAATCATTTCATTTTTATTAGACCTCATTATCTGACCAACAAAACAATGAAGCATAAAGGATTAAAGGAATGAATCTGTGGTGTGTTATGGACACTATAAACATAAAGATAAATAAATAAATACAGTATATGTTGAAATTGAAAGGTGTGAGTTGAAATTGAGATGTGCTTTGCAACACCTCAACTTTGTTTAAAAATTCTGGCAGCAAGTACATCTATTTTGACCACAATCAATTATTTATAGACAACTTTTGCCAGAACAAACATTTCTCATAACCAGGGCTGGATTATGATTGCAAGGGCCCCTGGCCTGGGCACAAAGTGAGAATAGAAGGCTCCGGTCAGAGTTGAAAAAGAGGGAGTTGAATGAATTCTTTTTAAAATTATGAATTATTTTTATTACACCGGACTACCTTGTTTTGCTATTTTAATGTCCTTGTTCTGCAATGGTAAAGGTTTCCTGCCAGCATCAAAGCAACTGTTGTGTTTCCAAATGCTTTGACTCACACTCATGCGTCTGAGACTGGATCTACCTGTCCAGCATCTTTGCCATCTTTTCCCACAAAACTCTGTCTTCTACTTTTACTGACACAATCAATGTTTTATATGTTAACAATTTGACATTAAACCTTAATGATGTTAATATTATATGTTAATATGTTATATGATATTATTTGTTAATATTAATGATGTTAATATCAGTTCTATACATTAACTGATCTGCTTTTGTGAAGTAAATTGAATAAAGCAAAACATTTAAAGAATTTCTTCATCCTTTATTTTTATTCAACTTTTGAATGTATTCACTGAATGCTAATCAAGAACTTTATCCCTTTATCCTTGATAAACAGTTATATACATTAAAGCAAAAAAACATTTGTGTGCACTGTAGTGCAAAGATAGCTTGGTGCAAATATACAAAACTCTTTATTGCACAATTCATGAACAGGAATAGTGGTTTGAGTCAGACCCTGGCAGGTGGGTGACTTAGTTTTTTAGTAATGTATTGTCACAGACATAAATTTTAAGCAACAATCTTAACCCATCAAATGTTAAATTAAGGGTCCTTCTGAACAGAACTGCACTTGAAGAAATATTTCTTGGGCTTTCTTCAGGCACAACATGGGTGCAGCTCTCAGCAACTCCGGCCATACAGGTGCAGTGGGCAGATTCAACCTTGCTGGTGACCATCACAATGCATCAGGCGTGTTAATGATTTTCCTTTGTGACCTTAAAGAATGTTACTGGGTATGCAGGTCAGCAAGGTCAGCAAGAAGCATCTGGAGGCCATGAACAATCGGAGCTCTCCGTACCTGAGGAGACGCTGGAGCGAGCGCAAGAGAGGCGCACAGACTTGAAAAAAAGGTGGAGTAACTCCACCTGTAAAATAGTCTTTTAGTTGATTATCTTAGCGGTGTGTGTGTTGTGCCCGGTAGCTGAGTCAGTTACAGTATAATAAATGTCTCCTTGATGTTTTTCTGTTAGGCCTCTTTTATTCCAATTCCTTGGGCCCCACATGGGCCCCGCGTGGGCCCCTGGGCCCGTGCCAATAATGCCCATTGGATAATCCGGCCTTGCTCATAACCTTTCAAATTGAGTGTGTGTGTGTATAAAAAAATTCCCATCTCACCCTCCGCGGGTGGTCTCATCCTTCCAAGCTTGGGTCCTCTACCAGAGGCCTGGGAGCTTGAGGGTTCTTCAGTATCTTAGCTGTTCCTAGAACTGCACTTTTCTGGACTGAGATGTCTGATGTTTTTTCTGGGATCTACTTTAGCAAATGTCTTCACTCTCCAGGCTTTCTCAAGTTCTTCTTTGAGGCCCTAGTACTTTACTTACTCTAGTTTCTCATCACTGATGTTGCATCACTTGGTGTTGCTACATCAACCACAACGGCTGTCCTCTGTTGTTTGTCCACCACCACAATGTCCGGTTGGTTCGCCATCACCATTTGGTCAGTCTGGATCTGAAAGTCCCACAGGATCTTGGCTCGCTCGTTCTCCACCACCTTAGGGGGTGTTTCCCACTTTGACCTTGGGGCTTCCAGTCCATACTCTGCACAGATGTTCCTGTACACTATGCCAGCCAATTGGTTGTGGTGTTCCTTGTATACTTTCCCTGCCAGCGTCTTATACCCTGCAGTTATGTGGTGGATTGTCTCAGGGGCCTCTCTGCATAGCCTACACCTTGGCTCTTGTCTGGTGTGGTAGATCTTAGCTTCTGTTGCTCTGGTGTTCAGGACCTGTTCCTGTGCAGCCATGATGAGTGCCTCTGTGCTGTCCTTCAGACCAGCTCTTTCTAGCCATTGGTAGGATTTCTTGACATCAGCCACTTCAGTTATCTGTTTTTTTTATCTGTATACTCTTATTTTCACTCCCTCAAAACTTAGTCATGTTTCTTTCTGAGAGTAATTGTAATAATGACAAAGCGTTTTCTATGAGAGGGCGTGTTGTAGATTTATGAATGAAAAGAATCAGGAATCCTTTTGATCTGTATTCACATTTGCCCTGAATAAGGTTGTGGTTTGTATCAGTGGTAAAGGTTACGGCTATCTGAAAACAAAAGAAACCCCATGAATCACAGTGCAGCGGCTTTGACAAGCATAAACCTTACTCAACTACCCTTTTAAATGGTCTGAAGAAAAGAGTTAACCAGCATAGGATCATTTACTTGCAGTGTATATTATTGTTTTCTGTGATTATATTATATTTTTTATAAATTTAATGAATTTGTGTTTTTGTTTTAGCTCTTATTCCTCCTCCTAATGAGATACAATGTTATCTCTGCTAAAAACAGTCACATCTGCACCATAAGCTAGTCTCAATTACACAAAAGCAACACAGTACAGCATTGGAGTTCAGCCAGCTCCTGTGTAATATCACATTTTATCTTCAGTCAAACATTATGTAAAACAGTATCCTTCAGGGGAGGTATTTGTAGCTATTAAACAATGCCTCTCAGAGGTAATGTGCTTTGCATCTCATTTATAATTCAACTGGACAAATATATTTTTATAAAAAAATTAAGTGTATTGTTCATAATGAACAGCATTGTTTTAGATTGTATTTTACAAGAGTCGAGTAAAACACAAGAGTGGGCGAGTCCAACGCTAATGCAATATTTAAAGCAGGAATAAAAGTTGTGTTTTAATGAGCAACAATGGGGAATATGAGAAGATTCAGTCTACTGATCAGTGAACAAAGAAATGCTATATTATTCAGATAGTGTTCCTTTTGTTCTTGCCTCAGGGATCATTCTGTTTTCATGCTCCTTCTCTGCAACATTAATTAAACTCACTTTTGTTGGCTTTGGTTTTTGGTGTTGGCCTTCAAACTGCCTGATAACTTAAATATGTAGAAAATAAACAACAAAGCACTAATTTCCACTGATGTTGGGCTAAAGACGTGAATACATGCGTGCATACCTCGTGATGCGATCGTAGCCCTCTCTGGCCTCTCAATTTGTTCCAGCTGGGCGGTGAACACTGGCGCCATGCAAATCTGATGTTTGCACTTTTGGTACTTGGAGTTTTTAACATTTTTCAAAGGAAGAAGACAAAAAAATCAAATCAAGCCAATGCTAATCTGAATCTAGAGGGATAAAACACGATGAACTTAATCACAAAGTATTTCAATATTAATTGTTTTTTATTTATCAGGCTGAAATCTTTGTTTTCCCTTCATAAAAATTATAGCTCTTGTCAAAATGTATGCTTAACAAATATTGTTTGAATTTACTTTGTTGATTTATGCAAAAATGTGTTTCATTTTTATGTTCAGACAGATTTGGAATAAAATGTTTCAAATATTCAAGTTTTGATGAAATGAAAAATCCTTTTTTTTTTCTTCAGACTAGAAGTTTCACAGATTTTCAAAGGAAATTTCTTCATGCTGCACTTTATAGGAAATGACCGTTGGCAGTATACTCGGAAATGACTCAGCATTCTGGTGGGAGTCTAAAATGCTGGGTGAGTAAATACTTGCTCTGGGCAGATCTGGATTTCTGTCAGGCACTGGAACAAAAGTGGGTGTCAAGTCAACTTTTTATTTTGTTAATACCGTATTTTAAATGTCTACTGTCTAAAATTATACCTGTGTAATATTTGTTGTTTCGCTTTAAAATAACAGTGTGGAGTTTCCTTCGACCTACTGGTTGAAAGTGGAATTACGACTGTCGTTAACAACCCTGCTACAGCCTGCTGTAGCTAGCGCTAACCACGAGCTAACACTAACACGAGCCAGTTAATACTGAAATAAACCACGAAGTAAAAAGATTCACACTGTTGGACAAAAAATATTATTACGTACAAGTCCAGTAGCAGCAAAGCCATGCAGGTCACCATCAGTCCATGATTTTGTATCCTCCTTTAGCTCCCTCAAACTGTAGGCTGCACCTATGTTTACTCTGGTTTTAGCTCTTTGCTTCATCTCCAAAGACATTACTCTCTTACTTTTTCTTCAAGGCTCCGCCATGATGCCAACAGAAAAAGCAAACTTCTTTTTCTTCTTCTTGTGCGGCAAACTGAAAATGCTAATCGCTAGCATTACAGCTAACAACCGTAAAGCAGGTATAAGAGCACCCCCTAAAACACCTACCCGCTCCACAAAACTATCTAATGCGGTTTTTGGTCAACAGAGGGCAGCAGAGTGGTGTCAAATATGAAATGGGTCAAGTCTCTAACACCCAACAATCAATGCGATCAAAGTTAAAGCTCTAGCTTAAAGTTTAAAAAACTATCTATTGTTACTTTAAATCAAGATATTAGCTTAATTGTAAAAATCCAGACTAAAGTGACTCATGCCTACAATAATCTTGATTAAATGCTTGATCTTTTAAAATAAAAATTGAATGTACGTAAGTAATTCAAGAGAACAAAATAACATCAGAAACTTTCAAATAAGACAAAAAAAATTGAACAAAAGACAGAAATCAATGGTTACTTTTCTATATTTAATTTAAAAACAAACAACAAATGAAAAGACATGAGCAGTCAGGGACCTTCCAGAAAAGCTCAGGCTCCGATTGGTATTTCTGTGTTGAATTCTCCCTTTTTAAAAATAAAATAATTTATTAAAGTTACAATTAAACCCATTCAATCTTCACCTTTTTAAAAAAATACAGGATCTGAATCAAACTCACAGTGATTGTGTCAAAAGACGTTATAACACAAGTGCTGCATCTGAGTTGCATGCAGCTCTTCTGGCGTTTTTAAACCCTAATCATAACCACCTACTCCTGTTCATCCTGTTCAAACATGTGGAAGTCACGTCTGCTTGAATTATCACAAAGGGGCCATTGCTAAGTTCAGAAAAAAATGTTGTTCGAGTGAATTTGTTGTCTAGGTTGAACGTTATAGCATAATTTTTCTCTGAAGCAAAAATGCAATAAAAAAATTCCAGCTAAATTGGACCCTGAAAGAAAATCAGATTTGTTATTTGCTACTGTTTGCATTTTTTGAAAACAATAGCTGGTGTCAAGTGATGCAAAATATAATAAAAATCAAAGAAAATACCTTAAAACATGTTTTACAATTTTTTTTTTTATTTGGCTTGTAGTAAAAAGGGAGCTATCACTTTGTCAATCATCCCCTGAGTACAGAAAGCTGAATTCCATTTGGAAGGGTCTAAACCAAGATTGTGGGCAGATAAAACTAGATGATTATTGTGATATTTTATATACTGACTGGTGCCGATGAAACTGAACTGGCTCTGGACTCTCGTGTTTTCCTGGTAGGTATGGTGACAACGCAGCATGAGATGCCAACCGTAGCTTCTGGCAGCTCATCGTCCTCGGTCCATTCATTGAGATCAGGGTTGTAAACCTGAATGCATTTCTTGTACTTCTTCTCACCCTCGTTCCAGCCTCCGAGGAGATAGATCTTGTTGTTCAAAGTAGAAATGCCAGCTGTGCTGACCCCTGTGTGAAGAGGCGCACAGTAGCTCCACTGACCGCTGTGCGGGTTGTAAGATTCAACAACGAGGACGTCCACCCTCTCTCCCCGCCCTCCAAGCTGGCTGCCACCAGTGACGTAAGCCCGGTCTCCAACGGTGACGGCGCAGTGCCAGCCTCGAGGTGTGCTCAGACTGGTCTTATCCTGCCAGGAGTCGGTGGCAGGGTCGTAAGAGCAAACGGCTCTGGAGTACGCGTTGTTGATGTAACCTCCCGATACCAGGATCTTGCCGTCGATGACCGAGCTGGCGTGGCAGCAGCGTGGCACCTCCATTGGAGCTTTCATCTGCCACTGGTTGGAGGAAGGCACATAGCACTCCATGGAGGCCTGAACGCCATCCGCGTTTCGACCTCCAATTGCAAACAAGAGACCGTTGAATATGTTAAGGCTGAAGTGGGTGCGCCTTTGGATCATGTTGTTCAAGTGAATCCACGTGTTGAAGCGTGAATCATACCTAAACAGTGAAACAGAAGAAACCGTTTAGTTATGTTATAGCTTAACATCAACTTATATAAACGAAGCAGAAATATTGTAGATTAGCTTGTACCTGCAGAAGTTGCTAACTGCGTGCTTTGCCTGGTTCCTTGCATCGTTCTGGTCCTCACCACCTGCCACGTACAGGAAGCCATCCAATATTGCCACACACTGATTAAAGCTCTTTGCTGGCATTTCTGTCAGCTTGTTCCAAACTTTATCAGCATCTCTGTAGAGGACGTCTTTGCTGAGGGATTTTTCTGTCAAGGCAGGGCGTCCGCCGACTGTAAGAATCACCTTGAGGCCACCACGTACCTTTGTTCTGCGTGACTGCAAGATGTTCTGTTGATATGGCAGCAGATGGTAATTCATGGCATCAACAAGCAAACGGTGGCACTCAGGGTCTTGCATCATCCTCGGTACACTCTGTACATGATTTACAAGGTCTTGCGGAGAGATAGTGCCAAAGCGGATGTTTGTCAAAAGATCCGACGCATATTTCAGCCTCTTCTCATCAAAGTCTAACCATTTCATGGCGATCTGGAAGGCAGTGATCTCAGAGGGCAGCTGCAGTGCATCGTCTGAGAGAAATTCGTTGATCTGCTCATACGTGAGCTTCAGGAACTGCTCCATCTCTGAAAACTCTATGAAGTTTTCTCGCATGAACTTCTGAGCTGCCTCCTTGGTTTCTTTAAGGTCGTAGGCATCGGCAATGTTGGCCACGTACATGCAGTTCTCCACGCTGAGCTCCTGCATGAGGAAATCGCTGCACATTTTCACTAATGTGCCGATCTGAAGCAGCATAGCTGCAGCTATTGTGCTCCCGATGCTGTAGAGGGACAAGGTGAGCTTTCCCGAGTAGGCATATGTGATCGCAGTTGCAAGGCCGACTGGTGAGAGGTCGTTCAGGTCGATCTTCTGGAGAGTTGAGTCCTTCTTCAAGATGTTTCTAATGTACTCACTGCAAGAGGCCATGACAACTTTGTGGACATCGTATGATGTTGATTTGGTGGTGACCGTCAAGTCACAGAGGAAACTATCCTGCCTCATGCTGCTCAAACCCTCCAGGAGATTCGGGGCGTACACGGAGTCGTTGACTTCCGTGGAGATGCAGCTGAACCCATTCCCTCCTTCTATCAGAGTGTTTAATCCATTGATCTTGTTAATGGGGCTGTTTTCAACCATTATATCATTTATGTCTCCTTTACTCTTCTTGGTTGTCTTGCTCTTTTTAGGTGCCATGGCTGTAGCAGTGGTACACAGCCCAGACCTTCTGAAAATATACATATATACACGTGCATGTCAGAGTTTACAAGAAAAGACATTTATCGTCAGAAAAGATTCATCAAGGAGACAAAGCAGGAGACATGTGATGAGTGCAGCATGTTTCTATGTAGACCAATCAACCTTAGCAATTAGTGCATCCTGGCATTTACATGGAAGTTACTTTGACACTCTCCAACAAGTGTGTTTTTGTAGACGTTTGAGATTATTTGGACAAAATCGATCCCTGACGACGTTAAAAACACATGCAGCACCAGGTGATTTTCAAAGGCATGAGTACGTCAACATGCCTCTCTTGCATCTGTCACAGTTTATCAGCAGCTTGTACAGGAATAGCAACACTGGGTGGCTCTCCCGTGACGTTCCTTTTATAGACTTTAAGACGTGAGCAGCAGGCCTCGTGTCCTATCACAGTCTGAGTTCAAACTGAACAACTTTACAGTCTCCAATATTCAAAACAAGATTTCATCAAAGTCAGTGTCATCTTTAAAGGTTTCTCGTTGCATCGTCACAAGCCTATAGAAAGTTGTCTGGATTCCAAGTTGTCCACAGAAGCTCAGTTTGGTCCACACTCTTACAGTTTATTCATCATAAAAAGCCACTTCAAGCAGGAAAAGAAGACGTTCTCCTCTAAATAATGTCAACACATGAAAGGATCCAAGCTGTATTGGAATTACTAAGTTGCACTTACCTGACAAATGAATTTGAGGCTGATGAAGAAGGAACTCGTGCCTCCAGTTACTGGAGCAGGAGAGAGAGAGAGCAGCAGGCAGCTTGCAGAAAGAGACCTGAAGATAACTCCTCCTCTAGAGGAGCGAGTGCCAATCAAGTATGGCGCAATTCATGAGAAAGAAGGGACCAGACATCCCCTCCAATCCATAGTTTCCTCTGTTACTGTTATCACTGTTCACCAGGATCATTCACACACACCCCACACCTATGTACACAACCCTGTGCTATTTTATACATAGCTGTGATTTTTTTATCTGTACTTACAAATTTTGATTGCTTATGTATGTATAGGACTATTTTGTGTCTCCTATGTTAATTTTGCTATAAGAGCTGTGTGACACTTAAATGTCTCATTTGTGGGTTAATAAAGGTTTATTCTATTCTATTCTATTCTATTCTATTCTATTCTATTCTATTCTATTCTATTCTATTCTATCGACACTCAAAAATTATAATTTGCGTAAAATGTATTGTTTGGTCAATTTTGGTAGATTATAAAACCACTCATTGTCCAATAAAATATGCACTATAGAGCATTTTGACTCCTTTGTTCACCAGCACATGTAGTGACGCATTCACATCCTTAGGTGAAAAGGCTACAGCTTGAAATATTTTTAAATGCCTTATTCTCTTGAAATCATCAGAATTTTTTACTCATCAAAATGATTTGAGAAGAATTTAAAGACAAGAAAAACAAAAATATAAATATATATATTTAACATTTGATTACATTTTTTTGAATTTCAGGATAAAATACATTATTTATTTGTTTGTTTGATTGATTGGCTTCTTTATAGAACTGTTGATTCAAAAAACGACACCACGTTTTCTTAGAAATAACTTTTAAATATTACATAAGTGCTGTTTTCACCTTTAGATTTTTTTTAAATTTTTAACATTATTTTGGACATTTTTCCAAGTTTATGGAAGCCTTTATTTCTTTATTTGAATGCAAACGTACATGGTTTTTATCATCATCGTCAGCGGTCCCGCCCATCACGGCCTATGTCGTAATTAACGCGCGCGCGCTGCCAGGTGTGCGCAAGCGGTTGCAGGTGAGCCCCGTGATGGCCAGAAAATCCGATGTGGTGAAGAAAATCCTGCGTTTCAAACTTCAGCTGTCAGACACAGCAGAGCCTTCTACGGTACACATTCTTATTTATGCACTCTGATGTGAGCTAAGCTGGGGGTAAAGGGGGGACAACGATGGTTAATATTTGTTATTTACCGTTTTTTAAAACATTTATCTCCCTCAAACAAACCCGAGCCTTCTCTCAGTCACTTCCTGCCATTAAACTGAATTTTGACTGACATTCATTTATTTGAAGATGGTTTTGTTTCCCAGTTTTGTGCATCTGACAGAACTTAAATGGTTGAGTTCTTCAGAGGTTTTGAGGCAAGCTTTTTATAAGTGAGGGTCTGCCTACAGCTAAAATTGGAATTGCAGTTGCTGAACTTATGGCTGCTGTCCATCACCAGAGAAGGTGGGGGCGCTCAGCTTCTGCAACGCTGCAAATAGACATGTGCAGAGCTGCACCACTTACTAATGACAGGTTTGTAATGCAGAAAATAAAGCAAAAATTATTTTTTTAAATATAAGGAAAAAAATCTGCACAGGAAATTGAGTTAAAGCCTTTACCATTTAAAAGCAGCATCATCAATAGGTGAGTGGGGCTCCCATATAGGTTCTGCTCTAAATGCTCAGTCAGCACCTGTGGGGTTCCAAAGCCAGGAATACCATATTAGGTCTGTCTACTTTTTCTTCAATGTACCCTTCGTTTCTCTAGTATTTGTGTGAAATGTCATTTATCGATCTTCAAACTGACCAGCTGCTTGAATGGAAATTATATAATTGACATTATAACAATATCACTGTCATTTGTAATGTGTCCTATAATTACTTTCCAGGTACTAAAGATTTTGCAGAAACTGAAGGATCTGGATATCACATTGGACATTCTAGCTGTGAGTTGAAAACAGGTTTTTTTCTTTTATTCCTGCAAAATGCGTGTTACAATTAAAGGCATACTATGCAATTTTTTCATATTTTGAAATCATTTTCTTGAACCAGTATGTGCTAAAATTTCCCTTTACAGAGTTAATGAAACGTCACTCAGACCCCCACCGTCTTCTGTGGCCAGAATACCACACTTGCAACTTCAGAGTGCCGGTCCGGTCCCTGTTGGACTTAGTAAATTGGAGCTGACATGCCTGGTGCTGCAGTCTGCTTCCAGCACATTTTTCTTTACTGCATGTTTTAGATCGTGAACACAGCTGATTTGTTTGATTTAGTGATGAACCGCTCCTGTAGACACTAATGAAGGCTGAGGAGACATTTCAGCAGTTAGATTAAGGTGTTAAAAAGACGAACGCACAGCGAGGAGATAAGTTTCACTTTTATTTTTACTAACGGACACTAGGGGGTGCTAAAAGTAAGCCAAAACTGTTGTATAATAAACTTATTAGTAGAAATTAGTCCTACCCTGTACGATTCGTCACTGGACATGGTGCTGGCTGCTTACTTCACGTATCAGCAGTGAACCAACACCCAAATTTGTTCTGTTGTTGCAATACCACCTCTAAACACTAGATATCATTATTGTGTCCGTGTTCCATATTCAACCTTTAAAGTGACTAATTAGATTTTTCAATATACTTCAGGAAACAGGAATTGGCAAAACGGTTAATTCCTTGCGGAGACACAAGCAGGCTGGAGAAGTGGCCAAGTCGCTAGTTAAAGGTTGGAAAACGCTGGTCCCTAAGCAATCCTCAAGGTGAAGTATTTTGTTTTTCTTGTGTTTAACGTTTTATGTGTAGTTATTTCACATTTCAATCTTATGTTGTCTTTTAAAGCGGACACGGAGATGATGGAGCTTTCTCTGAGAGTAATTTGGTTAAAGTAGTTGACCAAAGGAGTCCCGATCGTGGATGTTCACCAGTTAAAGATGTGCACAGAAACTGCTCAGCACCCAATGGCACGGATCAGGACACATCAGATGAAGCCCGGTTTAAAACGCAGAAGAAAAAAGCTGAAACGGAAAAAAGACAAGTAGAAGAGAAGAATAAAAAAAGAAAAAAGAACCGTGAAAATGAAAAAAATCAGCAAGAAAACCACAGAAACTTTCAGAGGAACATTTTGACAAGTGAAACTGAATCTCAAGCAGACCATGCAAACGACTCTGCTGTATCCAAAAAGAAGAAAAAAGGTTGTGATTTTTTGTTTAGGAACAAAAACAATCACAAAAAATCCAGATCTGATTCAAACGAGAGGCTGGGAAGAACCTCTGACACTGGAAAGTTCAAGTCAGAAAGAGAATTGGACATAAAATCAAAAGAATCACTGCCAGAAAGCAGAAAGTCTTTATCATCCAGAGACAAACCTTCCAAAAAAGTAAAAGAGGTAAAAGATAAACGATCTTCACATCATAAAGTATCAAAGAGCTCAGAGGTCCATAAAAGAAAAAGGAAAAAATCTGATCAAGAGAAGCACGACGCAGTAAAATCCAAACCAGATTCAGAAAACAAAGAATATTCCAAACACAAAAAGGCCAAAGTGGAGAGTCCTAGTGATCCGGAAGAGCCTTCTATGTCTTTCGAATCTTACTTGAATTATGATGAGAATATTTTCAAGAGAAAAGAGCAAACTGGGGTGAAAAAAGCTCCCAAGATGAATAAAATCACAGCAAAGGAGCAAACGACAAAAGATCTCGTCACAAAACCACCAAAGTCACCCGATCCCGTCCCAAAACAGGTACACCAACCGCCATCGGAAAATCTTTGCTTTTAGACTGGTGCCCATGGTTATTGAAAATAATGTCTGTACTTTAGATGGCACCGGACTCTCTAATTCACCTGATGGACATTCCTTTACCTGCTCTGCCTGAATTAGAAAAGCCTTCAAGTGTTGACTACATAGAAAAAAAGGGTATGCTAACAAATATGGGTGTTTTCTCTCTTTAGTTGTTCTGACTTTGATCTGTTTTCTTTGGGTTAAAAGCTGAGAAAGAGACTGATTTCGGTGACGTCTCAGAGGACTCTGCAATCTTCACCGGCCAGCGACTGAACAGGAAGATGCAAGTGTACTCTGGTACCAAAACCCTTTTCCTCCCAACTATGATGAGCTTGTATCAGCAGTGTATCCGCACACTCCAGAACAATATTAACTGTGAGTAATGTCCTGTGAACCCTCAATTTTTCAATTTGGTGGATTTTATATTTAGGTCCAGGGATCTCTTTTCAGTGCTGCATGAAACTGGTGGAGTCCCGTTTGAACTCCTTGAGCCGGTGCTGGAGAGGTGCACGCCAGAACAGCTGCTACGCATAGAGGAATGCAACCCAGTAAGAGTTTGATGCCTACAGCAGATTGTATTCACTTAGTGGTCACTTTACTAGATACAGCGCTGTGACTAAGTATTAATAACCTAGCCAAACCATTCTGGCTCTATGTGGAAAAAGTCATTGCATTTGTTAGAGTCCAATTTCAAAACTGATTTTAATTACGCCCAGGTCTGATCCCTGCCAGACCAGTAGAGAAATCACTTCAAACCCAGCCAGCATGCAGTTGGGCCCCATATGGATATATATGGGCAAACCCTATGGGGGCCAACAGGGTTTGTCCAAGGTTTCCATGGTGGCCCCACAAGGGTTTGCCCACATAGATTTTTGCTCATGTAGATTTTAACGGGCCCTACATGGGTTTTTAGAGGGACCCAGATAGTTTGACTCATGCATAGGCCAGTCAAAATCGATGTGGGCAAACCTCTGTGGGCTACCATGGAAACTGCAGACAAACCCTGCTGGCACCCATACAGTTTGCTCATATATATATCCATATGGGGCCCACTTAAGCATGCTTGCTGGGAACTTGTCAGAAATTATGAAGTTGGCTAAAAGATCTAAAAAAGCAACACATCTTGTCTGACTCTAATCTAAGGTCAGAGGGCATGATTTGTCAATATGAAGACTGGGCAAATATAGCAACATGAGGGGAGTTCTAAGGCCAAAACCACAAAGGACTGTGTTGCATTTTCAAAAATTGATGACCTCAAAACTTTTGGAACTGCACATCTGCCTAACATCAGCTTTCTTTTCTGTTCGCTTTATTGATTAAATAGGTTATGTCAACTACATTGCCTAGCTTGAATGCTAACTCAACCTTCATTGAATTGTCAACCTGTAAACTTCAAGCTAACTGTGGAAGATGAGGGAGGAGAACAAAGAGATTTATCTTTTGTGTAATGGAACCTTGTGCTACATCGGACTATTATGTTAGCCTGTTGTAGCTATGGTAACAATCACGAGTGCCAATTTCCTGCCAGTTTTAGAACGCTGCAGGAGACCAAGTTCACTGAACTGAAACAGGTTTTTAATTATTTTTGAAAAAGATCATACACTCTGAGTTACTCATCCAAAAAACTCAGTTCAAAAAACCCTGACGAATCAAAGTCCCAGTGTCAAATCAGCATTCATGATGGACTCACCCATCTTGGCTCACAACAGGGAAGGCTGCTGTTGGTTTAGCGTCCAGCAGAGATCAGAGCACGTCTCAGGCTAGTAGAAGCTAACTATTAGCTTTAGCAACTCCACAACATGGCAGAACTCCTTCAGACTTGTGTTATTTGTGGAGATAAAACTTTGTTGCAAAGCAAATGGTCAGTGGTAGAGTCATGTTGCTGTTAACCAATCAGAGGAGAGATGTCAGATTATCAGGAAATACTACTCCAAATATACCGTCTTCTGCCACTTTCTTCTCTGGCTTACTTCTACTTCCTGACACAGGCACACCGGAGCTTTTTTCCATAGAGAAGGACTAACAAGGCATTCATTCCTACTAGAGACCACTGCAAATGTATTTTAAAAAATTTGTGAACTTGACCTTTAAAATTAGTGATTAGCAGCTCCTGTAGAACCTGATGAAGGCTGAGACGATAGAATCAGGTGCATCTGAGCAGTAAGATATCAAAAACATTACTTGTGCATTAGCATTATAAGGTTACATGCGAGTGTGGTATAAGGCATGGCTGTCTGCTGCTTTCAGAAGGTTATCAAAGACGTGCAGTGGGAAAACAATCTCAAATGTTAAAATATGATGCTTTAAGGAGACCTTTAAATAACTCCAAAATCTCCCCAACTGATTAATTTATATGATTGAACTTGTACTGGGATGAGCAACTTACTAGGGCCACAAGGTGTCGCTTTTGAGCTGGAACAACTCAGGCCAGAACAATAAAAAATTAAAGAAAATAATAAGATTTAAGTTATTCCATCTTAATTTATAAATAAAGGCCAGTTTAGAGACCTAAAACATTTCTTGTTATGACTAATTTGCACAAAAATGTGTGCAATTTTTTTTCGGCTCCCAGAAGCGCCATAAATTCCAACATTTGACAAGTTTCCACCATTGTGCTTATCTCTTTCCCTTTAAGGCAAAAACTAAAAACTTCCTGCTGTTCGGCATTTTAAGGTGTGTCTTGTTGGGTCAATCATAAATCAGTTACGGCTATTTAAGAGACGTGTTATCCAACTTATCTGTTATCAAATTTCCTTTCATGGTTTGTCCTGTTAAACTAATTTCCATTATAAATGATTGAAATAAATGCACTACCCTCTTGATTATTTTGGCAAACATCACAGACCTGGAAGAGCTGATTGGATGTTTTCTTTTCCTGGAATGATTTGTGTATTTGTAGAATTTGATTAAGGTCTGGCAAACTTCTGGAAAATGTTTTGAGTGTGCATCCCTCCCCCATTCACAGATCTACGTGGGAGTGACGGACCACTTGTGGGGAAAACACTGCCAGAGGGATTTCAAAGACTGCAGACTTCAGGAATATGAGTCATGGAAAGAGATGTATGTCAGGCTGTCTGAGGAGAGGGAGAGGAAGCTGAAAAAACTGACCAAGTCTATCGTCTCAGCACATTCTTTGAAACCAAAGGGTATGTGCTCGGCATGGAAAACACCTGAAGTTTTAGAGATTTTTGTTGCTCTAGTGAAGGTGCACTGGAGGTGTAGCTTAAAAAATCCATTTGAAGAGAAATTTCTGATATAAAGATGGTTGCAGGAAATGGATACCCTGTTCATGTTTAATGTATCAGTGGTGGAGAAAATATTTTTGTAAAGGACATTTCTTGTAAATAAAACATGCCCCACACACTGGATCCACTTGTCCAGGTAGCTAAACGATATTCTTGCAAATTGTAATTGCGAACCAAACTTAAACAAGACCATTATTAACCATCACCCCATTCTGTTTGTAGAGGAAGTTTGTTGTAGAATTTTTTTAATAAAATCATTCCAATGTCCTTTTTTTATAGGACGGCAGGTGAAGATGGCATTTATTCACAGTGTTGCTAAGCCACCAAGAGATGTGCGAATTCAGCAGGAAATTCATGGAACTGCTGTTCAGCAGCCACATCACCTCAAGAGCAGGTGAGTGTGCTCTTCCTGAATTCATCCTTATGAAGCCGGTTTCCTTTTTGTTCAAATGCTTCATTAGGAATGTTTTATTTTGAAGGTCATAATCTTAGACTCTTGTAACTGTGATAAAAATGAACTCAGGGTGAGCTGAAGCAAACAGGAATTTGAGCTATATGCTGGTTAAACTGGTTCTATTCTGGTTTGAGGCAGCCTTAAGTCATTTTTAACCAGTTACTCCTCATGGGTCACGGGAAGCTTTTTCTAGTAGTCATTGAGCAGAAGGTGGTGGACACCATGGACATGTCTCCGGCCACTTACAGGGCCACACAGTCACACACCAACACCCAGGGACAAATAACCTCCTCTCCAAATAACCTAACATGCATGTTTTGGTCTGTGGGAGGAAACCAGTGTACCTGTAGAAAATGAACGCACACATGGGGAAAAACATGTTAACTC
This sequence comes from Aphyosemion australe, assembly GCA_006937985.1. Classification (NCBI taxonomy): domain Eukaryota; kingdom Metazoa; phylum Chordata; class Actinopteri; order Cyprinodontiformes; family Nothobranchiidae; genus Aphyosemion; species Aphyosemion australe. Next base: position 1,590,326 of record SSNS01000112.1, read on the forward strand.
TGCATCGAGCCCACAGCCAGGATTTGAACCTGCAACCTTCTAACTATGACGTAACAGTGCTGCCAGCTGAGCCACCACGTAGCTCATCCAATAATAAACATCTGATGAATCTTGCTCAGTATAAAGCTGTAAAAATGACCTCAGAACTAAGAATAGAAATAGGATAAAAATGCACATTCACACATATTTTGTTTTACGCATTTAGGTTTTCAACTCAAAAATCTAGATTCAATACAGTTTGTTTTTAAAGTAGGTCATGATTTTGAACTGTGCTGCATACTAAACGTTTTTGACGGTGATAATTGTTTTTATTTTTCCAGTGTCAAATCTCAGGACAATCCAACAAGGTCCAGTTGTGTTGAGCCCAGCAGGTCTGGCAGCACCAGCTCTGCAGGAAGCAACGCCCAAGACCCTCGCAAGAAAACAAGTGAGCTTGGTGTTGGTCAATATGTTTTTTATTTTTTTTCCCTCACACATGTTTGAAACATTTTTACTTATGTGGGGAAGTAATTGAAACCTAATTGTAGTTATTTACTGTGTAGTCAACATGGGCATGAATATTATCAATGATGGGCTGTTAGGAATTAATTTGAAGCTTCCCTTTTCTCCAGTGGAATTCTTAAAAAAAAAACAGTAATGGAGTACACACATTTAAAATTCATGGTGAATTTCTCTCGGGGTTAAAATGACACATCTAACATTTGGTTAATTATGTTTCAGCGAGGTGCTCCACACGTTTCGTTTTGCCACCAACAAGCTGCTGGTGTGATTCTGGTTTTAGAGTTGATCACTCTTCTTAGTTTGGCTGTGATAAGGTTTATTTTCCTTCTGCAACACCCAACTGTGTCCAGTCTTCAACCATATAAATGATTTAAAGGATTTTGAGTATTTTTTTGTTAGTGCATCGTGACCACAGCATGATTCTACCACCACCGTGCTTCACAGTTGGAACAGTGTTCTTAGGTTTGGAAGCTTCACATTGACTTTTAGTGGTTGTAGCCAAATAACTGAATCTGCTCACTCAGCTGTAAAACATTCCTCTAAACAGCAGGTGGAACATGGAACACAAACACCATAGTGACATCTAGTGTGTGGAGGTTGTAGTTGCAACAATAGAACAAGGTTTCTAGCTGTGGGGATGCCAGGATTCGCTGCCGATACGTGAAGTGAGCAGCCAACACCTTGTCCAGTGATGACCTAAAC